>KB672490.1:20806040-20835031 GCA_000349145.1 Anopheles dirus
CAGGTCGTTTGAAAACCCTGGATATGAACGTCAAATAACTACACCCAAAAAATGTCATGGAATCGAACGACATTTTTTGAAGTGAATGTCAAATGAATTCATTGCGTTCGAATGTCGAGCTTCAGAATGAACGAATGTAGGCAATTTTATGTCAATGACTGTCACCTTTCCCAACACTGCTCCTGACGGTAAAGAACAATCTTGACAAGGATGGTCTCTCTATCGTAATGTTCATCAGACTCGTTAGACTTCTTCTAGACATGTAAATAGGTTGACGCCGATCGAACTAGTTCACAAAGTTCTTTCAGGTCGTATTGTCGAGATTTGATGCCGATGAATGAATTAAATTATAAGTATATCCAAATTTAATTGAAAAGACTTTTAAAAAAACCTTCCAAAAATGAACCAGCTACCATGAAATCGTACGAACAGATAAGCGCGATGTTGTACAACAATTTTCCGCTCACGAACAACGCAATCCATTGTGCAAATATGTTTCATACCGACGGTCAGTTCCGGGCGGGCCGGAAAACCACCGGACACCGGGCACCGAACACCGCAAAACCGTTCCGTGATGGGTTCCAAATTTTCACACCAGCTCAAGTGGCTCCACTTACCGGCAGACAGACTGGATTATGTCGGCTTGTGTACACGTTTGGTTACGCTGTGTCAAGTTTGCATCCGGATATCCGTCAAGTGACGCCGGGACGGCCGACCCATCCGAACACCCGAAGGATATCGGCGTACGGCGTGTACGCTGCCATTAATATTCTCGAAACGTGCCGGCTATTCCAGGATCAATTAGCCGCGTGTGCCGGGAAGGCGAGTCCAGTGGTGCTGAACCGCTGCTGCTGGGGAAGGATTCTCAAATTTTAATGTTCGTTTCGCGGTTCGGCTCGACCCGCCGGGGAACGGTTTGAAACGGGACGAGAAAAAGGTTCTCTCTGGCGAGCCGCGCGAATGTTGGCGGTGCAAATATTTTCGCTTATCGCATTTTAGCGATTCGTGTGCCCGTGCAGCAGTGGCCGTACGCTTAAGGAGTACGCGGCGGTCGCGATACGCGATGCGATATATTGATTACTTAATCAATCGCTCGCCAGCCACTAATGACCATTTTCGGAGGAAGCGATTTCGAGACGGTGGTTCGCCGGGAAAACCGGACCGAACACAGGAAGACACGGAACGCACACGTACTGGTCCCGTTCATTGGTGCCATCGCAGTGCCAGGCTATCTAATAGGTACGGCGCGCGCGCGCGGTTTTACGGTTTACGCATAAGTGAGACAAACGGTGCGTAATTTCGTTGCGCTCTCGTGCCTTGTGGGGCGGAAAATGTGCTGATATGTGCAATCGCGGGCCCCGGACCGTTTTCCGCTTCCTGACGTGGCGCTTTTATATTTCGTTTCCAGCTCCGAGCGGCGCGGTTTGCGCTGCATTTCGCCGCACGGTAATGCAATTTTCGCTCTGCTGCAAACCTGGACGGATGTTGCGTTTGTGTCGGGATGGTATTCTTTCGGAATATAAATTAGCGCACTGTACCAGAGGCGTGAAATCAATTTTAATCCTTACTGCTTCAAGCGGTGCAAGCGGTCCTTTGCATACAGCGTGTCCTTGCCGTACGTAAACAGTGGAATCAATGAGCGTGGTTCTCGCATTGAAAAACATTTTAAAATGGTTTTAACCGTCAGCTCCGTTTGCTTGCTTTTTACAAGAATTTGTTTGCCATTAGACGGGTAAGAGTTTTCAAATGTACAGTCATGAATTTCGTAACTAATTGCGTTTAAAGTGGTGTGCATTCGACAGGGAATACTTAAAAATGTAGAGCATCCTTCAAGACAACCTCCTAGGAGACTTCACAGCATTATTTTATCCCAAATCTGTACAAAAAGGTTCAGAGATTTATTTGAACAAATCATAAACCCTGCGACGAAACTCTCAACCTTGAAGTGTTGAAAAAAGTATGAACTTTTGGAAGATAGTTATTCAAAACCACGAGCATTTTTGAAAGCATTAAGGCAACTAGAATTCATTTCACTTTTTTATATATTTTTTATTTTTTTTAAACAAATTTAGTTTTAAAAACTGAGGAAAAAACTAATTTTCATCTGAAACTACAAGGTATTTGTCGCTGACAGAACGAATGCCTAGCGAGCGGAGCAAACGATCCCGAAGGAAGCCGATGCGTCGATCAGCCGGATCGGACGCTCGGGTCGGTTTCCCCCTCTCCAATTAGAAAGGATAAAGACAACAGATAAGAGATAAGCGGCGCGCGTCGATAGCCACGCCCACAAAAATTGCGCAATTGCTTCCGCGAGATAGTGCAAGTGTTAGTGTTAGTGCGGAAGCAATTAGTAGTTCATGAGACGCGGAAGAAAGTAAAAAGATATAAAAGAAAAGAAAGAAAGTAAAGTAAAGAGAAAGAGAAAGTAGCATAAAGGAGGTAGGTGCGATAAGCGATCGCTAGCGCAGCATCGCCTAGCGCTAGGCGGACAAACGACCCGATGTGCAAATATTGAATAAAACAGTTCCGTTCTACCCCAGAACTAGTGTTGCTTGAGGCCATAATCTTGCTTCCGATTTGGGACCGTGGTTCCAAGATTCGGAGACTTTTGCCAAGTTCATCGCTTGGTAGTTAAGACAGTATTATTCACAAAAATCCACGCTGACCTATTGTGAGATAAATTAATCCTGCATTGCATTCCCCAAGACCCCTGGGACGGGAAGGATTGAACTCAACGCTGCGCAATTATTAATCGTACCAAAATTCGGTCCAGCATTCACAGGAAACCGACCGTGCCAGGTATCAGAAAGCAATTCCCTAATCATCCGTCGGTTCATGTCTCAGAATCCGCGCGTTTGAACACTTCACGAGTTTTATTAGCATAAACCCAATCCCGTGAAAGGGTGAACGTGACGGTCTAATCCACCCGAGCGGCAGCGGCCCTAGAAGGAAGCTTATCCAGCGGTGACAGGACACTTCGCCGGGAAATCCGCTCCCGGCGGGCGCCTTTTGTCCGCAGGCGATCGAGCAAAACGCATCGTTTATCATTTCGGCCCTCGCTGATGCATGGGCGACGGCGCCCAACCAGCGGGTGAACGATTTGGCGTTAATTTCGCGTTCGGGCCTTTTTCCCGTTACTACGCGGTCGCGGTGCGTTTTTAGCGAATCGCTCGCTTTCACTGCCTAATCCTCGAATGTTTGCGGTTAAATTGTGTAATTAATGGATTCCGTGCCGAAACGCCTGAGGGAGGAGATGAAGGTAGCACTCAATTTGTAAGGAACCCAGTTCGGCGCGGTGTGTTTGTGTGTGTGTGTGTGTGTGTGTGTGTGTGTGTGTGTGTTTTAAAAACTCATCAGCATCAGCTCGTCGAATCTTGAAGCTCCGCGTCTTAGGAACTGGATCATCAAACAATTTCATCGGCACTGGATCAGCCCGTGGCCCGACGCGATTGGTCTGTTAATAATGCGTTGGAACGCCGAGGCCAAAATGGCGTTGCCCCTGCACTACGGCCCGAGCTCAGCCCGAGCGGTAATTACGTTTCGGGAGGTTAATTAACCCAAATTAATTATGTCGACGGATGGACTCTTTGTCTCGCGCGGTTTGTGTCATTAATTTTCCCCTACTGTGCAGCGGAATCCCGGGTGCGACCAGCTAGAACTGGCTTTAAATCTCAGGATGGGCTGACTAGCGGTTCGTTGATGAGCCTACGGGAAACGGTTCAATCCGTACCGTGGGGACATTTCGCTGCGTATCGTTTTGTACATTGGGAACGCACGTAATGCTCAATTGGATGTGAATCGCTTACATAAAGCTTGTTTAGGCCTGTAGCCCATGCTAGCTAAATAGACGTAAATACATAAATAAACGATTGTTAAGCCCACTTTAATTGATTTGTATCAAGTTTCAAACGCTGGGATTCAAGTGCGTCCGGGATTAGTGCTACGTAAATCCACTATTGCAATTGATGCGTTGCTGTAGTACAGATTGCATAAGTTTTGATGATAATCCGCTTATTTAGCCTAAAATTATGCAATTCACACGTCAAATGCCAGTTCAATGCATTATTAATGCTCGAGCTGTTCTTTTCTCTTCTGATGGAGCTTTCCGGTGTATTGATTTCCTGCTTCGTTACTTCGAGTTAATACATATTTTACATGTTTTAGATTGATTTTAATTGATTTACTTTCGAATAGCTTAAGAATAAGTTATTTGTTATTGCTTTTATTCTTTTTAAAACAAAGTTTCCTTTTTTTAAATAAAGCATCTGATCTCCTTTTTTAGATTTCTGTGTTTCATGTTTCAAAACAAATTCATATTTAAAGTAAAAAGAAACGTCACAACTCACATAAAGAAAGATAAACGCTCAAACGTGGATTTCGGAATATTCTTTTCAATTTTAATTTTAATTAATTCTTTCATTACCTTCATTTCTTCCACAAATGCTCATTTCTCTCTCGCCGTTGACGCTGAATGCGAATGAAACTTTAATATCTTGCACAAACATCCACTAACTATCTCATTGCCGGCGGCTCCCGTGCCAGACAGCACCTCAATAGCAAGCCGTTTTGCGTGCGTACATTACTCGACATTCCTCCGGAGCCTGTGTTTTATTGTTGCAACCGAGGCAATATCGCAAGGATTACGCGTCGCAACGAATGCATATAAACGTAAAACCCCTTTTTTGTGCACGCTCAAAGACACGCGGGCAGGGCTCGGAGTTTGAAGTTTGGTGAGGCAGCGACTGCTTTTGTAGATTTTTATCAAAGATGCCAGAAACCGGCAACAGTAATAGTACCACCGTCCGGGTGAAAGAATTCACAGGCGCCCCAAGAAACGAGCCCGGTGCGTCTCGCGGCACGACACGATATGCACAAATCGTAAACAAAAGGTGTCTGAATTGAAAGTATGCAGTAGGTGGGGAGTTTGACGGTTCCACATTCCGGGACACCAGTCACTACCCAGTTCTGAGCCGGTTCTGAGCCGTCCCGGACAGGGAATGATTCGGTGGCGTATGTCACACTTCGGGCAAACGATGGCTACGTGACGAAATGTAATTAGCGTCGGGCAGGCGGTGGCTGTCCGCACCTGTCCGCCGTGGTTCGTCCTTTCCACGGAACGTCGCTGTTGTCGGCCGCCGCGACGCTTGATGGAGCTGCTTAGAGCTGACTTTTTTCAATTATTAAAAGCCGCCACCTGCATGGCTGCACGTTGGCGCATAGATTCCCCCCATCCCAGTTTAAAGGTGGACCCCTTATCCTGGCTGGCTGGCTGGCGGGAGCAAGGAACGTGTAAAAATTGCGCCCAGCGTCAGCGACGAAAGGGCGGTGGGTAGTGGGCTCTGTCTTAAAACGTTATCCTCGTCGGCAAACATGAAAAGCGACGTGTACTTTTCATCAACGCTCTTGCGTGGCGTACCAGCCACCCAGCCCCAGGCCCGTGCTGGCACGGGGACACCGTTTCGGGAGGTTTTCGTTCCTCCGGTGCGCAGCTTTGAAGACCGGCGAAGGTGTTGAGGTGTGCGAGGTGAGCGCCGCTGCAGCTATTATGCCCGGACACGTCAGAGCGCGCGCGCGCGCGTTCGAATCCTGCCGAGTGACAACATTGTTCCTTCGGTTGTGGAACCGGCCTGTGCCAGCATCAGACGCGCCAGAACCTTTCGCCTTCGACTCAACCAAGGGGAATCGAGGTAATGACGTAATGCGTCTGAGAGTGTGCAATGTGCATGCACACCATGTCCTCGACTGGCTGGGCGGGGGGTGGGCGGTCCGTACCCCGGATGGTGTTGGCGTTAAAATGTCAATGGAAAAAGCCAAAGAAAAGTCATCATCGGAATGAGGTGGTGAATTTATGGCCCCTATGGCCAAAACGGGAAAGGCGCCCGAATGCACATGCAAACATCGGCGAGGCGAGCACACGAAGCAGCAGGGGGGGATCTGCTCGCATCCCGGGCGAGTCGTGCCAGCGAGCATAAATGAATGTCTAATGACAGCCCGGGCAGATGTGGGAAAGCAAACGGCGGCAAGTCTGGGCTGGCTTCGGCCGGAGGGAAGCGCAAAGAAAGCGCTCGTTCGTCCGTCCGTCCGTTCGGTCGTTCGGTCGTATGCTGGAATGATTTGTCGGTGGCAACTGCAGGGATCAACCTTTGCCGCCTTCGCCGCCCGGAATCCGGGGCTGATCCGGCGCGCTGCGAAGGGCAAGTTTGCCAGGATCGTTTGATGGTTGCATACACATGTTTGCTAGAATTTGTGCTTCGAGACCGTGCGGCTCTTGGGTGGCGAAGATTTTAATTTTCTTCGAAAAAGGAAGCATGAAACGACAAAAAAGGGTAAAACTGCTGCTGATATCATCGTCCCGGCTTAGTGCGCAGGAAAGTTGCAGGGATTTGGCCTGGAGGACGGCAGATGCAAGCAGGACATGTGTTGTGGTGTACGAGTGTGTTAGTTTGAAAGCGAGTGATGTTTTAAATGTCTGCTGGTTAAGTTGCAGGTTGAAGAAATGCAATGTGCTCTGTTGTAACTTCAGTTGAAATTATATAAAATGTTGATAACTATTGAAGATCACTATCAAGCCACATTTAAAGCATTTATGGACTACAAAAGGTTTAAGTAATATAATAAACTTTCTCTATCTGTTAATAAAAAAACTAAATCTCTTAAAACTGCGTTGGTCTTTGACAATACTGAGATAACTCTAGAACTGTCACTTTTTTCAATGTTGTCATTACTAAGTTGCGATTGAAAACACTTTAAGAAGTGAAATGAAGAGTAAACCATGAATTAAGGGACGAAGAGATTATTTTTGACAATAACCTAGCAAGGCTCCATTGGACGATTTAAAAAATACGGGGTAATAGGAAGGTATGCAATACAAATTACAAATTACTAGACAATTGTTGCTAGCGTTACTTTGTCATTTATGCCTTTGCGGCCTCTCCTAATGTGCTTTAATCGTCCAGCCAGCCAGGAACGAACTCTCAGGATGAATCACGGACGAAACCGAACAGTTCGTCGAGTGTTTTTGCGCTGCGGTGGATAATGAAGGAGCAACATTTATCATTTACATTTCCATCCGAATGCACGCTCTCGTAAGCCGCTCTCCAAAAAGGTCGCGGATGGGAAGGTCGCGTGTCCGCTTTACTACCATTCTGAATCCGCTGGGTTCACTGGCAAAGGGAGAGAGACGGACCGCACACATCCTCGAAGTTTGGGCGACTCAAGTTGCGCACACGTGTGCGCACGTCCACCGCAAGGACGACAAAACGGCCATCATAAACGTCGTACGGAGACGGTTACCGTGCCGGTACCGTGCCGTGCGTCTGGGTGGTCTTTAACTTTGTGACGTTAACGTGCCATACTATGCAGCGAGATAATGAGAGAAAAATAGATATTTCATGTCCGCGTAAGTGAAACAAGCGAGGTACGTCTCCGGACAGGCCCGGATGACGTACCGGAACCCAAAAAAGAGGAAAGAAAAATGGCAGTACGTATGGGCTAGTCTGCCAAGTTTTGTGGTCGTGTATGTTTATCTTCGCTCCTGAACCGAACGGTTGATGCGCTCCGCGTTCAAGGGTAGCTCGTGGCGAGTGTTTATGCGCGTACTAATTTGGTTGTGCATTTTTAGTGAGTCGTAAGGCAGTCGGGACGCTTAAGTAATGCTAATTGGTGGGGTACAAGCTGTGTAAATACGATTTTTGAATCTGCTTAAATGAGTGTAGTTTGTACGTGTTATCGCGGCAATGGTTCAGGTTTAGAGCGGTGAACAAGTTGTTCTTTTTTTGATGCTTTATGGAGATAATTTCTTTTATAATAAGGGCATGTTTTGTGTTTCATTGGGTTTGTTTAACCGATGTATCCCTGACTATTTATTCATTAAGACTATCTGGATTAAGAAAATGATTATCTTCTATGCATTTTAATACAAAACACGTTTTATAAATAAATAATGTATCTGATATTAAGGCAAAATCAGCCTAAATTATAATTAATCTTTGTTTATTGGTTTATTTTTCTAAATGTTGTTCTGAATGTTGTTTTTAATTCATGCTTAAATCTTTGTGTTAGGCTAATCGTCATGTTCCAGCCTATTCTGTTCATTAAATTCTCAAATCGGCATAATGGGATATTCCATTACACAGCCAGCTTATCTTTCGGCACTAACTTAGACACCAAGGCGTTGTGTGTCATTGAACTTTCTGCGTTATCAATTAAAAGCAGTAACTACGAGAATGAAACTCGCGTTTGCTCGGGACGCCTATATACGGTTTCTTTCGCGGGACACGCTCACCACTCCACTCGCTGGGCTCGAAGCACGCTTCGCCTCCGGTAGGCAATTACTTTCGCCCGTTGGACGTAATCAAGCATCGAATTCGTCGCTTTGCGTTTAACGTGCCCATTTCGCGGGCCACATTGAGGGAAACGACTATCAGTTTTATGGTGTCGCTCTTTCGCTCGCTAGATAATACAAATGGAATTGAAATCCCATCCCCGGGCCCCGTTTGACCTCCTTGGTCCTTGGACCGGGATTTGAAGGATAGCCCAGGGCGAGGCGAGAGCAGTTACGGCCACTCCTTCGGATCAGGACGACGTTTCGCCTCCCGTTCCGATCGGTCCATTGGCGTTGTTTTAAGTTTGGTGTAAAAATGAGAATCTTATCGGCTTCACGCCGTCTCCACGGGCGGTATCTTTCGGTGGCCGGCCCACTGCCATGCCCTGATGGCTTTCGGGCCGGAAGCCCGATCGGGAGAAGTTTTCGGCAGCGCCGGAGTGATCGTATCGTAAATTGTGTACTACTGTGGCGGTGAATGACAATCCCGCCCACAAAACACCGCGTGTCCTGTGCGGGAGGTTAATGGGCTTGAGGCGCGAAACAATTCGAAGCATTTTAACGGTCATTCGATACCTTTTTTCCCCTGTTGGCCTGTGTGGCAACTTCCCATCGAGCACTTTTCGGAAAAAGGGCTTTCAGCGAGCTGTTCGTGTGTGTTTGTTGAATGTAGCGGTGGATATTTGAACCACTCCTCGGGCAGGGCATTGTTTCCCTTCCGTCTTCGACCACCGCATTCGCAACAAAACATTTGTGCTCCTTTTTGCCATTACCACTGCTCCCGCGCTGCTTTTGTACCAGAGAAATGAGCAAGTTCCGCAAAGTGGTACGAAACCATTCCGAAGAATTGCTTTCAACATTTCATGCCACCCTGCTGCAATCCGGGTGCGGTTGGTTGCAGGGAAGTTGGACGGGAGAAATGTAAATGTCTTCGAAGTAAATTGATAAATTAATCATACGCCAATTGCGCGAGCGGAGGGAAAATTGAATTAGATTTTCTCCGGCGTTGGTACGAATGGGCGCAGAGTTCAGTGCGGCGACTCTTAGCAGGGGTGAATTTAAAAAGACTGTGCTCTGTCTGCATCCACTGGAGGGATGGGAACGGAGAATGGTTGTTGTTTTTTTTAAGCAGATATAATGGCATCCTGCGTCCCGCGAGGTTCTTCCAGTGGCTGGATTTGTATAGATTATAAGCTCTCACGATTTAGATCATTAATAAATTTAAGTGGTAAGCTTAAATAAACTTGTACTATCATTTTTGAGAATTTAATTCTTAGTAAGGAATCCATTTAACTATAAAACTACAAATCTTAATAGAACAGTTTATAATGCATAGGAAAAAAAAATAATACACGTCAGATAATTCAAAATTTAGCTGCAATATTTTTTTTAAATTCAATTCTTATTAAATAAAATTTATTAAATTTATAAAATATTTAGCTGCGTTTTCTCTATGTTGCTTAAGGTTGTATATGGGGACAATTAATTAATAAAAAGAGAGCCAATAACACGCCTGTTGGGAATTTAGATCGATTTGGAATTTAAAATACTCATCTAGATCAATTTGGCAGAAATGAATTCGATAATGTAAACAGAAACGGACGAAGGTTAAACGCAGACACGAACTAAACTTGTAATGAACTCTACACATACGGACAGATGAATACACAGAAGCAAACAGACAGTTGACCGGGTATCATCATTGTTTTGGACATTTTCGGGCGGAACATTTCGGGTGACAGAAAACGAAGTGCACGGACAAAGAACATTCGTGAGGTTGCTCACAACGCCAGTAAAACGACACACCTGTTTTCAGAGAAGAGTTGTTTCAAAGGGTTCAGAAATGACAAAGGCATCGTCGTTTACAAACATACCGTGTTGATAATTTTGTTTTATTTTAAATTTTAACTTACTTCTAAATGAAACTTCGTCCAAATAACTGATCGGTAGTTATGATGTGCATCCAACAACTTCTAGATTTTTTAACTTCATAATTAAAATCATTTCATATTTCTGTTTTGAATAAATAAATACATTTTAAATTATCATTGCTCGCTACCATCGCGTTCCAATACCGCCGCTTCACTTGAGCTCTTAAATCTTTCTCAAAGACACGGCAAAGCATTAACGAATGGGCTATGTAGGTCTGTAAACATTTGTACTGCCGGGGATAAGTCCATTATCCTCGTGCAAACATCCTTCCGTGTCCCGTTGCTACAAACGTTGCTCGGTTTCCTTTTACCCCCAGTTGTGCCAGGGGATTTCTGCCGCCACCGGAAATCGGAAAGATCACGCTGATATCCGGCAGCCGGCAGGGTTGTTGGGTGAAATAAAAATCATCAACACTCACACTTCGGCCTTGCGAACCTGCGAGCGAGAACCTGGGTGCGTGTGTGTGTGTGTGTGTGTTCCAGTTTGCTTACTTGTTGGCTTTCTTCCTTCGTGTTGGCCCTGCGGTGTGGCTGCGATAACTAAATTCGACATAGTACATTTACATCGATTATTTCCTCATCCTTCAGCGGCGCGTCGTCGTGCACGTTGCGCCGTTGTCATCATCGCGGTAGCAGCAGTATCACACGCAAGACACGTGCCACGTGAGCGCGCGCGCGTGCCAAGGTCCTGCTTCTTGGTGAAGATTTATGTAGCCGCCCGTGCTATCTTCTCGCATGGTGTGTGCGTGTTTTTTTTTGTCCTAAAACTGCAGGAAATTCCTACCACGGTTGGGTTACATTTCGACGAGTTCCTGGAACCCGGCTGGAATCGATTTGCTCGGGCTAGGGTTGACCGGAAGAAGCGTGTAACGCACGGCTGCGGTGTGAAAGCCATCCTGCTAGGTGCCAGGTACCCCGAGAATCACTCAATTTCAATCAAGCCGTGCTCCATTTTCAGCACAATAAAAAAAATCTCCCCTTCTCGAGCGAGGGCAAATCCCGGAAGATAATGTTCGGGATGATGTTTAACTCCGCAACTCTCCACAAGCAAAGCCCGGTCGGACGGTTCCCCGAAGGGAGAAGACCAAGCGGAAGCGTTGATTGCGTGATTCGTCGGTTTCGTTGGCACCTCCAGTTCCGGGCTGCCGATTCACCGGGAGGCGATGGGAAAACTGGCAGGCCAGCTGCTGCAGCTGTTCCGTCTCCGAAATTGACTTCTCACCATCGACCGCGGTCCGGTGCCGGTGTTGCGCGTTGTACCCACTTGCTTTGGAAATGAGCAACATGGGCGGAAGAACCAACCCAAAGGTCGCCGTCGCGTGCTGCACCGGCATGCGGGATGAAGGATTTCCTCCGCGGCATTTTGAGCACGTTTTGATAATGGATTTCCCCTCGGTCCGGTTCGGGTTTTTGAGGAGGGTCTAAGAAAAATATTAGTGTAGTAAGCGATACGCCGTACACACGGCGCACATTGGGCGCTTCGAAACCGATGAAGTCAAAGTTCCCAGCTGGAGTACGGATAGGAGTGCTTGCCGAGTTTCCCACCCCCCTTTTCTATGGCGTCCACGAACATACGCGACCAGTCTATACGCGTGCTGACGGTGCGGAAATGGGCCACACAGCGAAGATAAATCTCAGCGCTTGGGTGCTTTCATCGCGAAAATGATCGTTAATAACTTATCGATGATGTTGTCCAGCGGCGCTGTGAGTCAGCGCTTCTAGCGGCCATAAGGAAGTCGGTGGAAGTCATGAATATCTTCCCAGCAGGACAGGCTGCAGTGGCTCCTGAGGGGACCAAAACCGTTCCCATTAACAGCTACTCCTTCCTCCCAGGGAGAACGAACGTCACGCACACACCCGTGAAGTTTGTTTTCGATCGTTCAAATGACGGTTCCGCGTGCACACTCCAGCCATGTCGGGAATTATGAGCAATTACACCAAACCACGTGAGGACAGTGAGGACGCGCGGTCCGATTCCGAAGCGAAAACGATATAATTTATGGCGTACATCATAAAAAATCACTTCCAAAGATTTGGTCCACCATCCGTACGGGCGCGGTCAGGGCTGCTGGGGATATTAAATTGTGACCGCGTCCTGACGACCACCAGATGTGGTCGTCACCTTTTCCTCCGCCCAGGTTTGGTGGCAACTTCCGGGGATCCCACCCGTTGGGCGTTGGGTGGGGATACGGCAATCTTAAAGTTATCGCCCGGAGTTGTCGTCGCGGTTGGAAAATTTGATCGGCCCGTAATGGGACAAGCGAAACCCCATTATCAACCAGCTCGAAATGATATATTAATCATTTGTTCCGGTACGATAGATTTCCTTCCGCGCAACAGCAACGCAACTGCCACATCTCGAGATCATCAAGGCGGCGTGTGCGAAACCGAGGCGACACACGGACGCACGTGTGGTTTCGAGGACTCCGGGGGTTGCATTGGCTGTCGCCGTGTAATGGACGACGTTGGTTCCCGGCAGAGCGGTGGGGGAGCGAACTGCGCTGCATTTAATGGGACTGACTGGAATCATTTTCCAGCTCAGTGTTTTTGTCATGTGTCGCCGCGTCAACGGCAGGGGCCAGGTCAGCCGGAATAGATGTCCGAACGCGTTGGTTGGTGGTACGAGTGGTTTTGAAAAGTTTGATTGTGCGTGCACGGCTGGTGCAGAGGAGACGGGGTAGGGTTAGCGTTGCCGGGGCCCCCGGGTACTTATGATATAACCGTGGTGACGTGGTTCATTGACAGACGTTGAAGGGACCGAGGGCGGCACGGAAACGCGTGAATCGTTTGAGCCGACGGTGACGGTTGATCGAATTAATTCGATATGGTTTTGCACATTTTCGGTGTCCGGCTCTGTCCGGGTAGCGTGGGGTGGAATTATATCAACAGCTAATAATGTTTGTTCATCGACCGACGCCGGTACGCTGGTACGCGCGATGCTACATTTAATGCTAATAAACAGATAACCTGATTTGAATACAACATTTTTCGACGCCCAGCTAAGCTGTAAATGAAAACGGATTAGTGCTGGTTGGTGGGCAGGTGGGCGCGTGAACGTGTCTGATACCGATGATGTTGGATTGCGTTCGAAAATGTTTTGATTTTACGCTTTTTTGTGAGTGGACATGCTGTTAATTGCATTCAAGAGGTGTTCTCGCACGGGGCTGCAATAACATTATTACGAGAGATTTTGATCGTACTTTGGAAGCATTGAGTGGTCAAGAGTGGCATTATTCAACATTGCATTCGAATAGTTTTTATAAATGTGGTATATTTTTATATTTTTCGTATCGCTTAGCCTAAATGAGTATTTTTTCATTAAATAATCGTTTTCCGAAAACTTTTGTGTTTTTTTCTTCAAATTATCCACAGTAAAAGCTAGTTATCCACATCCCATGCAGAAATACGTGATTTCAAATGTGTCTTAAGTAATTTGAAAGCAACTGCAATAAATAAAGGTATTGTGAAATGCTTTTACACCTCAAATCCTTTCAAAATTTGTCCGAAACTGATGTTGACGTAAGGTTGTTGACTTTCTTGTCGGTAGTCACACATGTTTCATCAAACTTTGGCAGATAAGGTAGGGGTTCCAATAGCAAATTAGAACACGGTACTTTCACCAAGCTTTGATATTACCAGATATGCCAGCCCAAGAATGGTTGATTCTGGAAGATTCTGGAAGAGTTGTTTTAACAAAAAATCCTCAGAGATATCGTCAAATACTCCAGTAATATAAGTGAAATAGTTCGCTGGTGTATGCAAATTGGGATGATCATTCCTGCTTGTTTAATAAGATATTTTTTGACATAACTTTATAACTTAAAGGCTACTTTAAAACTTGACCTACTCACTATCTTGAAAGATCCTGCAACCGTGAAAGAATGAACGCTTTTCAACAGTCTGCAACGCAACAGAACCGGAAAACGCAACCGAAGCAAACGCAAACAAACAGTACACAAATTACCCGTCTCGGCACCGAAACCACGAGCAAGAATAGCCGCATTATCAGCAGCCTCTGTTCGACGTGAGACACTCGTCTTCCGTTCGCTTTCACGCGGAAGTGTTGACGAAACACGTCGGATTATGACGCCTGCAGAAGCACCCACTGCGGATGCTGCAATCTCCGGCGGCTGGTCCGGAAATGGGAACCGTTCGTGTGCCTGCGCGCGGTTTACGCACTTGAGAGTGCTTGCAAACGCCGGCAGCGACGATGTGCTGAAAAAGCAGAAAGAAACAGCCTCCCAGAAGGAACCGAGCCTCTGCCGACGGAAAGTATCCTGCGCTTCCGACTGAATGGATTCCACGCCCGGGTACGAGCCCCGTGTTCGAGAGTATCGCCACCTACCCCACTGGGCTGCTGTCGGCTGCCGTCTTAGGATTGTGTGTATAATTTCATTAAATATTTACTCCGAAAATACACACGTTCATTACCGGCCCGCATCCCGGGGAACACCGGGCATCCGAGCCGAGCTCGCGGATGCACACCTCTCGAGCGGTCGACATGAATCTTACATCTCCTGTGTGCTCTTTTGGGACGGGCGAAGATTTCCGGGCGTCGAGAACAGCGACTCTTCACGGAGTGGGTTGGCTTCCGGGTTTTTTCCCCAGCGCCGAGGTGCTGAGATGCGAACGGAAACGGAGGCTAAGCTGTGTGCGAAATCTAATGGTGGCAACACTTTGACAAACGAGACGAATCAATTTCGCTCAATCTTGTTTGCAGCTACTTTAGAGTTTTACGAGAACCTAAATTGGATAACAAACTGACGACGACATCCGTAGTTTACGCTTAATTCTTTCTATCGACAATGCTTGGTTAAGAGTAAATAGGGAAGAAAATAAGCTGAACCAAACGGCAAGTGTGGCAAACAGATAAAAAAGGCACTCTTGAATGTAAAGGTGAAGCATGCAGCTCAAGCGATGGCTGAAACAATTGCAACCGCCGCGAGCAAAGGCACCTTTCACCTTACGGACTAGACTGTAGAGTACCTCACAGGGCACACGGGTGATCTTCCTTTCTCCAGCGCGAACACGTGAAGCGGAATAAGAACACTAGCCCTTCTTCATCTGAACCCGTCGTCGTTAGTTTGTGCTCTGCTCTCGGGGCAAGAGAGACAACATAAAAAAAAACACACACACACACACACACAATTGAAAGGAATTGTCCTGGAAACAAATTTTCCCCTACGGCGCGCAAAACGAGACGTAAGAAGAGTGTGCGCTATGACACTGAAGAAGACCCACACAAGGAAGGTGTGGCTAAGGATTACAAGAGCACGTCAGAATGCTGGTGCTCCACTTCAGAGCCCTCCGTGTCGGGCGTAATGAGAATGAGATTAGTTCTTCGAGCCCTCGAGCCGGCCGTACCGGAGGTGGAGCACGGCCGTCGTCGACGTCGCCGTCGCTCCTTCCACCGCCGGCAGCAGGCAGCAAACAAAAACAAATCAAATGCTCTCGGAGACGGGTGCCGGAGCGTTTGTAGTGTTGCCACTTTTTTTTTGTTCTCCCTCGCCCACTGTGGACTCACTATCTCGTTCGGCCCAGAGCGGTCGGATATGAAATCTAATTAGCACCTGGGTGTTAAATCAATTAGAAATTCGAAAAACAAAACGCTGCCGCGTTCGCTTTTTGCTGATAGGTTTCCACTTAACCGGTGTTGCCTGTGCCAGTAGCAGTTTGTTTGTTCTCTGTCAGGTGCTGTTAAGCTTTCTGTTTGGTTCGCACACTGGGGAACGAGTTCGGATAGGTGATGTTTTTCTCTTCTTTCTAGCCTGTGGGTTAAGGTAGTTCTTTTTCATGTTTTGTTTTAATTATGTACGGACCATCGGCTGCTTTATAGCTTCACGATATCAACCTCGATCAATCACAGTAGGCTCGTCACGTCACGGAACGGTACGGTGAGCTTTCGTTTTCGGTGACAGTCGGATATCGAATGTGGCTGACGTGAAAATGACTTTTAGTTTCTTTGTTTGTCCCGTGCCATAACCTCCATTTTAACGACGGCAAGTTCGGTGCTGCTGCACGGGATGAAGACACAACCGAAGGCAGGTGATTTATTTCCGTTTGCTTCTTTCTGGTTGAGCCACACGCGAAAACACACACACACTGACAAACGAGACTATAAGGACCAGTTGCGTAGCATGCGTCATCCAGCAGGCTGGATGTACTGCCCGGTCGTCATACGCGTTGTCGGCGTCGTCGTCCTGACAATCTTTTCAAACGTCCAACCAATTTAGTCGAGCCCGCGTTACGCATGAAGTAATCTGAAGTGCGCCTACCGGTGGTGGAGAACGGAGGCTCGCAGCCGGTGGGGGTGATTGTTTCCGTTTCGCTTGAAATCAACCCATCAACGCGCGTGAGTGTTTCCGGTTTGTGGCAGTGCACGGACCTGCTCAGTCTCCGGTGGTGGATCACGCGCACAGGCTCTCACGAGTTGTGGGTTCGAGCGGCGACCGATGACGAAACAAAGTTTAGGCCGTTTGGGGAATGCCGCGTTGCTCCCTGGGAGATATGCTGGACCGCTAGCGGTGGCAAATGTGACGGATTGGGCGGGCAAGTTTCGCAAACTTTTTTTTTTTTGGAAATGACTTCTCCATCGAGCAGGGCGTGCGGATTTTGAAGACAGTTTATTTGAAACATAAACTTTTGGAACGTGCTGGAGAAGATAAATAGTTACTACTTCTTCACGTTTAATACTGTTTGTAGCAGTCCGAAAGGTAGTCACACCTTATTTGAGGATTACGTTGACTTCATCATCCAAAATCTTCTCATGCTCAACAATTTTGTACAGTACTTATACTCCAGCAAGTTATCCGGACAGTTTGATTACCTCTCACAGCAACGGGTGGTCATTGAAAGTCGTTCAAGTTGATTGACTGCTGGTGGCATATTCAATCATCACTTCGCCCGCAATACAAACCGAGCTAGTTTAGCTTCTTCACCGTCCCAACTGCCCGACGTTCTTGCACGCACAGAGCAAGGAAGTAGTGTGCAGTTCTGCACAATGGAGTTCTGCACATCCTGAACCGAACGGTTGCTTCACTTGGTCCACCGATCGCATGGTCACAGCAGAGTTTTTGGGGTCGGGAAAATCCGGTACCGTACCGACACTGGAGGAAACTGGCCATGAAACGCATTGGTACCAGAATGGCATAAAACTGTCCGAAACAATCCTCGACCGGACTCGGAGATCCCACTCGTCGGCTTCTGGGATGACGTGTGAGCGTACTCTGGTCGGTTGTTGGACATGGGCATTACTCTCTGATGGAGTTGATCGTCGATGAAGGTGTGTTTTTGACTTCGGGATGATGCAGTAAACGCTGTTCTTCACGAATAACTTCACGAATTTTTGGGAAAATCCGCAGTACCGAGAATATTAAAAAGACAGTATAAGTTAAGACAGTATAAGGATATTGACGGTTTTTGCCGACCTCATAGCTCCAGCTGCCGGTCGATTTTTTTTTGGCGGGACGTACTCTCTACCTGAAACATACGCAGAAATATATCCGGTCACCCTTTTCGGTGGTGTCAATGGTGAAAGAATTATGATTACGGTTGAAAGCTTTTTATTGCCACCCCGGACGTCCGATTCCGAGTTGGCCACTGCGGTCACACTGCTGGCCCCACACAATCTGGCCCTGGAGTAGTGAAAAACAAAAAACACACGCAAAATAAAAAACCGAAAAACACCTTGACGTTGTTTTTTGTTTGTTTGTTTGCTCATCTACGCTAGCATTCTTCTCTGCGAACCGCAAACCGTGACAGGACAAAAAAAAATCATCATCCTCCTGATTATTCTCGGACCTAACGAATTCGGAAGGAAGAGAGCGAAAAGATGGAGAATATGCTCAGGCTGGCCCGGCCTGCCAGCGATAGGCGCCACTAACGAACGAATAAACAACCGCGCCGTGGTGAATCCCGGGGCAGCGGGGCCGCGTTTGCGTTTGAAGGGCCTCACCTGGAAACGGCCGACGTGGTTGTTAGTGCTGTTAAATTTTATGGCTCATAAACATGATAAAATGGCTCGTGTGGAAATAGATTGTCACCAGGGCAGGACGTCATTTGACTTTCAGCGAGTGGGGTGGGGACCGTAGTGTTGTTTTCGTTGTTGTTTATTTGGGTCAGGCAAACAGGAAGCCAGCGTGGTAGAATCGATACGGACACTTACGGCCACATTCAAACTATTGAAGCTGATGGCTTTAGAATAGCTTGAACAAGAAATTGTTCGCTGTGTGAATCGGATGGAGATGAAAAAAGCAGCCACTCCTTAAGCTTTTAGTCAAATACGACGGCGAGCTTTATTCTGCATTAAATTATGGATGAAAGGAACTACTCAGCCGGATGAATCGGTCCCAATTCGGGGTGCTTACACATAGCTGAAGTGTGTTTAAAACTGTCTTAAATTTAAAACACTCTGCGCTGCGTCGTTCCCATCGGCAACTTTGATCGTAATTTTCTCCTGCACCAGCCGAGCAGCAGCGGCACCGTCCGACATACATCCTACCGACGCGGAAGGCATGGAAGCTTCCGAAAGTTATTCTCCACTTCCAGTGGCGAATTAAATCTCTCTGGTCTGGTTCCGATCCGGACACGGCGTGCCGCACGAAGCGAAGTTAAGGGACACGGAGCGTACCGAACGTCGGAGCGCCACGGGTTCGATAAATTTACATCGGTAAAACTTTTGAAAATCAATAGAAATAACAAATCCCCGGGGTGCCTTTGCCCGTGCACTAATCCCAGATCACGATCGTGCTCCGTTCGGCCGGATGCGCAGTGCATTGGGTTGGCCGGGAAGTGGCGTACCCTTGCAGTTGATTCATTATTCTGTGAACATTTCACTGTTCAGTAAGTGGGTGTTGAGGGTTGTTGATGGTGTATTTGTTTTAAAATTTTAGTTTAAGTTCTTCTAGAAATGGTTAACCTCATGTGTTGACGTGTATGTTTGGACATTCTAGCAGTTTTTCTAGCCTTTTGTATACTATTTTGTGCGTCACGACAAAGTTTCAATTTCAACCAAATATATTCAAGGCTATAATAAAATTAATAAATCAAATAACATAATAATATGTTTGTCTCCGTTGTTGCATCAAATAATGGCAATTAACAATTTATTTTTATTTTTTAACCTATAAGTTTGTCGACCTCTCCAAGCTGCACAAACAATCCTTATAGCAGGAAGCAATTGGGAACAATTAAACCTCAAAGGTTGCCTTTTCTTTTGATCAAATAAATTACAAAAAACGACTTTAATGCCATGCGTTAAAAATAAAAAAAAAACTCTTTTATATCACTAATTGTAAAAAAATGTGTGTTATTTACACTAAAAAACTTGTCGATGCATTCGTTGTAATATAATCTTTTTTGGTCAATACGATATTTACGGAAATACGATGTTTCCAATTTACATATCGGTTCAACATCGTAATTCAGATGTAAAATAGAAAAGCAACTACAACTGAAGGTCGTTACTTTTAGGTTAACCTGTGCAAGACGAATAGTGCATCATCTAAACTCTCAATTGAACTCATTTTCATTCGCTCCGCACACACTTTCCGACACTGTCCGACACCAATTCCCGCCGGGCTGGGCAAAGGAAGCTCAATAGAGAGCCCGCAAGCCTTAGAATCGCACTTATAAAGAGATTATTTAATGAAAAGCGCCAGCAACGGCCGAAGTTGCATTATATGTTGCTGCGCCCGTTTGCCGGTCTGTCGGTGTGTGTGTGTGTGCATGTGTTTTTTTTTGTCCGCACCCGGAAGAATCCAGTCGCGTTGGAAGCGAAACAACTACGCCTGTGGAGGAAAGCCCCCCGCCAGGAAAAGCCAATGGCGCCGGGGAAAGTGTCGTTTGCCCGCTTTTGGGAATTTATCATCGTCGCCCACATGCGAAGAACGAGCGCTCGATCTCTGCTTAGGTAAGATAGAGGCTGCCTTTACCACTTTTCACACAGACGCACACACACCCATACACATACACACACAGAACGCGTGACACCTTCGGTGTTTCGCTATATCGCCGAGCATATCGTTTAATCCTCGGTTGTTTTCACCGTTCCGCGTGGTGGCTGTTTTTCTAACCCATCATCCCACCTTTGAAGGATTCTCTTACTGTCCTCGCTTGTGTGTGGGTGTTTTTTGTTGGTTCTGGCCGTTGAATTCTTTTACTCTCCCGTAGCCCTTTAGCTTATTCCCGGTGTCCGGAGACCATCGGGCGGGAATTAAAATCGTACCGAAAATGAAAAGCACACTTAGCGAGCGATCCTTTTCGCGCGCCGGAGCAAAACTTGGTACGGGAAGCCGTCTGGCAGGGTGGTAACCGTGCGGTATTATCCAGCCGGAATTGGGAAGCGACCCGCCGGAACTGGAACGCACGGAATGGAAAACGGAAGCGGACGAAACTGCCGGTGGGCAGATCGCTTTCCCTAACCGGGTTAGTGGTAGGTTTGGGTGTGTGTGTGTGTGTGTCTGGGTGGGTGTTTGTTTATACGAATGTGAGATGGAAAATGAGGTCGTTGCTTCGCGCGGCCTGTATTCATGAGCACCGGCACCGGCATCGGAAGTAGGTGAATCCCGGGGACAATGGATGTGTACGTCCGTTCGGGTGATGATGGCGTTGCTGATGACGATGATGGACTCCTGGTCGTTTCGCTTGCGCCGCTGGCTCCTTGATTTTATTTCCATTTCCTTCGCGTACCGCACCCGCCGGGGTTGACCTTCCGAGCTCGGTGTGTTGGTTTATTTTTCATTTTGTAATACAGTGCACGGTCTTTTTTTCGCTCCTCTCTCCGAATCTCCCATTTGGCACGTCACGCGGGCGTTGGGGTCCTTATGATTGGATTCATTTTTATGCAGATCACCCCGCTCCAAAGGGAAAGCTTCGGGTGGGTGGTGCGGTGGCTGGCTTTTTTTTGCTGTTGTTCGCTTTCGTTAGGTTAGCACAATCAACCCCATCAGCGATGCGATAGGGTTAGAGATACGGGAACGTTCCTCGAACAAAGGTCCTCCGACTCGGCCGCCGCCGCTCTGCAAATGAGGCGACCCAGTTCGTGATGTTGAGATTTTCATTTATTCACAAGCACATACCCTTTCATCTAAAGTGCCGCCGGTGGTTAAAACTGTCCACACTAGGTCACAATGGGTGTGTGTGTGTTCGAAGCTGTGTGTGAGATTTTTAGCCTCATTCTCCCATATTTCGACTGTGTGTGTGTGTGTGTGTGTGTGTGTGTGTGTGTGTGTGTGTGTGTGAGAGGCACAGTCAGTACGTGTGTGATGCTTGCTTATCACTTTGAACTTTTGATAGCCGAAGGACATTAAAGCGTCAATCTGGATGTGGGTGAACTCATTTTAGCACGTAATCTTTATGGACTTAGAGACGTAGAAATAGGTTAGGGGGGAATGAGACCAGTGGGATGCATACGAGAAAAGGGGGCTAGTTGGTATAGTGCTTTGTAGTAGTAGTTGTTAATTATTAGTTTCTATTTTCACTGTTAGTATGCACAGAACATGTACATAAATAGTTACGCTTTTCAAATTTTCACAATATCTTAAACTAACTTAAATTAAAGAGCATCTATATTTGTTCTGCTTAGAAATATTGTTATTTCTATGTGCGAAATTAAAAGAGATAAGAGATTATTTAATGAAAAGCGCCAGCAACGGGCGAAGTTTCATTATATGTTGCTGCGCTTGTTTGTGTCTTTTCAAATTTTCACAATATCTTAAACTAACTTAAATTAAAGAGCATTTGTATTTGTTCTGCTTACAAAAGTTGTTTTTTCTGTGTACAAAATTTGATAAAACGTTTTGTTTTGTTCCACTTGGTTTAAATAGTGAATGTAAAATACCTCCATGAGTTTACGTTTCTCCTTGAATGTACATGATACATGATACAGAACAACAAGAGCATGATACAGGAGCATGATACAGAAGTGCTCAATAAAGATTAATGGCCACCTTGTTTAAATTCATTACATCACAATAAAATCAATCGCACATTTAGCAAAGATTCAAATGTTGAAATAAATGCAAGCAAAACCACAAAACGGGAAACATTAATTAATTTTACCCAATTGAACATAGCACTGACACAGTAGAATAATGGAAAACATAGCAAAAAGAACACAAATTTGAACTGTATATTTCAACAAAGAACCTTGAAAAGTAGACCAAAGCCTCAGATGATTGTAATACCAACGAGAAATAGAAAAGGTATTTAGAAAAAGAATGTAATTTCATGCAAAAATCGAAATCCTTTTACTATCCTTCGACTTCAAACATACTTATACAAACTTTGCACACTTTTCGTGCACGAAAAGCGCTTTCTTCACTCACTGAAGTGCTAACAGTCGATATGAAGGGTGCGAAAACTCTAAGAGGATCACCGGAAGCGCCGCCGCCAGTTTGATTGGCACCGTTTTGCCCAAACTTATGCGAATGCGCCCGACGTAATCGTGCGCCAGGGGCATCATCTGCTGGCGTACGCACAGCACTCCACCGTGCGTGCGACCGTGCGAAGCTGACGAAGAAAAACGAAACAATAACAGCGCATTATCGCAACTCTTCTGCGATTGCGAAGCACTCTCGACGCATCCCGGAAACGGTTGCCGTTGTCCTTTACTGCCCCCGGTGTGTGTGCGTGTGTTGGGGTGTATACGTTCGTCTTTGTGTCTGGCAGCAGACGGTTTCTGCTGCGGAGTGCTCTACACGTCAGTTAAGAGGATTCTTCGGATCAGGCGAAGAATTCGCTGCGCTCTCCCATCGCGTCTCGATTGGTGGTTGTCGGTTGATAAATTTCGCTTTACGGCAGGGCTGTTTCCGCCGGCCGACCCTTCCCCGCGGCTGACGGATCATAAAACGAGAAGTTTGTCAGCCTCCCACCAACGGCACGGCCTAAAAGGGGATTAGTGGGAAGTGATCGGTATCGGTTGGTTGAAGCAACAAAAAAGCAGCACAAGTGGTGTAGTGCGTAAGCCGTGCTTCCACCTTCACATAGTTGTATGTGTGTGTGTGAATGGGGAGAGCAAGAAGCAAACACGTTGGCCAATAAAGAGACCCACTAAGAAAGATGTGTCTACGCATGGACTCACCGATGGTGAAGAAAAGCTCCCCATCCATGCTCGAGCCAGAGAAGATTAGAAAATGCTGCGTTTGAAATACTCACTCCGCACGTGAGGCACGTTCGCCCGATGAGGTGACATTGATGAAAAACGATCACCGATTCGTCTGTGCCGACGTCTGTGCGAATGTGTGTGTGTATATCCCGCACCGCTTCACTGGGCCGTGCTGGGGAAAATCATTTATTGCGGATCAGCCGGCATAAATCCGGTCCTGAATGCATTTTCTTAAACGGTGGGGCCGACACGGTTGGGATGGACGAAGCAGAGAGTGAGACAGATTAACCGACGCCGGTGGGATTTGCGAATTTCAGCATCGATTGCATGCGGTCGGTGCATGCAGGGGTGGCTCTGTGGTAAGCGTTTATGGCGATTTGCGGGCTTTGCACGATTGCCCGCTCGACGACAGGGCTGCTCTTATCGACTATCTCTCGGGCGGTGGAGCGGCTTTTTGCAAGCGGCCGTTGGGTTGCAAGATGGATCTATCTGTTCAATGGGTGTGAGTGAGTGTTTTTTCGCTGTTTTGATACGATTAATGATTGTGTTTCGTACGTTGCTGAAAATTTTCATTGCATTATATATTGTGTATGAAGGGAAAGTAATATTACGATTTCATGATTATTTAATGTCATATATTTTAATCTATCTATACTATTTGTTAGAGCAAAGCGCCTAAATGTAGGCAACCGATGTATACGTCGTTTAAGGCCCCTTTCTAGGCCCATGCTAAACTTCTAGGTGTAGGTCTTTTTTTGGCATAAATTATAGCGTAATCACAGAGCTATGTGTTTCTGCAGCCGAGAGAAGCCAATGATGAGATTAGTGAGCAACCGAAGATGACTAGGAACTTAGGATTAATAAAAACGTGATTAAAAGTTGTGAGCTATCAAAGGAAGGAGCTGATTTTATTCTGCCACGTTTGAGCATGAATTTAGTTCCATTTTTTCTGCAATAAAATAAAGCCTCGACAATTAAAAAGATTAAAATTGGTATTTCCAGAGAATCAGGCTCATTACAACTCGATTTAAAAAAATACATTTGAAGTCAATTTGAGTTATAGTTCAGAAATAAATAAAACAACATTTTAATTCCAGTAAAAACCTAATCCAGAAAATTTTCCTCAAAAGTTGAATAATACATACATCGATTAATAATTATGGTTTAATGATGGATGGATTAAAAATGCTTAAACATCGATCAATAATGAAATGCATTTTTATGCTTGAACAAACACCAAACATTTACTTTCGAAACAAGATGAAAATGTACATTGACAGATGTTAATGCTAACAAATAATTATGCTTGATGTATTTGTATTCTGAAATAATGTAAAATTATTGCCAATGCACTTCCACCGTATCAACAAACGCCACTTCCGTCAATGGAAGCTACAAAAATTTAGCTAATACCATACAAATCATGAGCCTGCGAATACCACCAGAGCCACCGGCGCATACTTTCAGCCAGAGTTCGGTCCGCGGAAGACCCGCCGACCGAATTTCCACCGGAGCGAGCTGGATGGAAACTTTGTCGTCCGCAGCGAATGTACGGTCACCTAGCCCGGGCCTGGGCACTCACGGCCGTGATTCTCTGAAGTCAGTTTCAGGACGTTCGGTCGTCGGTCGGTCGTGCCTTTGCCAGTTCGTAACTCGTTCAGAGAGGGGGGAGTTTTTTAGTTGTTGTTTTGTTTTGGTTTTTACTCCTGTACCACCCGCGTCACGGTCACGGTGCGACAATATCCTTCGAGCGCAAAAGTCGCTGGCGCTGGCAAACGGAACGGAAGGAACGTGGGTGGCCGAAAAAAAAACACTGTTTGCGTTGATGTTTTTCCAAGCGTTGTGGTAGTTGCGACGTGGCAAACGGATAAGTCGTAGCTCAGAGATCATGTTTCGTGCATAGTTTGCCAGGAGGCCAGGACAGGAGATCACGACACTTGGGGGGTGCGGGAGAAAAGTGGAAAGGCGCGCGCAGCCCTTGCATCGACCGTAAAGCATAGTGAAAATAGTTTTTTTTTCTTTCGCCCCCCGTTTTCGACGACGACGAGGTAAACAGGCTGCAAAAATGTGCTCGAGAAACAAAGTTAAATAAATTTTTCCATCCGACGTCGCGCGAAAAATGGCGGTTTCAATGGTGTGCAATAAAAATGAGTTTCGGAAAAGTTCCCGGGCTCCCTTCGGCGCTGTGTCAACTTCGGTGGGGCCGTTGGGCCGCTGGGTCGCGGCAGGTGGGTCCGGTTTAGTTGTTGTTTGCCACGCTTGGCCCCCTTCGGTGTGCTTTTTTTTTCGCTCCCCGGGCCGAGCCCTTCCGATCGCTCTGTTTGTTTGTGTCTTTTCCGGGTTAAAAGTTCGAAACCGCAGGGCGCACGTTTCCTTCCTGGGGCGGGGGATGGCTTTCAAGGTTAGATGGAGTGGAATGGTGGCAAATCGTCTGGGTTTTCCGCCCGTTCGTACGCTTTAGATAAATTAAATCTGTTGACACAAGTTTTTTTTTTATTGTTGTATAAAGAGCTCCAGTTTTGCAAATATTCATAGTAGCTACTACATCTTGTTCACAGAGAAACCATGTGTAATGTCACGACCAATACTAAGAGAGTTAAAGCGATGAGTAAGAAGATATTCAAACGCAAGCTTCATTCAGTCAACTCAGCACCATGTCTTCAAGTCCTTGTTTACCAGGAAACCGAAATCCAAACCACAAGAAGCAAACGCTGAACGGCCTTGGCCGCTCCCTCGAAAATAACGTCACAATCAATTACGCAACCGTTATCAGTGACGACTTCCAGCCGGTTCGTGGACGTTAATCCAGTCCACGCAATCAAATTACCGACGCTGGACTGGACGCGCCGTACTCCGATGTGTCGTCCTGCACCCACTTTCGTGATTCCATTTTTCATCAGTTCAAAGCAGTTTCTTGTCGCGCTTCTCCGCCGGCCTTCTCGGCTCCTACCGTGGACTGGGAACTGGAGAGAAACGAATGGATTGCACGGCGCTCATACACTACTGGTGGTGGCATATTTTTATCTATTTTTTGTTTGTTTGTTTGTGAGCCTGGCGGTTGACACTATCGTAACATCGCGCACTCGCGGACGTACGACGGACGCTCTCTAGTGCGCTAGTCCAGAACTAACCAAGATTGATGATGTAACGCGATTTGTATGTGTTTATGTGCAATCGAACCGTGTCGTCCTCCCACAGCCCGGTCCGGCCATTCGGACACTTCACGAAGTGGTGATGGTATCTTTCGCCGAGGGGGTTGTTGTCGGAATGGCTCGCGCGACTGGACGCTTCGGCTGTCCCACGATTTTGGGCTGGTGACAATGGGTTGGGAGCTGCTGTCTTCAACCGCTGTAAGCAGGCTGTCTGGGGCATTTTTATCAGTTCCGGTTGTATTTGTCAACGGTTAGTCTCATTTATTCGAGTGATTTTTTGTTGCTCGTATGCTTGCGCCCGGGTGATCTCTTTCGTGTGCGGAAAGCTTTTGTTACGCTGAGAATGAATTATATTCTATGGGAAGTATACACAACTACCGGGATGTTCCATACGTGTACTTCAATTAGAAATGCTAGTATTGTTTTCTTTATGTGAGCTGCATTAGTTGCTTTTTGCGCGATAAAACGCTGATTTTTTATCATAGCATTACTCAATTGTTCTCCATGCAAAGCTTTAGAAAGAGAATAGAGAGTGTGTGTTATAGACCAGAAATATTTATGTACTTATTTTTATGTAAGAACTGAAACGAGAAGTCCTATGTGGGGGTTATTACGTTGTACTGTTCTGTGGAACAAAGTGTCTTGAGGCAAAGAGGTTATATTTTTAACTTGAAAGGTTTGTAGCATAAAGATATGTAAAACAGGGGACCATCGATAACTAAGAGAAGTTTGAAACCCTTTTTTTATTTGCATCACTTGTTATCAACACCTGCAGATACCAATAGGAGAGGAAAAGGCGCCAACGAGTGCATCAAAACTGTTTGATCTGAAGGTATGCGGCTCTTAGCATGAGATACTTTGTATATTATAGTGTTGGTCGATCTTTTATTAGGACCTCGTTGGTTGGATAGATGTCAAAATAAATAAATGAATTAATGGATTTTTTCTTCAATACATGCTGCTGTTCCGATAAAACTATAAGTCGTACCTAATCGTAGCCTCAAAAATCGTGCTTACGTAGCAGTTTCCAAACTAAGGATATCTCGGAGATCTTTAGTCGTAGGCTATTCTTGTAGAACAGAGTAATCCCTTCTCTGCATTTATGCTTCTTTAATTGCCTCTGAATGATACGCAATATAATTATGCAGATAGAAAGGCATTGTGTGAGCATATTGTCCAAAAGGGTTTTTTTTTGTTTTCCCGTTCTTATGGCTAGATTTCCTTGAAATCCAAACATTTCCTTGAAATCTACAGAAAATAATAAATTTAGAAATCATTCCCATCTTTCGATGCTGCGCAGCTCCAGTGGGGGGAGAGGGAGGGGGGGGGGGGTAGAGAAGAAAAACTCCCCCCAGGACATGACAATGCCAATGGAGCTATTTTTCAAGCCCGGCAAACAAAACAGAACAAAAAGCACCGCCCACGGATTGGCTTTTCACCGCACTGCAAACATTCGATTGTTATCCGTGTTGAAGAATGCGAGTTAAGGGACACCGCCGTCTCCACCGTCGTGCCGCTCCGGTCGGCGCCACCGAAAACGGGCGGCAAAATGCAGCGAAACAAACAAAAAAAGCGAGACAAATAAAACAAAAAAAAAACGCAGACCGTAAAAATCCTTCACCGCGAAAATGTCGCACGGTGTGCGCGGGTTTTCGCCACGGCTTGTAATTTTGCTGATGGAAAATGAATGGCGGTGAACAATGGGCCTGGCTGCTGTCGCTGTCCCACCCCCTCCCTCTCCCCCCCACCACTTTTCTCACAGCATACGTTCACACGTAAACACCCCACGTAGAGAGGCATTCCGGTGCCGGTGGCTTTGCGTCGCACGGGTTCTCGGATTGTCGTCGCCGTCGCCGCCGCAGTCGGTTTCGAACGGTGGGTTCTGATCCATTGGATTGCCGTTTCCGAGCCACCGTTCCTCGTCACCGTTGTGCACATGGCATTGTTGTTCGTTTTTTTTCTGGATCGAGGAAGTAACGAAAATACAGGCAGAAAGGAGTGCAGATAGAGAGAAAGAGAGAGATAGAGAGAGAGAGAGAGACAGAACGCAGAAAACCCATGCGCTCTATTGTCTTCACGGATTCCATTTCTTCTTTTACTCGGGAAATGGCTGCTCTGACTACAAAAGCGAAATAGAGAGAGTAACATAAAAAATCGTACCAAGAAGAAGGCAACACACACAGCAACAACAACAACAGCAACAAACACTCCCGGTGAAAAGCGTGAAAAACTGCATTGCAAGTAAAAGGCGACTAACAGACAGCAGCATTTCGAATTACTGCTGGCTGGGAAAAACTGCGCGGCGAAACGTGCGGCAGCAGGAAAAAAAGAGGAAAACGAAAGAAAAACTTTTCACTCCATCTTTACGACAATTTCCGCCAGCCGATGATTCGCGACATTCGGTGCCGATGATGACACGCCGTCAAAGCGAGGTGGTGGGTGGAGGGGGGGGGGGGGGAGGAAGGAGAAGAAGGATCGCG
>KB672490.1:20835122-20956848 GCA_000349145.1 Anopheles dirus
GGGGGGGGGGGGGGGGGGGGGGGGTGGAAGAAGTGCATGGAAAACTTACCCCACTGCGCCGTACGGCGCACGGAAATGGCAAATGAGAGAACGTGGAAGCGAGGAACCGGGGGAAGGCACCAGAAAACAACAACAATCGGACGAGAACGCGAGCGAGGGAAGAGAAAACTCAGCAAGAAATGAATGAATGGGAAAAATCATAAATTGGGTAATTTATAAACGTCGTGTCATCATTAGCGCTGCTTCCTGTATCCTGCCGCGGCGGGCGAAGTTGGTGGTGGCAAGTAATGGGAGCGGGTTGTTATTGTTGTTGTGTTTTGCTTTCGGCGTCAATGCGTCCGTGAAGTGAAATCTACGCAACGGGCGGGGAACGGGCGCCACGGTTTGGGGTGGGAAGTTAGTGCGATAAAAAATGACGCCGAAGTGACTTTGCAAATGTTTAGTTAGTGGGCGCGGGAAGAAAAACAAATCAACACATGTACATAAAAGTCCGGGAAGAAAAAGAACCTCCGGGCCACCGGGCGGTGAAGATTTCTATTCAATGGACCGATTGGGAAAATTCCCACAGTAACAGTTGTGTCACTAATTCGTCCCGTTTCGAAGGAACATTACTCGGTGGGCAGAAAAAAAAAGAAAAAAAACCCGCACCCAGAGTGGGAGAGTGGAGCGATTTCCACTTGTGCCCCGAAATTGGACGCTTCCTCGTCTGGTTGAAGGTTAAATTAACTGCTATAAAGCTTACCGGTGCAGCAATTACTCTTCATTTGCTGCGAACGCTGTACGATTCCAGTCGTACAGGGAGCTTGCGTGAAAAACCGCGTGCATGTGGGAGAGAGCGGGTTACTGTCCCACCGGGGGTAACGGCGCCGTATTGGTCCTTGCGGATGCAATTCCACTGGAAAACGGGCGGACGGCTCGGCTGACGTGTGTGTGTGCTGGTTGATGGCAGTGGCATGCCGTTTGCTGAGTAGGCAATCGGTCGTCTCTGCTCGAGTGTATTCGTTTGGTTCGTCCCGTTGCCGGGGAAGGCAAATTGGTTTCGACTCGTACCGGCGTTCTTTTCCGCTCGTTGTAGGAACAGCCGAATCGAGTTGAGCACGATTAACAGTGCTGTAGGTGGGAAATATATCGCCTTAGCGTTGGGTAAACTATAGGTTTTTGAATAAGCTTCATGAAAATTCATAACAATTTTTTTTTACTCACAACAGAACATGACCATTTAAGTGATTTTCAAACTATCAAAAGTACAAGACAAACCCTAAATGAATAGTTCATTTCTCCATTTCTCCAGTTCATTTAACATTGGAGAGAAGAATAAAGTTGTAAAAATTGTTGTTAAAGTTGTAAAAATTATTAAACTCGTGAAATTTTAAAATAGTTCTGGTACCTCTCAAAAGATGGCGTCCAACAATTCAGACTGCTGCGATACGTTTCACCAAGTGATTGCTTTGGTTTAATAAAACTCCTCTCGTATTTTGTGTTCCTGGGATGCTCCGAAGAGCTTAGGATCTTAAATATGTTGTTGATGCAGATGGAAGGATAGTTTCAACAGTTTTTTTTTAATTTGATTATTTTTTTAATAGTATCTGCACTATGTTGTTTTATTATTTTTGTAATATCCATATGGACTATATATTTTATTTTAATGGATATGGATTATGTTTTCCAAATTGTTTCTGCTTCAAAAGGGTTTATTTCGTTAATGATTGTTTAAGCTAATTTCTAAACACATCTTTTTTATTCTAATTTTTTTCAAATTGAGTTGCACAGTGTGTTTGTGAACCAGTGTGCCTCTGTCACACTCAATGTCGGGTAACTGACAGTAGCAACCGTAACAGTTGACACCATCGTTTTGTCTTTTCACAAACCCAGCGGGTCCCTCCATGCCAAACAGAGCGACATCGGTTGTGGTATCGGCCTGTGTGGGTTTGTGTGTGTGGGCAAGCACATTTTTGCTACCATTCGGAATCACATTGCATCGCTGTGTGTGTGTGTATCGTGTGGCGTGGCTATCAGAACGGTCCACGGCTCCACCGACGGCGGAAACAAATGAATCCCTCCGACCACGACGATGCAAACTAATCACTACCGTTGCGTAGTGGCCATTTTTCTCCAGACAGGTGTCTAATATTGCTTTTATCTTCTCTTCTTTTCAGGTAAGCAAAAGGCCGTGACATTTTCCTTCCTAGCTGGGCCATGTAAGTCACACAGATACCTACCGGTTTATTTCGCCGTAAAGGTTACGTAAAGAATGAGAATTTAAATCACTTCCGTATGAAAAATGTATCACGAACACTCGACCGGATTGGTACGGAATGGACGGGAAGGAGGAGAGAGTGTGTGTAAAATCGGATAAGCCCTTGATGCTTCCTGCCATCAGTGGGTAATATCCGAATTTCCACACTCACAAATTGTGCCCCGACGGTACAAGTTTTCCCATATGTTGTCCGCGCCCGCCCGGCGCAAACTATACCCGCAAGAATTGTAATAAAATGAAATAGAAAAATCCCATGATACGTGCACCGGAAGCTATCACGTCCTGATTATATATCAAAAGGGGGAATAGGACCGAAAAAGGGTTGCTCCCGCGCGCTGGTGGAACGAGGGATTGATTGTTCCACAACGCAAGCTTTGAAGTGTGGTGAAATAGTTTTTCAATATTTTGGAAAAATCCCTTTGCTGAGTGTAACAACGTGTGCGTGTTTCGCGAGATTGCAGTTCAAAAGTGCAATTTATGTTGGCATAACATCGGTGCGTTTGAAGCAAAGTTTTTTCCAAACTTTGGTTGAGATCTTTTTTTAAAGAATAAACGGTTTTGCTTATAACGAAAGCACACAGAATCATACACGCTCAGCCGCATCCATAGTGGGCGCATAACAAGACAAGGTGGTCCTATTTCCGGGGCCGAGAATGTGAATATTATGGATATTTTATCCCATTACGGGCGACGGCTCGACGGTCGCAAATATCATCAGGAAAATCAATATCGAAAAAAAAGTTCGATGATACTTCAGTGGGCGCTCTTGGTGCGGTTCCCTATGTCGTTTTTTTTGGTTGTTGCTCCCACCAAAACTAGTGCCATCGAGAACTCAAAACAACAGCAATCGTTTGCGGTCCTCTCTTCCGCAAATGGTGCTCAGGATGTGTTTCTTTTTTTGTTTGAGGACACTTTGCTTGCTACCCTCGAAGCACTATATTCGTTTAATACTCTACTCCCGAGGAGGTTCGACGCACACGTACACGGCTGGCTGGAACGGAATCGAATCCGGATGTCGCCAGCATTCTTTCGCACCTGCCATAAATTTGGGGCGGTGTTCGCTCAAGGAGAATGTGTTTTTGTTGTGCTAGAAAAATAGTCTATGATGGCAATTTATCGGCTGCTTCAGAACGTCCTGCTGCTGCTGAGGGGCTTGTAGCAGAAGAAGCAGTTTTTAAATACCCACTTTAAGGATTTAGACATGTTCTATAAGTGAATCATTTGCTGTCCAAATCAGTATTGGATTATTTTTATAAATATTTTTATCTTTTACACGGTTTATAATCTCCTTTTTATCTTCATTTTATAAATCAAATTTGCGCCGAAAAGTATGCAACCCGCTTCACAAATCGTTTCAATGATCCGACTTACGCTTCATACTCAAGTTTGAAAATATGTTTTGCTATACGTAACGATTCAGTCAATAGATTACATAAGGCTTTCTACTAAATTTACTCCAAAAACCCCCATCGAAAGAAGCTGCTCATACGGCAGTGTAATGGCAAATAGCACTAGCAGCATCTTAGTGTCACCTTACGTTGGAAAAACGATCGATCGGTGGCGGAAGTTTTTCATTTTCCCGCTCCACCTGCTCGCGTTGCCCGTTGCAATTGTTGCACCCATGTAGCGGACACGCCACATTATGTGTCCATTGCATCGTATTACAGCCGTTATTCGTTTATTGCATTATATCGGCAAAGTGTAAGTGCATCGTCTCGCTGTGAAGTGGGCTGGAGCTGGAAGCAATTTGGCTGAGAAGAAAGCCAAGCCAAACAAGAAAAGAAAAAGACAACACTTCCCTCCGGGGGAAGCTTTTCCGCAGAGGGGCCCATCGGGGTGGTAAAATTCCAATCGAATTGGACATGTTGTTGGCTCGCCGGCATGGCGGGCGTGTACGGGTGGTATTTTTGCAGGGAAAATTATACATCATACATGTCGCCCTACCGCCTGGCGAACGTTCTACGGGAAATCGGGAATCTGGCTCCGTATATCTTACTGATTCATGAGCTTCGACTGTCTTGGCGCGGTCTATTGCTGCCCCAAGTTTGCCGTCGGCACTTCTTCGAAAGCGCTCAAATTTGTCGTATCTCTGTGTGTGTGTGTGTGTGTGTGTGTGCGCGCTCTCGTTTTTTTCTTCATCTTATTCAGGCAAGAGCGCGGGCTACAACAGTAAGATGTATCTCTTATTTTTATTCCCATATTTTTCTCACTCACAAATTTGCGGCCGGGGCACTTCGTTCTGCATGTGCGCGTCTCTGACGCTGTCAGATATTGGCAAAATTGGCAGTACGTACTGCGGTGTATTTGCACGGTGCGTTTTTGTTCGCCGCACTCAAACCCCGGGGATTCGGGGATTTCGGCGAGGAAAAACCGATACTCTCGAGTGGCGGCGCTGGGTCATCGCGATTTTGTTGGCTATGCAACCGTCGTGATGCAACCACCCACCCCAGAAGAAAATAACATTTTGAAAAATGTGGCGTTTGCGCCACCCACCCTGCTCCTGTTCCACCGCCTGGCTCCCCTTTGCGCAATTTCTTCGACGCGTTCGGTGTTGCTTTTCGGCGCGTTGAAACTCCTCGCTCCGCTCGGACCATCTTCACCGAGACAGCTTCATTCCAACTTTTCGACAGCCGCACAGCCTGGAACAAACATCGCCTGGAGGCGGTGGGGGTGGTGGTGGTGGTGGTGGTGCACTTGCTTCTTGCACCGGGTGCCCAGTGTTTGGCGCCCGGGATAAGGAATCCAGTTGAAATGAAATATCTCTCGCAGCGCGCTCGCCCCACCGGGACGAGGGATCGGTACATATGTGAACATGCATAAAGTCAATGCGCGTTTTTTGTGTGTTTTCTTGTGCACACACACACACACACACACACTCTAGCGAGCGTGGAAAGCTGTCAGAAAAAGTTATATTGGCAATGGTTTTAGATTGAAAAGCGTCCAAACTGTGATTGCTGTTTAGCTTACGGCTTCTGAAGCTGGCGCAACGCGCCGAACGCAACGCAACGCGGCGGCAGGTGCAGCGTCTGATTGGGTTGGTGCGAATGATTGAAAATAAGAAAATAAATTGCACGCGAGGTGTTTTTTGTTCGTTGCAAAAGTGCATTTGTGCGAGAGGGCAGTAATCGCAATTTCTTTCTTAAATCATTTGTTTGTCTTCACGTGCAAACAATGTTGTGCTTGTTGAAGAAAAGGGATTTAACCTTTTCTTTGTAATGCAAGCATTTTGTACAACTTTAAAGTAACCAATAATATTTTGCAAATATTTTAGATGAAATTTTAATGTCCCATAACTTACCCATGGGTTTACAGGGTTTTGCAGAGTCCTTGTTGATCATTTGGCTTGATAGAAAATCATATAAATATCAACTCTTTTTAACGTCGATGGTAAATTAAAAAGAACTCATATCTACTCATTCCTTATAATTCATTTTCCAAATCAGAACCTCTTAAAGGGGCAATCCAGTAGCATTACGTTGTGCAAAAAGCTGAAAAGTCAAAGTCGAAACAAACGCGTCGAACCTATTCTCAAATCCGATCCAATCCAATATGCGTCCATTTGTATAAATAATCCATTTGTATAATATAAAATGATCCATTTGTTTTGCAGCTCATACGTAGCTACCGACAGAAACTGTCTGCTTAGCAAGTGTTTCCGGTGATTTCGGCTCTCCCATACAAACACAGTGCCAGAAAACGTAACCTCAAACATCACCTTTTGCCATCAGCTCCAGCGGGCGTGCATTCCGGTGCACCGAACTAACGTTATTCATAGCATGACGCCCTCGCATCAGACACAACGGACGACAGGCGCTTATCTAGCGCCCGAAATACACACACACACATGCACACGCAACATCTTAAGGATGTGGAGGCAGCAAAAAAAAAAATCCGGCTCACATACGCCGGTGTCGCGCCGCGCTCAGAAGAGATTAGTTTTGCATAATTGCACCATTCGCAGCGATGCGCGAGCGCGTTCGGGTCGGGTCGATTTCCTGCGCGGTGCAACCCCCGTCACGCGAGCCTCAGATTTATGTTATGGGTTGGAAAGTTTTCCGATAAATTTCACCCGAATTTATAAGTACAAAGTTTACGCGAAAGGCGAAGCCCGTCTTGTGCTGCGGTGCTGCGGCTGCAGGAAGTTACCATGTTTTGCGCGATGACATGTGTTTTCCAGACCGGACTCTTAAGCGGGGACGCATTTTTGTAGTTTTGTGCGAGCTTGTACGAGTCCTTCCCGGGAGGGAGGAAGAGAGAGGAGAGATAATAATGGACACGACGTCATCCATTGCTGGAAAACATTTCTTCACTTTACGTTCCATCTCTTTTTCCAGAGCTTCCGAACTGGTGGCTGACTATTTCTTGTCGCCCCCTTTTTTCCGAGTCTGCGGTGTCTCTGGATTAACATTTAATGGAAATTTGCCTCTCCGGCGGCGCTGCTCCGGCTAGTAAAGACGTCAGAGCAAGACGTCAGAGCAACCGAAAAGAAAGAAGGACAGAAAAAAACACTTCTACAATGAATCAAACAGCAGACGAAACGGACCAAGAAAACAGAAAACTTTTGCTCCGGAACCAATTTCAAATCGTTTTGCAAAACCGCATCAGACACACCGGGGTGACTGCGCCGGCGGACAAGTGCTCCGCCGCGCACCGTAATTGTTATCCTGGCCCGAGCGCATCTCCGCATCCGAGGGTAGCAAAAAGGTGTCTCTCGACAAGCTGTGTCGGCGGCAAACTTGCGGTGCGGTGAACGCGGGGGCTGATGGCTTCCGGAAGCGGGACGACAAATCAGCATCGGCAAGAAGGAAGGCCACCGGACACCGGGCGGGATGATGGGAGCGCTGTAAATATGATTATTTAATATTCCACAAATAGTTGCAACGGTGCCCCTCGTTGTCTGTGTTGGTTTGGTTGGTGTTTTGCATTGAATACCCTTTCGGCTCGAAGACAGTACGGTACGGAGCTGGGATGAGATGAGAAGTTGTTGCCTTCGATTCGAGGTTCGTTCGAAATTGGAATGCGGCAGAGTCACCTGTACCTGGGCCGGTCTCGTTGCTCGTTCTCTTCGGGGATGAAGGCGCGAAAGCTCAAGACGTCTGGGTGTTTGCTGTTCAGAACAGCTGCACCCAGGCTCCACTTACCTTTTGCCACCGGGAGTGAGAATGGATTCGTTAGCCGTAGACCCGGGCGACTTGACTTTTCCCCGGTTTGTATTTATTTAACTTCCTTTTCCCCGGGGGTCGCCGGTGCCATCCCGTTTGCTTCTCTCGGGAAGCGGGATTTCGTTCTCGCCGTATTTACCTTTTACAGGGTGTCCCCGGGTCCCACAGGATGACAGCGGGGTGGAGGATCATTACGGACGGGCCGGGTGGATGGATGCTGTCAATGACAGGGACAACCCTGAGTGAGCGATGGTGGGAGGACCTTTTTTTGCCCCCTCCTCGAATGCAAATAATAGGTAGCCCATGCGGATCGAAACCCGCAGAAATGGAGCGACGCCCTGTTGGCAAAACACCGGGAGGTTTGCTTTGTTGGCTTGCCGGGGTTTAATGGAAGGGGACGAGTTTGATGTTTCGTCGCGGGGCGAAAGATTTCGGAAATAAGTTTTAAAACTCGTTTGCTTCCGATAGTTTCACGGGGAGGGTGTTTGTAGATGCCTGTGAAGCCTGTGAAGCCTAGGCGCTTATCGAGATTGGGCTTCGTGTTACCTTATGTAAAGTGTCATGTAAAGTGCGAAGAAAGTCGACCAATGGAGCATGCTGCTCGGGAAGGCAAAGAGTGAGAAGAAACCAATCTTAATCAGCACCGCAGCACCGGCGGCGGGCAAAACCTTTGCTGTGGCGTGATCCCTTCCGGACGTCAAGTGAGGTCCAGTGACGCATCCATTCAGTTTAGAAGGTGGGAGAGAGAGAGAGAGAGAGAGAGTGAGAAAGGATCGGCACGTTTTGCCTGCATTTTATTACTTCACTAACGCGCTCCGTAATCGTAATCTCATTTCCACCCTCGGTGCCGGCCCCACACCGTGATAAAGGCGAAAGGAATATGCAGCAGTAGCAGCAGCACAGACAAAAAAAAAACACTCGGAAAACCATCTTCAAGGCTGCTCCAGCCGTTCATTTTCCGCTGAAGTGGTTGCTAAAGCGGATCAAGGCGCGCGTCGCAAGAAAAGGGACATTTCCGACGGCTGAGGCAAGCGTGTGTGCGTAGATTGCGTTCCGGGGGAAGATGATGAAGGCAGCGAACGGACACATCATCATCATCATCATCATCATCAGCGCGGTTATAATCATAATTTTCAATTCCAACACCGGCCCGTGACAGTGCCGGGAGTGACGTTGAGTGGATTTTGGGTTCTTTTTTTTTGGAATCAGATCCCACTCAGATTTGTCGATGGGTTTGTCACCGGACAGCGAATAAACATGATATCCCAGTGCACGGATTATTACTGAGAGAGGCACGAACGTGTTCCCATTGGTACTTTGATCTCCAACACCCGTCACCGTTGCCCGAAACAGCTTCAACTCTCGGCAGGAAGCCACACACTTAGTGTCCCAAACGTCATCCCAGCACGAGTCAATTTTAAAGTCAATTGTCTCGCCCATTTCCGAGGAGACGCCAGTGCGGAGGGAAAACAAATCGTGCTTTCGCATAAAAACTTTCCTCCTATTCCCGTTCCATTTGCCGTTCCAGAGCGTGCAAAAGCAGCCTGTCTTAAAGACGCACAAATTTGCGTGTTTTGTTTGCCTCCGTGCGCGTTGCGCGCATTAAATAAATATCCCCAAAAACTGTGAAGGCAGTGGGGGGCGATATGAGGCGGGGCATAATTTAAGCGAAGAAAGCTTCCTGCCGGCCTGCTGCCAGATTATTTCGTCACAAGTGGGAGAAAGAATGGGAAACGAAGCGACTTGTGTTCAAGATGTTATCGATGTCATGCAACTTCTTCGGCGGGGCGACCGGGGCGGCGGTACGGTGGTACAATATTTCCCGTACCCGCACTCCACCGCCACCCACCCCACCCCCTCAAGGGTGTTTCTTTCGCGAACCGAGCCTAAACGACGGTGCATAACTTAAATCAATCAGAGTGGGGGTGGCTTTCGGTGCCGAGATTGATGGAGCGGCTCGGTTCGGCACACATAAGTGGACGGTTTGGGTGGTATTTCGGATGATGCTCTAAGTGAAAGCCATCAGCAATCAATAGACTAGCAAATCGGATTGCGCACCCAGCCTGCTCTCGACACGAAGCGGCGGCGATGGCGACAAACCCAGCTGGTGGGGTGCGAGTTTCGGGAATCTCTTTAGAAAATACTTGTGAAGCATTTATGCTTTGCCGAATGTTAAAGAAACTCCACCACCACCATCGTGGAAGATCTCGAAAAGCGGCTCATGATGTTTTTTTTTTCGTTGAAAAGTCAGTCACGTGACGCTCCTTAGCGCGGGTGTTTGTGTGTGTTTGTGTGGAAAAGAGAAAGTCAAATCAAATCGACCGCACACAAAAAAAAAGAATATCCCGTACAACCCACCACCGTCCGACCATCCCGAGAAATGCCAACTTTTCTCCCTGAGCACTTTTAAATACACTTCCAAAAGAATTCAAATATGCGCCCATTATGATGAAAACGAAAAAGTTTCATCCTCCGCTCGGCTTGGATCGCGGGTCTGGTTGGGGCTTTCTTTCCCGCCGCGTACCTTGGCGAAAGGAGGGAGCCCGCCCGGGAAACAGCCTTCGGCGCATGGAACACGGAGATGCAGGAGTAATTTAATTAGAACTCAATTATATGACTCCTCCGTGCGTCGAGGATGATGGGTTTTTCGGCTTTTTTCTCCCCACTCGCTCGCCGTGATTCGTCTGTGTGACGAAAAAGTAAGACGATTTCACTTCTTCCGGGGGGAGGTTTTCTTTACACTTCGCTCATTGCGGCGGTTCGAAGCATCTGCATGTTTGTGCTGGCCGTTCTATTAAGTGCGCCGTACCGGACGGTTTTCCGTTGTGGGGAACTAGTTAAAAGATTTGACCAATGACATGGAAAGTGTCGGCAGCGGTTTGAATCAAAGAACGTCCGCTGGCTTTTGATTTTCCATTGTGTTGTCGCACGCAATGTCAATTTTCAGGGTGCAAGATACAACAAGAAAACAAAATAAACTTTGATTCATAATTCCTGAATAAAGAGACACAAAGTTCTTCTCCTCCAACGAATTAATTCGAACGAAAGATTGTGGACAAATTCTTCAGGAATCAGATACACTTTGAGTTTACTTTGAGATTCATCAATATCGAGTAGTTTCGTCCACAGAATGGTGTTGGAATGAATCAATTTAAAGATTTCGCCTTGAAATTCCTCCACAAATTCTTTGACTAGCCAATGTTTCATGATTCTTGAAAATTTATATAGTTGTTGTATATAGTTTTGATCTTTATTCAACTGCTTGACGTGTTATGACATGTGAGTTTTTCATATTGCCGTCATGGATTTAAAAAAAAAATCATTAAAAACAGATGGTTTTTGAGCCGGTTTGTAACTAATGATACACTCCCATCCATCAATTTCTCCACCTCGGAAAAGGAGCCCAACTCCAAGAATCGCAACAATAAATCGCAACACGCTGGCATGCACAAGACATTTACTAGGCCTGCGAGGCTGCGGATTTGTTTCGGTTCTTCTCATTTCCGGGTGCGAATTATATTTATTGACTGCGATCCAAAACCTACCACCCTTATGAGCGAGATTGTGACCAGTTGCTGCTTATATCTGCGGTCTTGCAATGTAGGCTCGTTGCCAGCCCGTTCCGCTCCAGCAACAGGTTGGGTTGGGCCTTATAGTAATCTGTGTGTGTTTTTTTTTGGTCTCCACTTCTCTTTGTGTTGTACGAGACCAAAATCATAGTTTGGAAGTAAATGGTTGCGTTTAAGGAGCGGCTGTGGAGCTCGAAACAAAAAGTGGCTGTTGCCAATTGTGGCAGCCATTACGCGCAGACACTTGTACGGTGGTAATTTATGTGCAAAAACATACTGTCCTGGGTTGGTTATGAAGGGTAATTTGAATTTGCTGCTGATTTTTTATGGATAGGCTAAGGAATCGTGTTCGTTGGCATAGATTATTTGGTGTTAAAATTGGGTTGCGTGCATTTGCAACGTATGTCTTTCTTAAAGCTATTCACACTCGATTACTTATGCTAGTACGTGGTGGTCCAAAGGGTGTGAAAATTTGGAAAATTCGCATTCTTTAGCTCTTCCAATGCAGTGTTTATCTAACTATTCAAGGATAAAAGAAGTTCTGAGCATGCTAGGCAATGGAATAAAATGCTTCAACAGAAACCTGCGAACCCTTCGAACCACTTCGGCGAACTGGCACGAACAATGCGAGTGCATTAAACATTGTTTTCTTGGAAACTTTTTCCCTCACACGACCATTCATGAAGTCTCGACACACACTTGTCTCCCCCTCACACCTCGCCAAACTCACCTTTACAGCTCTGGCCTATCCGCGCTTCACACTCGCGGCAAACGCATGTCACACCGGACAACTTTTCACTTTCCCATCGCACGGGTCGCGAGTGGGAGAGCACTTCCGGTGGGAAAAATGACGCCGAAAGTTGATCGTGTGTCCTGCGGCTCTCCACACCCGCGCGGAGTGTGTAATCTTCGCTACGCCACCTCACGTGCGCGGCATTTAGCGTCACACGGCGTGTGTCACGATTTGCCCTCCTCCGACAGGGGGGGGTGGTGTGCTGTAACAAATTGTGTGCGCCTCGTGACAACTTTTGCGGCAAACTTCAAGTGGAGTGCGGTGGACGCTCCTCTAGCTGCTGCTTGCCCCTTGCTACCCGGCCCCGGCCAGCGATTATTCTTCATCTCCCCAGCGGGGTAAAACCCAAAAGACGGCGTGGTTCGACGTGCCGGGGCCGTAGTTTATCGCCTACGGTGTTGCTGTCGGGCCCGCTGCAGAGACACCCGGCAGGACACCCGGCTGGGAGTGGGATGTGGGTTTCGATTTGTTGTCTCCATTTTTCACCTTCACGTCACTCTCTCTCCCTCGCTGGGCGCGCTTTTCCTGCTGGCCGAAACTTTCCACCGAGGCAGGCGGTTCGGGTGGCTCCACCTCACCGAGCCCAGCCGACTTTACAAACACGTGAGAAACAAAGTGGAAAGTTGTTTTCCTGTCGATGGTATGAATATCATTCGGAAATGAAAACAACTTTCACCGGGAGGAGGGCGGTGTGGGTTGTGGGGACTGTTGATGTCGCCATTTTCACGCCATTTCCGTAATGGTCGGTTCGGATCTTTATGGACGGGATCACAGTGGGTGGATGCTATAATTGGTTCCCGAGTGCTGCTGCTGCTGCTGCTGTCCGATTGCGACGACGGCTGTGTGAAATGTGTCGATGCATTATCGCGTGTTTGTCGATTTTTTGTGGTTCGCGCACACACAACCCCAAAATTGAAAACTACTCCCCACACAAACGTGCTGGCAGTGCGTTTTACAGCAACGGCATTGCACGCAAACTGAGCCAATGTTAAGCTCCACCCGAGGTTCATAAGTGCTGAAGTACGAGCGCGCTGGGCACTTTTACGATTGAATTGATTTCTGGAACGAAGTGTTGATTTCGCATGGGATGGTATTTGGATGCGGTCGCCCAATCTCGACGGTCCTCGGTACAATGGACCGGTTTTGCACGCGATGCAAAAACTTGATTGCCTCAGGGAGTAATAATGCGACTGATGTTTGTCGGGTTGAGTGTCGGAACGTAAACCGGCACCATCTGCTGATTATGCATCGAAGCAGACGGTTTGCAAATGCATTGAGCATTTATAGTGCAACTGACCGGCAACTTGTTTGGATTTTATGTTCATCTAGCTTAAGACGTGAAGAAAAAAGTCGTAAAAAGAATTTCAGCATTTGAAATTGGCTCATTTTTTACATTTTCATATCATAAGTATATAAGCGTTAATCTAGCCATGACAATGATACACAAAGCGGAAAGGTTCATAATCCCTATGTAGTTTTTTTTATTTTTTATATTTTATTTAGTTTTATTAAATTTAAACGCTCTTTAATTAACAATTTTAACTTAAACAAAAGGTTCTATCATTATATCACAATTTTATTACGACTCTATTATGTATTAAATAATTATGTATTATGTATATTAAGCAATATTTGTGTTGGTGTAATTTTTACGACACCTAGTAGTTCTTCAATGGTAAACCATTTTGACTAAAAGCTTAGAAAATCATTATCATTATGCTAATAAATGCAATTTGATAGCATAGTAGCCACTCATATCCTTAAGATGATACGGCGTAATAATGAGAATTGAATAGTTTTTAGAATTATACACTTCGGAAAGCTTGTTTGTTTCGCTCAAAATTCGTTTTTATAAAATATTTTGCTCCGTATTCAAAACCGATCGCAGCTATATTCATCTTAATGCTACCGCTTTTATAAATAATGCATGATGGTAAAAGTACAATCAACCGCTCGTTGCTGCCGCCTAATGCCTTCCGCTAAATTTACTCCGGTCGTTGCATTTTCGCATTTGCCATTCGTCATCGCGGGGCAAACGATGGCGATTTGCACTTTATTCACACCACCGAGTCGAGAGCGGGCAGCACAAGTCATAAACTGCCTTCTCGAACGGGAAATTTATTACCGATGTGAGTGAAACCAGGCAGCCCGAGCGGTGCATCGATCCGTTCTGGATCCAGTCCAGCAACGGTTTGGGGAGAAGTTTTTCTTTTGTCGTTGTGGAATAAAATTGAAACTGTATCTTCTTCACCGTACCAATGGGCACCGGCGTTCTCGCACAGTGTGGCAATGTTGATCATCAAGTTTAACGTTGTGAAAAGCTTACCGAACGATAAAGCAGACAGCAACAATCATACTTCTGTAAACTATATTCAATTTTGTTATCAGAAACGAATAGATAATTTTTGTTCTGTCCCATCATGGAATCTATACTGTAATAGACTTTCTAATGAAATGTACGTAGCTGTCGGGTACCAATATTAATCGACCAGAGATTGGATATGATAGTCAACAGCACATTCCTAATCGATGAGGATAATATGAGTATGAGTATAATACTGAAGCTCACGTTACCGATCCTGATTACAGTGTAGTTCGTCGTCGTCGTTGGCGAGATGATTTGCTAGAGAGAATGATTTTTTCTTCGTTTATCCTTTATCCCATCCCACCGAATGCCCTACGTATGAAAAATACATATTGAAGAAGAGAAAAAAACCGATCTCTCTTCGATCGCGCCTTCGATCGGCAAAAAAAACGAACATCCTTAGCTGCAGGAGCACCTTGCAAGAGGCACGCCCGGCTGTCGATGATGTGTCTGAAATAGATACGGACATTCACTATCATCACCATCACCACCCGCACGGGGCACAACGGAGCGGGCGAGCAAAGTGATGATAGCCTTCTCATGCGCTAACCATTCATTCACTGTGCTGTGATTCACTTCCAATCGATTCGTCGCATTCAAGCCGTGGGTCGTACGTGTCTTCCCCTCGCATGCTTCACGCTCTTCCAGCGCCGAAGTGTTGCCGCAGAAGGGAAGAGGGAGCGTTGGTGGGGCTAAAGATTTCACCTTCAAAGCGCTTCCTAGCGCTTCCTAATGCGCTCCGTCGCCGGGTCTTGGACGAAACCGATTGACTCGCGTTTCCCCGCTTAATGCTTACCGACTATGAGCGGGAGCTTAAGCTGAGCAAGTGGTGTCGCTTGAGCGTAGGGTAGAAGTGCGAGAAAAAAAAAAACGCAACCCACAGTGTGCTGAATTCGCCGACCATGCCATGGGTTCGGTTCGATGTGCTATTTATAAATCTCATCCTCTCGAAGGAAAATTCAATAGCTTGCCTCCTCGCCGCCCCGAACAACAATGAACGCGTCGGGATGGGATCTTCCAGGCGGGGGCGAAGCACCCCGATTGGACATTCCTTCCCGGCGGTGCGGTGATGTGGTTCCGAGTGGTGGTTCGAAGCTGAAAAGGTATCAACGAGCGAGTCGGTTCATGTTCATCGGTCGGTGTCTGCCGTTGGTGTAGTCGTCGTCTTCGGTGGAATCGTTACAGCATGGAGACGCCTGGTAGTTTGTAGGGATGCTGCTGAGCGGTGCTTACAACACCCGCCATGCAATATCGAGCCAACGTCGGTGTTCGGTTGGATTGATTATGTCAGATTAATTTTTTGTGATATATTTCGCAGCAAAATGCTTTCGATTGGTTGGAAGTAATGAACGAGAAATCTTTTATGCATTTTTAATATTTCTGATATCTCACTCGGCGTAGAGGAATGAGTTTGGAAAAGTTTGAAAAATGATTAGAATATTTTGTTACAATCTAATATTGCCCAAAACATCTCTTCAAATTACGACATATCTGTTAAAATGATATAAAGTAGATAAAATTGTCATATTTATTTTTATCTCATTTATTGGAATAAAAACGTACATATATTGATGAAAAAATAATTAACTCTGTTAGAAAAAATCGTTCGAAATAATATTAACTTTTCACTAAGGCCGTCATACTAAATAAAATAAAAATAATATTAACTTTTTCTTACACTTCGAGTGTATCATCTACAGTAATCCTAATTTGAATAAACTCTTTCCCCTCCCGGTTGGCAGCCAACCCAACTAACCCCTAATGAAGCACACGGGCATGCCGCATTTCTCACGAATCGTTTCCCGTTAAATCACTCACCCCGGCTCCGGGATCTGCGGCAGCTGTGGTCGTCGGGAAGATACGCGCCGCGTCCTCTAAGCCCCATCCCTGCGCAACTGCACTGCTGATTGCCCGGACGTCGTTGCCGCTGTGTAATTTTATTTCAATGCAATTCCGGTGGAAAATTTATGAAAATCCGCTCCGCGCAAGCTCAGTCATCATAAATTCGGTTCCCACATCAATTAGAAGTTCGGGTTACTTTTAATGCAGCTAGCTCGGTGCAGCCCTGCTGCACCGTCGCGTACCCGCATCCACTACGATGGTAGAAATTGTGTGACGGAACTTTGCACCGTATCCGTGTTGCCCTGCGGAACGTGCACCTGAGCCTTTTTAACTCTCGACCGCACCAACTGCACGGCCCGGACCACTCCACTCCCGCTTTGCGGGCCAAATCTGGCAGCAAATACCGCACCCATTACAGCCGGTGGTTTTGCAGGTGCTAGTTTGACCCCGTGTGCCGCCGTTTTGGAAGCGTGGTTTTTTTTACTTGGTGTTACGGCGCACGGTGTGCACGATGTGCCTACGTCCAGATTGAGATGCTCAGGTGCTAAATAATAGAGTTCTTAATCCGGTCGGGGCTGGGTCGTGTTGAGTTTCGTGCTGCCTGCGACGATGTGCCTCTCAAGGGGTCACCGAGGCGGCAAAGGCTGGCGAAAAACCACAGGTGACAAAATTATAGTCGTCTGGCAGTGGGCTAATATGGGCGGGCTTGGAAAAACAGGGCCAGCAGAGCAACTTTTTTGGTGTGCATTCTAAAATTAATACACCGGACGATGATGATGTTCGGTTCAGAAATATCGTTCATGCAAGCAATCACTTCAATAAATTCAAATATAAACGTGATATAAAATGGAAACAGTTTGCTGTCAGTCTGCCATGAGCATCAACAGTTAAGCCATTTAATTGAATTTTGATATTTACAATAACTTATTATAATCAACACAACAACTCCCTCGCACTCGCCATGAGCGACTATACCGTTGGCATTCATTTTATTTTCATCTCATCAGCATCTCCTACCGGGTGGCAAATTATGTTTTATGGTCCCTCACCTAAACAGCAAGGAATCAACTGCAAGCTAAGAAGAAAAGAAAAAAAACCTCAAAATCAAGATGTTTGAAGATCCGTACAAAACAAACACCGAAGAAAAACAAGAAGGAATCAGGTATCCTCCTGTACCTTTGTTAAGCATTTTTATGGTACCTTCCGAGCGCGCTCGAGGTCGGCCTATTGTAACCGTCCGGTTTGATGGCACCCTCGATAGCAGAGCGGTGGCCGGGTCCAGCCCCATCTGCACCCCGCGGTAATGGCCACTGAATTATGGTTTTTATCGCTTTAGGAGCCCTCGGATATTTTCAATTAAAATTTTGCGCCACCAAGCGCTTTCGACAGCTGGGCTGTGGGGATGGTGGCCTGCTCGAATAAGTACCATGTTTACAGTGTTTAATTTTGCAAATGTTCCCTGCTTAGTTCACAATCTGTCACGAATGCGGCAACGAATTCATCTCCATCGAAGTGACATGATAATACGAATCGGACGCGAGAACCCTCCGCGTAGGCACGCAAAGGAAGAGAAATAAATCTGTTTAAAATCACGGTTCGCTCTTTTTTTATCAACTTTGTCGTAAAATACAAATTGTTTATCCTCATCATTTGCCTGTTCTTCGGTTCGGGGGGCAAACTAACATCAATTAGCATTCGCCACGGACGTTATCGAAATTAGTCATTCCAGCCATGTCGCGCCCGGATAGCGAAACAGATGCCCCGAGGGGAAGTTCGCTCTTGCTCGTAGTCATCGTCGTCGTCCGGACGGTTTGTCGACGGAGGCTTGAGCCCACCGTAATCTGTACGTTGTAAACGATTTCAGTCATGTTTGAGCAATCGATTAACTTAATAATCATCATTCATAAACCGTACTCATGCTGGTTGGTGCGATTCCTCGGGCGGGAGAGCCATCGTTCGACGGTGCGGCGATAATAGTGTTCTCATGCACCAGTGGTTGTGTTTGCTGCGTGTTGTTGTGAGTGGATTAGTCGGTGGAGCTTTAAAGGAATTTTAGACGTATTATTCACTCCCGAGAGGATCCTTCGATTTGGCACGCTTCTTAAAGCTGCTTCGAGACGAACTAAAGTATGTTCGCATCGTTCGTTCGATGTGCAAAATGTTGAAACACTATCATTCGACGCGCACCCCACGGCAGATTGTGTTTCCCCAGCTGAAGTGCGTTTCACCTGCGAGAGTTTGAGCAAGGATTAGTGTTGATTATCCGCCCAGTTTGATGACACGCAGGTGGACAAATAATGAACAAAGTGCGTCGGTGTGTGCATTGTGTGCTGACCTTTTCCGTGTGCGGATCACCGTGAAATAGATTTGAACCGGGTGCGGAAGCGCAGAACAGAGCCGGTGTTTGTTTGCCCGTTGTTTTTATGTTTCATTCGTCGCCGACCGGGTGCGACATGGTTAATTTCGATTATCTGATTTTATGGTGATTTATTTTAATTCAATGTTTGCTGCCAACATTTGGATTGGTTGGTTTGCTCATGATTTTTTTTCTCTATTTGCACTTTATGAGACAATAAATCAATTATTATATTGTGAATTCTTATTCTTGTGACGCTGGAAACGAATTTTAATATGTAGATTTTTGTGACATTTTTAAACTTTAGAATTGTTTATAATTTTATAGTTTTTTATTTCTTGCATTGTCATACATAATTGTCATCTCTCTTCTTTTTTGTCATCATTATTCACCTTTTCACAATTTATCCAATTGCTTCTTGCACATGTTTCGTTCAGCGTTAATTACTTTAACTCTGCTCATACTCGTTGACTTTTCAAAAAATCCGATATAAGGTTTGTTTATGTCTCTTTTTATAAGCTGTACCTAACTTTCTTCAATAAAATCTTTAAAATTTACTTTTGTTCTTCTAACTTACAGCTATATAGGAATCAAAACTTAAGTAAACTTGTGTCTCATGTTAGGTTTATCCAATTTCGTAGAATTAATAGATGGTTCAATTTTCCCATATCGTTTTATAACAAACATACAGTCAATTCTTTGTGCTTTGATGTAAAATATTTGCAATTGTGGTTTCGGTCTTATCAATCCCTCCAACCACGGCACGGGTTTGTTATCAGCACGAACGTTCCTTCGCTGCCCGGGGCTCATATCGGTAGCCGATGTTTGTGGTTCCGAGCAGCGCATCCAGCGGTAGGAGTATGTGGTGAAATTTATATGCTAATTTTTGCTAATATTGAAATGTATTATGGTACAAGAGAACGTGTGGTAGTAGTGGAGGGAGCGGGCGAGCGTGTGGTGCGTACTCGCAAACTCCGACCAAAGAGGCCCATCCTCTTATTCGTGTGTGTGCAAGCGCGCGAGAGACGTGTGTCGGTACGGGGAACAGAACCCTGGACAGCAAGGATGACCGCGTGCATGGCGTACCATCCCCCCTGATTCAAGCTTACATCGCCCGGTGGTTAAGATTTCCCTCGTCTGCACTGGTGCCCCTCACCGACGGGACCGACGGCCAGAAGCACTTTTCTTTCACCGTGTGGTTCGTGTCGGGCCGAATGGTTTTTCATTTCTCACTTTTCCCACTCGTTCGCTCTTCAAAACCCCCCCTGACGGCGGCGACGACGACAACGGACGGATGGCAAGGGCTTTCGAGTTCACACTCGACTCCGGCATATATTGCCTGCTGCTGCTGCCGTCCGGGCACGAGTCAGCTTCCGGCTTCGTCGTAGTGAGATTAAATTTACATATGCGAACAACACTCGCCACGCCGAGCCGCGCCCGAGCGTCAGCAGCGCCGCATTTGAAATGGGGGAGCGCTGGCCGAGGTGCCATTCTCTGGTGGCCCCGGGTGTGGACCCTCGCTGCCGTGAATCTGGCACCGCCTCCACAGTTGCCAGCTGCCTGCTCCCGGGGAAGCTTCGTGGAAGAATAATATGCTAGATTTTCAATTTGAAATTTACATTCAAAAGTTGTACCCGGCTCAACGCTGGGGTGACTTGTCGGGCTTCCGAGAGTTGCTTTCTCGAATCGCAGCTGAATTCGCTGCTCAATATGTCTTGATAACTTCCGGGTTTCCGCTGCTCGCACCTCGCACAGGGAGGGGGGAGTCGGTGCAATCGGTGGAGACAAACCCCACCCGAGCGTGCATATGACGTTGAGCGACAAATTTGTTTGTAGCTACAGCAACAAGCTGACAGCATCGAAGGCTTCGGTGGCCTGCTATAAATATCATTTTTGGCCTGGTGAGACGTTCGTTCGGTCGTGTTCTTCCGCTTGGGGAAGATATAGGTATTCAGGGCGGTTTGCCTTGATTCGTGTCATATCGTTTGCTACTTAGGGTAATAATTTGCTCTTTCATAACTACGAAACGATAGTCACATAGAAGGATTTCACTGTCTATTTTTTTGGCATGTAAGCACCTCCTATTATAGCATATTGTTTTATATATTTTGTCTAATGTGTGATTTTTAAAACTGAATATCCAGATTTTAATATGGCTAGTCGTTTTGTCAGGAAACATTGTCTCTACTTAAGATAATTGCAAATAAAAACTATAGAAAACTCTTTGAGAAAATATTTTACTAGTAAAAGTCTAGGAACGACTTGCATAAAAACCACACGAACAAGAATATCGGTTGGTTATACCGCTAGAAGGATATTGAATGTTTGATTTAGATGGAAACGATTGTTTTATTAAACCTCAAACTGTTACTATCGAGCTTATTTCGAACCAGCCGATGAGATTATCCTATTTTAGGAGGTCATTTAACATCAAATCAATTTTCTCATTATGAAATCAAAGATCTCAAAACCGTAGGATATTTCACCAAAACGAGATGTTAACTTTAATAAAGTCATTTTATTCTATTTTGACCACACTTTTTTTCTAGAAAGTCAAATATTGATGGATTATTCGAATACTTTTAGTTGTCACATTAATCTTCAGGTAGCACCAATAAATCAAGAATAGTGAGATACGCTTGATATTTTATTTTTTTAAGTCGTGAATAACTATAAAGGTTCAAACAAGATCGTTTCAATTTATTAAAAAAAAAACGCAAGAAGTTTCTTTTTTTAGTATAATTCAGTATAAGGTTCACATTCTGAGCTTATCCTGGCCAAAATTGCTTGAACTAGAATAATAGAATAATCTTAACTTGAAAATTTTTCATTTTCATTTAAGCGATGTTGGCCCGTTTAAAAAGCTTTATAAAATAAACAGTGTGTTTATAGAAGCACTAAAAGGCTCATGCAACTTACTTCTTGAACTAAAATTCCACCCATCATAAGTTAAAATGTCTAGTCTGCGACTGCAGTAGGAGCAAGGCGCTCTAGCTGAAGAATTGCAGCAAAAATATTACAGTTTTCAGATACGGTCGTTTGGCTCGCCGCCCCGGCCAGCGCTTGTTGATATTATTTTTCTACCGTTCCGCCTCGCCGAAGCAATCCGAGCGTGGTGCTTCAGCCGTACATACACACCCACACAAACCGTACACCCTTCCGCGCGAACCAGGCGAACCATCGTGCAGGCGACGGGACCGGGTGTGGTGCAGGGTGCGGAAAGCGGGCGGGCAATTCCGGCGTGCCAACTACGCTGCACGTTCCACCATCACTTACGGGCTTTCCAGTGCGGTTTGCTTAACTAAATACCCTTGGTGGTATAACTTTCCCGGGTTTTTCTTCCCCAGCACGGGGGCACCGTTCCCGGCCAAAGTCCTTGAGCCAAATCCCGGTCCCGGCGTGCGGTGCGGCAGCGCGTTCGCTTACCGAACGCTGCCGGTTCGGCCGGTGGTGCCGGTGGTTTTTGTTTTACATCCAACAAACACACACATACACGGGCGCGCCCCGGCCCGACACCCGCACACTCCGCCCCGGAGCCGGCTCCGGGGAACTCCCGATTCGGAGAGTTCGGCCCCGACCGCTTCTTGACTAAACAATGACTGGCTTCCGGTTTCCGCTTCGCCCCGGCGGCGGATGCAGCTACAATGGAACAACAGCCGTTAGTTTCTCGCCCCCTATCCCTCGAGACGCGTGGGGCGTTTCGAGGGGGGCCGGCTGGTCCGGGAAGGCGGCCGAGATTTGGCTGGGTGTCTCTTAATCGCTTTAAATTCGTTTATAATACAACGAAACCCAGCCGCTCCGCTCTGACCCCGAGCCGTTGGGGCTGGGTCGAGATTTGCGTCGAGACGAGTCTCGAGAACCGGACCGGGCGCGAGCGGATTTGTTGCATGTTTATGTGTCAAACGACTCCCGGGGCCGGCGATACTTGAACACAATTTACAGCAACTTTTCCGGCACGAAAAGTGAGCAAAAGTTCCCAGTGAATGTCACACTCCGTGTGTGTGTGTGTTTGTGTGCATTTGGAGTCAATTCTGGGCCACAGTTCTCGGTTCATTCACCACGAGTGACACGAAGGGCACAGCAAACTTTTCCTATTTGCTTCGGAATGTTCATCATTCGGTCGTTTCTTTCCGAGACCTTCTCAGCCACACACGCGGTGTTCTTTTTGGAGAATTTGGATGGCATAGGGAAAGCAAAGAAACAATCCCACGTTGAAAACTCGCTCTAGGTGCGTGCTAGTCCTGGCACGGCAGAAGAAACGTGAGCGAGAGCGTTGCCACACGACACCTGCCAAACACCAGTTTTGCTCTCTGTTTACATAATTTTCCAGGAATTATGAGGCTACCCACACACACACACGGTCTACTACACACCTTCATTTTTGCAACCGTGCCGGTATGAGTACCCTTCCGGGAAAAGCGCGCTGAAGAGTGCCCGCTTTCCCGACTGGGTGGGTGGGTGGGCGTTTGGGGGTTGGTTTTGGGTTGCTTTTGCGCCATTCGCCGCAATGCAGTGAGTGTTGGGCACTCTAGGAAGGGAGAGCCCTGCGTGCGTGTGTTGGTGAGTGCTGGTTTGTTTTGAAACATGAAACCGCATCGGGCATCGCGGGTGTCCTTACAGGGAGCTCACCGTGTCCGACGGTGCTCAGCGGACATGTTTACAAACACCGTGCCGGCATGGGGATGAACACGGGAGCGAAAAGAAAAAAAAAACGCTCTCGGGTGGTGGAAAACAATGCGAGTGGCTCACGGGAGCCATTCATCCCGGTCGGCAGGATGTTACACCAATACTAACACCGTTCCGTGCCACTCACGTGCTGCAGCCGAGCCAGGTGGTGAAGGTGTGCGAAAAACGATGTCATTTTCTCACGCACCCCCGCATCAGGAGAGTGGGAGAGAGCGAGAAAGAGAGAGTGCCCGAACCTCGGAGAGTGTCCCGGGCGGGCGGGCGGGCAAACGGGTTTCGGGTGAGATTTTTCCCTCCGGCACGATTTATGATCGTGTGAGTTTCGGTCCGGTGCAGGGATAAAAGTGTTAGGGAAATGAAGGACGATGGAGTGAGCTGAAGACGCACACACACAAAAAAGGTGCAGAAGAGAGCCTTTTCGTCTTCGGGGTTTTCGGTTTGCTTTTGTTGTGCAATTTTCCTTAAAGCATGAATGGTTTGCGTTGTGATTTTTCTTTTGCAATCTGCTCTGCTACTAAGGCTGCCTTACCTAACAAGGCCTCACCGTTTGTTTTGTACGTGAGCATAAAAAAGGAAGCTCGCTCTGACCTGCTTTGCGTAGAGTTCACATTCGACGTGGAAACCCGGCACACTGTCCAGAAAAGGCGTAGAGCCTGCCGCTTTTTTCCGTCTTCCAAGCCGTCTCCGGGAAGGTGCGTACGGGATTAGGCTCGGAAAACGCGGGGTTACGTTCGCTCTGTTTATCCTAGCAGCAGATTATTTCCGTTCCGTTTGCGACCGGTTTCGGGGACCGGGACCGGGACCTAAACCGATTGCAGGACATCCGGTGCCACTCGAGCGTGTAGGGCCGCTTGGGCTGCGCTTCGGTCCGAGCCTTTGGCATGTGTTTATCTTCCGTTTAATTGGATATCGAGCGGGTGGTTTCCGATGCGACAATTACGGAAACGGGGACTGCTGTCACGGGTCATGTCGCTTGCCATGCCGGCCGGAGACGATTTGTTTCGCCGCCAGTTAAAGGTTCTTTTTGCTTTCAATTAGGGAAAAGCTCTTCTAGCAAGGCACCAAAACAAAACCCGAAACGAACCACCGAATCCAAAATTCCTCCCACAGCCGGGAGTGCAAGTGGTAAACCCCATTAACCCCCCGGCGCCCGGTGCTCTTTAACGAAAGTAACACGATGAACCTACCGGCAAACCGTTCGACAGTGATTGAGTGTACCGGGCGAGAGACCACCTTTTTCGGCGTCTATCTCTTGCGCCAGAGCGCGTCGCGTTTTCGGCACGCGTACGCCACGCGCTTACCATGTTGGTCGTAAAAAAGCACCCGGCGAAGATTGCCTCCAAACACCGGCCGGCGACCTCGATCCGATGGCTCGAACCGGGAAACCATTTATTCAATTGCTCCGTGCAGTCGAAAAAAAACGACGGCATTAAGCAAATGGTGAATGATTGGCGACCGGTTCGGGATGCACGACTCGCTGTGTGTGTTAGTGCGCCACTGTCGTGTGTCTATTTTTATGGTCAGTTTGAGGTTCGTTTTATTTCTGGTTTCCGCACGGTAAACGATTGCGGGCAGGGGAAGGAGTTCTCGCTGCTTTGCGGTAGCAAGGTCTTGTAGTGCGATGAATAAGACATAAGACAGGGTGGAGGTGTGTACGATGTTTGTTCGATTATACTGATGGTGTGGTGGGATGTTTGTGGCACTGTACCCATCGCTTCATTATTTTTGACTTGATTTCGTATATTGTATGATGCATATGAGTTAGGAGATAGCGGCTCTGTCTGAAGACTCTGCCAGGAGTGTCAACTTCAAATGACATCGTTTTGTTCATATAACGTAGTTTTGTTACAAACTACGACATTATTCAGAATCTATGATTGACAGTTTAAACAAATTAAGGCTCGATATCTTAGTCTCAGGATCAGGATCTTAAACATGAAGGATTCTTGCTAGACCTATGTTCGATGTAGCCTTTTTTGTCTAATTTTCTACTTGATTGCGTTTATTAGTTAGAAAAATCATTCGTTTTCACAAGAAATAGGCCATTACCACTTTTGATTCGTACAGACCATGTTCGATTAAAATGATGATTCAGCACATTGCAACACAATTTAAAGATATAACTCTCTAGAAGTGTGTTTATGATATACATTACCAATTTTATGCTTAAGTTAATTTTTAACTGCAAGAAGCAGATTGTGATGATAAATGTTAATTTTACGACTTTACAGAGTTGTGATCTGTAAACTAGACAACAGAAAACGATTTGGAGAGTAAATTCTTTACGAAGTGTGAAACAATTTCTGAGATTTATCTTCATTCTTAAAACTTGCTGTAATTCCTTTTCTTAGAAATTTAATAAACCAGCACTCTTGCAGGCTAGAACGGTTTACACATTTCACCGAAGTCTATAACAAGTTCTTCAAAATATGACATAAGTCAGGGTGTTAATTCCTTTTATTTTGACAATAAACCCCATTTCCTTGGTTTTGTTGTATGGTTTGCCCATTTTGTCTGCTGTCTGTTCTTGAAAATGCTCTTCCATTCAAAAGATTCGCTCCTACTCGTTGACGTTTATTTGTACTTTGCGAGAATGGCATCTCACCTGCGTCGGTGACTCTGTTCCGATTTGTTCCATTGCCTGGCAAAGTCACTAAAGCATGATGCACGTCGGACCCCATTCGTCATCGCATTTGTTTCCTGCCCAGCGTGCAACTCCTGGTGGGCAGAATGATTTATGAAACAATTTAATTAGCGCCTTCTCCAGGAAAACATCTCCAAGTTCAGCTCCTGCTTCTGCAGGACCACGGTCACGAACGCGCGCGCACGCGAAGAAAGTGTCCGTAACCTCGTTGACATTTTCGAAAAGCGATTTGAGGTCTTTCTCATCCGTCCGCACTTGCTTATGAAGTAATGATTTATTGACGAACGTTAACCCCGGCGCTTGTAAAGCGGACGAGACCGGTGGGACGTCGGTCGTCGGGTGCTATTAATCTCCGTGAGTTATGACCGAACAGGTTGTCGCTGGCATTGGGTTTTGGGCAGTTTGCATTCGTTGCACCTCCGTGCACTTTGCAGCGGGTTTTTCGGTGCAGTGCAAGTGATTTGATGGCCGTTTTGTAGGGCTGTTCGGAGAGGGTTCGTTTGGTCGTCAAGGCGTAGATGTGTGACGAGCGAGCGAAACTAATGACTCCTAGACAAAAGAAGTGAAAATAGGTAATATTAGAAAAAAAAACTTCAAACGTTCGCTGCAACAGACAAAAACCACGGATTCGGCAAACTTCTTCGAGAGCAAAATTAATCACTCAAAGCCGTTTCAATGCCATTTAGCCTTCATTCAGCCTGCCTTATTTTTCTCCGACAAAACCCGGCCACCGGGTTCCAAGCATTCGCTTCAAAATTTCACCAGTTCCAATTTTGCACCTGATTGCCCATCATTTTCGCCATCGCCGGCGAAAATCGATTGCAAATGTCCTCGGTCTGATTTGCCGTCCGCTTCGATGTTTGCTCGTGTTGTTTTTTTCCCCCACGCTCCCGATTGAAAATGCGATTTCCGCAATGAATAATCAATGAATGGAGACAATCAAAAGGTCCAGTATTATTACGCTGTATACGCTTTGATGCAGCTCCCGGCCTGCCTTCGGTGGCACCACCGGGAAAAGGTGCATGACAGGTATGAATGTGTGTGTGTGTATTTGAGGTACAATAGTTCCATTTTCTTGCACTCACCGGCTCGATTAGCAACGCTTCGGAAGACATTTTCAATAATGAAAGATCTCGGTGGAAGGAAGACAGAAGGGGCACTCGCGTTGCAAGAGGTCATACCATCAAGGATAAGAGAGCCGGCAACTATCTTCACTTTCACAACTCCCGCCACGGAACGGAAACTTTTGCTCGCTATCATTTCCTAAATTTTGAATATTTCAAATGGGAAATTTTTAATTGAATTCTCCGGTATCGCGTCGCTGCGGTGCGATGAATATTGAAGATTAAGTGTCTTTTCTCATTGCTCTCTCTCTCTCTCGAGTTTCGCACGAAAAGGATAGTCACAAAAGAAGGGAATGCATATTCAACGATTTATTTAAAGTCTTGCAGAAGTGTTCTTTTTTTCGTTGGTTTCCGAAGCCTTTCGTCCTTTCATGGCCCGCGATGATTTAAAGTTTTTATTGCAACCCACTTGCACCCCACGCTTTTACCGATCGAGGCGTTGATGAGGACCAATCAACCGAACCGTTTTGAAATCACCGGAACCGGAGCCCTTAGGCCCCGGGGGCCCCCAAGCAGGAAGGGTTGGTTGATGTGGCTGGTTGAGGCCGTTTTGCCGTTTTCTTCTCACCTCAGTCTCCTTTCCGTGGCGCGAAATGTAACAGCCATCCGTTAACCGGATGCCGCGCGGGCTGATCTGATCGTTGGATGCTCTGGAAGGGAAGTTCGCAGCGAGCGAGCGTGATGAACAGTTTTATGCAAAAACAATCAGTGTGATTCGATTAAATTGACTAATTTCAAATTGGCCATGACTTCGTCAGCGCCATTGTGGCGTATTGTCCGTGTGCGGCTGGGCAGACGAGCACCGATAGAAGGGCTCTTTTTTCTAGTACCGGTGGGAATGCATTGGGAGATGGGCAAGAAAAGCAAAATGAATAGAGGATTTAATATTAAACTTATATGCGGATGGGCAGAGAAGGGAATATTTGTGTGAAAACAGGTGTTGTGAATTTAGATTTCATTGAAATTTAGGCGATTAATCTAGATCACTTTCCCAAGAACAAACTCGATAGCATAAACGAAACTGACGAAGGTTGACGAATTGACAACTTGTAATGATCTCACAAATACGGACAAATGAATACACAGAAGCTATCAGATAGTTGACCGCGTACGATCATCATTTTTCGGATTGGAACATTTTTGGAATTTCGGGTGAAAGAAAACAATTCGCACGGATCGTGAACTTTCGTGAGGTTTTTTCACAGCAGGATTGAAATTGCGTTCATTCGTAGATTTTTTGTTTTTTGTTTTGCGTGAAAAAATGATCTACGTGGTCAATCATGACAGAATGAAATGAACAAAAAAACATATGAATATTATTACTATTTTGAAATTTTCTGATTTTTTTTAAACACCCTATGTAATAACCATTTCCACGCATTTGTTAGCGAAAGTGACAATTCCATCTAAATTGCATTCTAGTCGTTGCGTCCTTGCGGTCGGTTTCGTCATTCCAGAACCCAATCATTCCGCTAAATGCCTCTGAATATTGCTCTGAAAATGGATAAAAAATTCATAAAAATACCATAACACCCGCCCTGTTACCAGGCAAAAGCGCAACTTTCACGGCTCGGTGGAAAATAAAAATCGAGCTAAATCATCGCCGGCTAACTGACCACTTTTCACCGCACCGCCCATCCGGCAATGGAAGCGGCAATTTTCGTGCTGCTGGCCCGCCGAAATCCCGTTTCACCAGCCGGAAAGCGACTTACATTGTTCGTTCGTCGTTTTTCTAAGCACAAATGCACACCGCACAGCCGCATTTATTTAAACCACGCAGGACATCAAAAAAGCAAGGCAACAGAAGCAACAAAAAAAAGAACACGAAACAAATGCAGCTCAAAATGCTTTGAACAGTCGAACTGTTGACCCTGGCTGGCTGGCTGGCTGGCTGGCTGGGTGCTTTTCACTTTCACAAAATGTTTCCCGAACACGGTCATCGTGGAATTCAACTATGCGATTTTGTGTGTGTGTTTTTGCAGATTTTGTTCCTGCTTCTGTTCCAGTAGCTGAGCTTCGCTTGTGTCACGCAGAGCCGCTCGGGTGCGTGTTGTTTTTTTTCGTCCCTTCACTTCGCCCAAAACGAATGCAATCGTTGGAACATTTTCATTAGAATCTGTTTTATGTCTCACTTGTCCCGGACTCCGATGTACACGCTTATGGGTTTTTTTTGCGGCCGCTTCTGCATTCATTACAGCAGTGGCGTAGGGTTGGGCAGTGATCCGCAAGCAAAAGTGCATCGGAATAGGACAGAAGAAAAAAAAACAATATCAGATTGTGAATGCATCGTTTGAATTTGGAATTCACATTTCTCGCACCTCACGCTTCATCTAGTTCGCGTTTGTGCGTTGGGTGCACTGAACGGTCAATTTAAATCCAGTATCCAGAGAATTTGTCTCGAATCGTTTCTCGGCTAGCTAGGGTTTATATTTAGTGAGTGAGCTTTAAGAAGGAAAATGAGTATTTGTAGTAAAGAGTATCCTCTAACTGCAAGTAGCAAAATGTTAGTAAATTACTGCATGTAATGTTAGGATGTTTTGACAGAATTTACAGTTGATATTAAGCTTTATCATTTGATATATTCTATGGGATCTTATAGAAATTCATCAAGCTAACTTTGTTATGATAACTTTTGTTATCACGCTGTTAAATTTCTCTCACTAATTTGCTCTCTCATGAGTTCCTTCGTTATACTCCTGTCAAGTCGTTGGGAACCTTTGTACGTTTCCCAACATTGTCCCCCCAAGTGTGGCACAGTTGTTCTAATCTTATTACTTCATTATATCTTCAACTGTCGTCGCACTTCCTAGACCTCTATGGATTTTGAACTCTCAGTTTTTGTTTTTTACATGCAATAATTGCCAACATAGTTAGTTAACCTCATTGTTATTAGTTTGATTAAAACATAATATTTAGCTAAAAACACAAACATTAAGAACAAAACAATGTTTCCATTTATCTTTAAGATATCAATTAAATTCGTGACTTTAGTTCGTTGAGAGAGGTAATTATTGTTTTCCATCTCATGATCTTATTGTCATAATGCATTCTTATAAAACATCAGCTAATCAAAGCTGTTTAATATTATGGCTCTCAAACTATCTATGTTTTCAATTTCGCTCCTTAAAGCGGCTTCTTAGGTTTGTTTCTTGAATCTTTAATTTAATTAGGATGATCAATTTTCGTGAAAGAGATTTGTTACATAAAACCTGTAGCTCTTCAACTACTTTCAATTTAATTCCTTCCAAAGGATCCTTATAACCTTTATAAGGAGTAACAAATAGTAAATTTGGTTGTGAGTAATCGACCTCAATGTTCTTTTGAATTTCAGACCTTTTCGAAAGCAAAAACAGAAATTGATTCCAAACTTTCACTCTCTCCCACCGTCGTCTCGTTCATTACTTGTGTTTTCGTTAAACAGACGCAATATTGATTTTTAATTCCGTGCCCCCTTTTCCGTTCCAGGTAAAACGCGATTTCTCACCAGCTATGAGGAGAAGGATGACTCCCGAAACTCACACCGAACCGGGGGGAGGGGCGAAGCGAACGGTTCATCCGGCAGCCGAAATTTAAATGATTGCCGCCACGCGAACGCAAGCTTCCGCGAAACCTAACGATCCTTCAACGACCAAACAAACATTTGCGCCACATCAGCAGTCACCGAGTGAGCAGCAGCAAAGCACACACACGCACACACACACACACACACATACACACACACACACACGAGTGGTGTGCATGTGTTTACTGTGAAAAATGGCGACCACTTAGCGGTTTGCGCGGGACGGCGTGCTGCAAAACTCCTCCTTTTTCGCATTCGCTACAAGATACGTTGCGCATCGCATGCGAGCCCCCGCCGCCGCGTTGTTTTTCATCACCTGCCGGTGCCGATTTCCCCTTCCGGGGACACACGGGCACGAACGGGGAACCATTGTTTCTTCTTGTTTTGTGTGGGGGTGCGTCTGGGTGGGAGAAACGATTAGGCTGGTGCGACCAGCATTCCGAGAATGCCGCCTGAAGTATGCGCCCACTCACGCGCGGTGGGGGTTTTTGAGGGTGGGTGGTTGGGGGTGGCAGCAACCACCATCACCACCACCACCGGTTCGAACTGCTGACGCGTCGGAGTGCGAGCCGGCGAGAAAAATCAACCACTACCTATTGACTGAGAGTATTTTTTTTCCTGTTGCCTGCTTGCCGCACTGGTACACCGAAGCATCCCACCCGGATTGTGGCGAATGGGCGCAGGACAGCGAGGAGCGCGACGGCACCCGGCAAAAGAGGGACGGACTTCCCGGTGGAATCGAACATAAATCATACGCAGGGTGCGTGTTCGAGAAATGTTCGAGGGGTTCCGTGGTGATGTTGGGCGCACTTGACTTTGGAACTTAGGAAGAGGTTAAAAACGCCTGCTCGGAAAGACCGGTCCAAGTTGACTGTTAAGTGTGCGTGTGTGTGTATGCTGCAATCTTGTGCTTCGAAATAAGCTGGTGGGGTGGAAAACTCCCTCCGGGGGTGACTATTCGATCCGCTAATATAGACATGCCACGTGGCGCAGGGATGAAGTGTAGCAGCTCTCGCTCTTTTTTTGTCTTGGATAGAAATATCATTTTAACCTTTCCAGGAATTGGCCGTGATTTGTCTGCCCTACTCGGCCCACTAAACAACCCCCAGGGCCGCTTTGCCCATGGGTTTTCGGAGTGAAAATTTGAAAATTGAATTTAACCTCCATAATCAGATCGGCGATAAAAATCAACCGCAAAACCGGTTAGATGGCGAACAGTCCGCTCATCATGGCCCGCTGGCGTCTGTCGGTTATATGTCGTTGCTGCTGCTGCTGCTGCTGACGGTGTGCTTACAGGTGTGAAATAGCACCACCTCCCGTCAGCAACAGCACCGACACCGGTCCCGCCTTCGATCGATCCCGAGCGCCGATGGTTCGACAGGACGGGCCCGACGGAGTGACCGAGAACCCGGCGCGTCCTCATCATCATCCGTCATAATCGAATCATCTTCCGAGACGACGAAACAGAAATCCAATTTAAAGCTTCCTATTGCTTTCGATTTCATTTCGCTGGCAGCAGCACTGCTGCCACCGCCCCGGGGGCCGCCCGGGCGCGCCGGAAATGGCGCTGGCGAACGGTTTCGGTTCCGCGGGGTCGCACCGAAAATTACATGCCCCAACACGGTCGTGTGCTCCGGGGGCGGCGGCGGCGCTTAAATTGAATTTCACGACAGATTTTCATTCCAGCTCAACCGTGCAGGCATTTTCCCCCACCGGCCCTGTTCTACCTGTAATTGCCGAGACGGTGGCCCGGACACAGCCTCGCTCGGTGGCTGGATTGCTTCCGGGGCCGATTTCCTCCCGCGTGCCCGGCACTGCCGCCTGGGATCGGGACGAATGTCCGGTCGGGGCCCGACGATGATGACGGTTCTCTGTGGCTTTTCACGCTTTGGCCGTGGTGCCGTCTGCTGCTGACGGCGGTGGTGGTGTTGGTAGTGGCTTTAGAGCTTGATTTCCTGCAAGTGATTGATTATGATTTTACACAACACTCCGCGCACCGCGCGCCCGTAAATTGGATGTCATTATGGGTGTGGCGTGGGCATGTTGTTTCCGGATTCGGGCGTGCAAGTTTGAGGTGAAATTTTGAATTTTGTTTAGCGTGGTTTGTGCATGCCAGCACGCTGCTAGAAGGGTAACAAACGAGAAGGAATGTTTTAATTGTTTTGCAGTCATTAAAATATCGAATATTGATGAGATTTTCCCTTTTGTGACATTCCTAGAAGGAGGATAATCATGTCATTGAAGAAGGATTCGTTTATATTACTTTCTAGAAAGGCTCTACATCCTAAATTGATAATGTGAAATAGGAAGGAATGTTTTAATTGTTTTTGAGTTATTAAAATATCGAATATTGATGAGATTTTCCTATTGTGACATTCCTAGAAGGAGGACAATCATACTATAGAAAAAAGATTCCTTTACATTGTTTTCTAGAGAGGCTCTACATCCTAAATTGATGATGTGAAATATATTCACGAAATGTTCTGATATTTGGGAGCGAGTAAGAATGAGCAGAGTGCACGGTTCGTCTGTCTGTTAGCAACTGTTTTTTTTCTAATGTCATACTGTCATAATCTCTTAGTACAGAATTCGAGTAGTTTCTAAATGTTATTCTCGAATAGTTTCTAGCAGTATAGCAGTCTAGCAGTCAATTTGTTTATATATATCGAGTTCACCTAGACTTAAGGAATTCTAGTTTCACATTAACTTATAAATCTAACAGATCATCTTGAACATTTCTTTTTTGGATCTATCACAGACAAACTTTTAAATATCAGAAAAATAAAGAAAGATATACATATATCTTATGTTATAAGACTAGCCAGAATTGGTTTTCCCCTGTACATCTGTGTGATGTTAGTTTCAATTTAAGTCATTAAGAATTCAAAGCTATATTGACTCTCAAACATATAAAATATTGGTTGGGGGTAATAGCACAAGTCAATATTTAAGGAGCGAAAATATACGGATAAATGATGCATACATACATACTCGACGATAAGTGTAGAAAATGAATAAATAAGTTGATTCTTTAGAGCTTTGTAACAGAATGCTTTGATCCATCAGCCTATCGCAATTGTTTTAACAAATTTTCACCTATGCAATCGGGAATCGCTTCCTGAAGCGACACACACACACACACCCAAACATATCCTCTCCATGGACCTAAAACCTTTCCCGGCGCCAGATAAAAGGTTTCTCTTGTTCTAACCTCACAACGGAATTTGATAAGACGTATCATCGCCGCACACATCCTCACCCTGCGTGGAGTGGTGTTTGATTCGTTGGTTTCTTTGTGGCTGAGGGATATGCACTGCTGACACTACCGCCGCAGTGGCAATGTTACAAACACTTGCTATTGACACATCGATCCGGGCTGGGATGCGATGTGTTCGTCTCCAGGCGTCCCGAGACGTCTGATTGCCGGTCTGGTTTGCGGTCGACGTTTGCCACCCGTGTGGCGCAAAGTTTTCCCGTGGCGTAAGGTTAATCCTCTCGGTGCATTGTAACGGAGCGCTTTCGGGCAAAGTCATCGAAAATGAAGAGCCATCATTGGCCCGACGCAAGCCAATTGATCTCGCCCAGCCTCTCTGGCTTTACGGCTTCGAGCGGCATCCGATGGCGGGCGATGAAAGGAGCTTAAAAACAATCAGAGAAAAGGATTTGTGCTCGTACAGCGATGTGCACTTTGTGCCTTTCTTCAAACGGGAAAATGCAAACACACACACACACAGAGACCTAAAACAAATATGCCCCTTTTCGGCAGAGAGCACGTCGTACAATTAGAGACAATAAAGCGTTTGTTTTCACAGTTGCACCCCCGAAAGCATTACGTTGATTGAAGCCTGTGCACACCGTGTGGTTGAATGTTTTATCCCAAAAGGTTCCTGCTCGGGAACTCGTTCCCAATGATTCTAATTATTAAGACATGCCTTATTGACACAAACGACTGCTGTCGTGCATAATTTCTTCCATCTTATCATAACGCTCGCATACCAGCACGTTGTTTCGGTTGCAGGGATGGTAATCATCCCGCCGAAAATGTGCACGACGGCTTAATGCACGCGAAATTCACGAATCCGGGAGGTGGTTCAGCGGAAATCTCCCAAGGTGTCAAATTAAGCGAGTTTTTGGTAACGAGAAAAGAGCCCCCGGTAACAATTGCAACCCCGGGCGTGTCCTGATTACCGACCGGGGCCAAATTCTTCTTTCATTTCCTTGCCATAAATTAAGCCTCAACCTGACGCGCGTGCACAATGCACATTCCGCTGCGTTTTGCGTTCATGACGCGCCGTCGCTGACTTACCGCAAGGTAGGGCGGCCATTCTCGTTCCCCTATTCCCCACTGCTCCGCATAGTTTGGGCAACATATTACTTTCGAATGATTTCTCCCGCGAGCGAGCTCCGAAGGGTTGGCTTATAAAAATAGTTTTAGAAAATGGTCCTCTTCTACCGGCCATCTCGTTTTGTCCGGCATCCCGAAAAACTGGTGCCGAGCCATGTACGCTGAAGGCAACGTACGACACAAACCAGCGCCGCCCCGCGACAAGCCTCCCAGCATCCAGTTCGGCAAAGGTCGTTAGCTAGGGTCCATAAATCTCATCAACACAATGAGTAAGGAATTTAATTTTCCAAACAACGTCTCAACTGCAATTGCCAGCGGCAGCCGTACGGAGCAGCAGTGCCGGAGTCGGTGCGGTGTTCGCAGCATAATTCCATGTGCAATGGGTAGATTGTGCCGGTCTGCAGTAGGCGAAGGTAAAGATTTACCACCGGTCGTGCTTGCGTTTGGAGAGCGTCTGGAAGCGGGCACCGGGCGCTTTCTTGCGCGCAGCGTCTTCGCCGGGGCCCGGTTGTGCCTGGTTTAGGCACTTGTCACGCGGCTCCGTGTGCTCCGTTCGCCGGTGGCTGCTGCTGCCCGATTGCTATTTGTGCGGGGGGACGTGCGCTCTTAACTACTCTCCCGTGAATGATGTTCATTCTGCTGCTGAGAGCCGACGCTGGAAACTGGGACCACTGTTTGCAGCTTCATAATTTAAGGGAGACACTATAGTTCACCTTGGCTGAGGTGGAACTTTTCCCGCCCGCTGTTTAGCATCGGAAAGCGGCTGAAATGGTTCCATTTGTTCGGGCCTGCTCTATATGCAGTGGGCGCTGTTTGGTTTCGCATGAGCGTTTCCGCAATTTAAATAATAAGCGTGATTATTTTAGGTGCACCGTGTATGTGTGCCATTTTGTGAGAAGCTGAAGGCGCTGAAGAGTGCTTGGAGAGTTTCGTGATGTATTAAGTGATTTTTATTTAAATAAACTCTGTTGGAACTGACTTATTCGGAATCTGCTTGTAGAGAATATCTGGTGCAAATTTAAAATAACGAAATAAGTTGTTTATATTTTGAATATGAAACATAAATGTTATTCTCCTACAAGATCAAACGCTGCAAGACCGAAGACATTTGAAGACATACAGTTGACAAGTTCTTATGACCTTTGATAGGCTAAGCAATGGAATTTAGTATTTCAGATTGAGTTACGGCAATCTTCAACACATTGCTGTCCTTTAGAAACTACTTTACAATCTTATTCAAAAATATCCCATCTCAATCGTTTAGAGATGTCAGCTTCAAACAGTTGAAAAGCCCATCCATTTGGGTCCTTCATTTGGGCATTATTGTAAACAAATATCTTACGAATGGCTGTATTTACAACAAAACCCGATAAAAAACAACCCGTCAAAACTCTCCGGGAGCCATTAAAATATTTCACTCCAGAAAATTCACCACCTTCGACGGCTGCAAATGGTATCAGAGCCTGATGGCACCTTATGCAAAGTCCGCGCAATTGGTTTCCTTTTTTTGCCAGCATGCACGGCCAGAGGGGTTTTTGTGGATTGTGTGGCTGGTCGCCTCTTCGAAATAAACGACCCGAACGCGAACACAAACGAATAAGCGATTATTTCTGTCTCGATAGAGATCATCATTTTCATCCTGCTGAAAGTGATAGTTTTTTTTTCGTTGTGCATTGGGGTTCTTACGGCAAGTCTGCAAGTCGGTCTTTCTGGCTCTATCACATTACGCGCCGTATCTTGTGGTTACCGGTCCCGAAGGGAGCAGCCGGTAGGAAATCTCAACCTCATTGTAATAGAACGTGGAGGTACATTTCGGTGCAACCGTCTTGTGCGAAGGAGCCGTTTAGAATGAGGGCTCTTTGGAGAGAGAGAGTGAGAGAGGTGAACGCTGGGCGAAGAAAGGCTGCCAGATGAGAAGCGAACCCGATGAAAGACAACCTTGCGCGCTGCAGCTGCAACCGTTCAGGCGAGTGGCGGTCGCTGCGCAGACAAATAGACGTCCAACAAGCGACCCGCCTGCAAGCGCTGTGGGAGCACGGGATGAAGTCATCGCATCGAATCGGTGGAAAGTTTTGCGTTTTCCCTGTTCCCTCGCCCGGGCCCGGGACCCATCCGGGTGGAAAGAAGGAGATATCAGCGGCAAAGCCAAGCACTCGTAAGATATGCCTTTCACAGGACGGCTGGCTACGGCGAAATCGAAACAGTTTTCCCCGTCCTGAAGGGTTCGAACATTCGGAGTACATCACCTCGGCTGTGATGTGACGTGTCCCTTTTCCGGGTGTTCGCTCCATTCGCCCCTTCGTGCGGCGGCCCTGAGCTCCTTTTCTCCTGCGAAACCGAACCAACCGAAATGTATCCCTCCTTGGCGAAGAATGGCTGGTGCCGCCGGTGACTCCTTCCCGGAAGAGCGCCCGGGCCCGGGTGAAAACGGAAATAATAATAAAAATCCCTCATGTGCACATAATACAAAGGAAGGCTAAGTTAACAAGCTCTCCTGGTGCTTGTTGGTGATGGCGTTCGCTGCATAGGGGTCGCAAGTTGCGAAATCTTCGGGAACGTTGCCACGTTCGCCTCCTCCAGATCCAGATGAATGCCTCTTCCAGATCCAGTCGCAGTTTGAAGTGTGAAGAACAGAACACAGAAAGCGTTCGCTGGGCTGAGGAGGCTCGCGCAACCAGCATTCTTCAGTCGGCACTTCCTACGCTCGCAACGACAGGAAGTGATCGAATGGGGGGGGGGGGGTGTGTGTGCACGTTTTTTGTGTTTCTTCAGCCTCTCTTTATCTTCTAGCGCCGCGCAAAGTCTTATTAGTGGCGAAGTTTCCTTTGATTATGTTGTAAATATGGCACGGACGCTGGCAGAACGGATCGGTGCGGTGGTTCATTCCATTTCGCTTGCTTGCTTTACTTCCACCTCAAAGAACTTCCAGCGCAAAGAATCCTTTCGATCGGTGTAGCCACTAGCGCATGAGGAACTGTGTATTTGATGATGATACCTTCATTTGGGTACAGTTTTTTTTCTCTCGCCGTTTCTTGGCGTTTTATTCTTGTGCACCCGTTCGCATAGACACGACCAACCGGAATGTCCTTGACTAACTCATCACAGGAAGATCGCTTTCGTATTACGCCGCTTATAAAGGGAAGCGAAACAATTATTGAACCCCTTGAGCATCCGCAAACGATACATCCCGCATCACACCTCAGCATGCCATGCTGCACTAAAACCAACACACCTTATTAGTGTCCACGAGAGGACGCTCAATTAGTGATAATAGGTGATTAGTGTCTTCCTTTAGTGGACCCACCGGACCGGTTTCTTCGTCGGTAACGATGTTTTTCCCGCTGCGTGTGTGTGTATGTGTGTGTCTGTCCCGTCGGTTCCAAGTCGGTTAGTCGGCGGTTCGCAGGCACAAGCAAACAACAAGTTACACAACAATACCACCACTTTGCACCTTGTCGACTCTTTTCAAGATGGTGGCCACAAGATAAAGTCGACAGGGTTAGGCGCGCGCTTACGACGCCGACGACGACGACGACGACGACGACGACGACGTACGATTAAAATAGAAAAGTCGAACTCCGACCTCGTGCGGAAGAAACGGCTCGGTTGCACCTGGAAGCCCTCAGGGAGCAGAGCGCCCGGACGCCGTGATTAATGATTTTGATAAAAAGTTTAACGATATCCCGCACCGCCGATAGTATGATCGGAAGAGTAATGGTGCGGCATTTAGCTCCCTCGCCCGGCAGCCCGGCTGGAGGTGTGTAATGGGTTGGTTCTAATTTATTTTTATGTCACTTCTTCGCCAAAGTAGTGTGGCGGCCCCTGCGGTGCGGTGCTGAAGGCGTAGTCGTAGTCGGACAGTTTAAAGCACACCGTTTGATATAACTCTTGCCGAAACGATGGGGGATTCCTCTCGTTCGTTACGGCTACAATTACCGGTGGGGGTAAGTTTAGCCGATTTAAATGGAGCCTTCCGTGTCTTAAGTGTGCTGCAGCTCTTCTTGTTTACTTATCAAAGCTGTGATCAGTTTAACAGTGTTGACTCGGCTTGTTTGTATCAATTAAGAATTTGCTGGTTTAATAATTTATTTGAATGTTTCACTATCTTGATTTGTGTTCTATGAGATTTATACAAAATGTTAATAATACAAAAAGATCAAGAGCTTATTATTTTAATAGTTTTATTCAGCATTAACTATAATAAATGTTTCATTTTCGAAAGTTTTCTTGTATCTGGAATGAATGCAACTCGTTAAAACAGTATAGGTATCGACTTTTTTCATAGATTGTAAGACAAGTTTTCGTTTTTATTGAAAGAATATAAGTATTCTATAAAATAACTATCAAATTAACCATTAGCAGCATATTTATAAAATGTATTTGTTTATATCTCATCAATCATTCTCTGCTTCACTCATTTGGGAAGCTTTCGTTTTGCATTGGTGGCTTTTTTGAAAGTATTTTCTTGTGTAAGAACATTAGAAACGTGATCATTAATGGGGAATATTATTGTGAGAAAATGTGTTACACTTAAGAAACTGGTCGTCTTTCGTTTGTCTTCCTCCATTCAGCTGTTTTCTTAAATTTATTCAAATATGTTAATTTACGGTCTTTTTAATTCGTTTGTTTTGTCCCGCATTTATAGTCAAGAATCCTTTTTTAAAGGACATTTCCCAGTAAGCAAATTCCAACACGAACACGAGCAAAACACAGCGAAGATCCCCTTGCCAGATGAACTGTTGCTGGCAGGATCGCAAATAATCAGCCCGTTATCACATCGTTGTCGATGAACCACCGAAGGTGCGAACTTTATCTCTCTCTCTCGTTCCCTCTCTCTCTCTCTCTCTTGCCTTGTGAAGCCACACTGAACACACAATCACATCCTTGAACTCAAACCGCCAATGCGCACCCAATCCATGTGGAAAATCCATTCGCGCCGCAACATTTACCCGAAATCTGCGTCGAAATCTTGCACCGGAGCATGCCAGGCTGCGTAATTACCAATATTATCCTCTGGACCGACTGGGTAAACCGTGGTAAAGTGAGTCAGGAGAATAGTTTTTTTTGTCGTTCGCCAGTGGGATGGATAATCGCAAAGAAAATCATACCCAAACCGAAAGCAAGCAAAGAAAGTGCCCCGTGTACAAACAGCGTAAGCAACATAGCAAAGCGAGCGAAGGATAAAGGAAGAAAAAAATCGCACAACGCCGGTTTCGAACGGCACTCGAAGTGTGCGCCCGTTTTACGGAGCCCCAGTACGAGAAACGGCAGCCACAGCAGCCAGAGCCAGCCTGTGAAAGTAGCACGATAAGATTTTAATGAAAATTTTATTCACCGACACGGTTGTCGGAATAATTAATATAACTAACCTGGCTGGACACCACGACCACAGCGAAAGTAAGCGCGCGGTACGGGAAGGACTCGGCTTAGGGACGCGAGAGAAGAAAAAGCAGGTCGGTTTACAGCCAGCCATGGGCGCGATAGGAAACGGGTCGGACCATAAAAGCCGCCATCGCAACATAAGCTGCGGTGTGCGAGTGGGGAATAAAACACGGTCGCGAACACGGCACCCATCTCGCCGTCATCCCGTCCCAGCAATCAGCTGGCAGTGTGGTGGCTGTTGCGATCGACAAAGGCTGGATGAATGAAGATAGCAAAACAAAAACCCCGAGCCCGCACCAGAACAAACTAACACAAAAAAAGCGTCACTCTCGCACCGCGCGCTGTAAAGTAGTTGCATATCATTAGCATAAGAAATTGTGCAATTTCGATGTGCGGTGCATATCTTTCCGTGCGTCTTTTTTTTGGTTTTGTTTTGTTCGCTGTTGCACGCTTCACTCCGTGAGATCACTGGTTTTTCTGCTCGCCCTGCACGAGCTGCATCTTCTCCGCGACCGCCGGGGCACGGTTGTGGCGGATTTCAGCGGATTATTATATCGTCACCATTTCGCGTGCAAAATGCGCAATGTAATGCACACAACACCGGTCCGGTGTGGCTCGGACAGCCCTCGCCCACTATTGCACCGGCGATGGTGATGATGATACCGGTTAATTATGCGGTTGACGAGGTAGAAATCTCATTTGAACACACCTTGATTGCCGTCCGGAGAGCATGGTGTAGAAGGAGGTAAAAAACGAAGAAAAAAAACACCGGATTGCGGAAGATGGTGGTACAAAACGGGAAAATAGTCCCAACCCCACCCCCTGAGCCGGTGCAAACTGTCGACAACTTTCAACATTAGCTAAAGATATCCGCCCCGTTGCTGGCTGTGGGATGTTGTGTACGCTGGCAAGAAAATCCAATCAGAGAGTGGCTGATTTTCGCCTCTACCACCCCGGGTCGGAAAAATTAAGCTGGCCGGGAGGGGGGAAAGTTTCCAGCCAGACTGTTTTCCAATATCCGTTATGGGACCGTAGAGTCCTATTACGGTGCGCCGTGTGTCGGGGGCTTGTCAGCTTAAACCCGCTCCAGCCTATCATAATTCATCATAATTAAGCGATGATAATGGGCCGCACTGATGTAGCATAAAAGCGTTCCCACTTTGCTCGGTCTCCCCGTGTCTGTGACTACCGTCACAGTTTTGGGGCTGGGACGGTACTGGTCAATAACTTCCTACCACTCTCGGGCCAGCTCGTCCTGCAGGGCTCGTCTCGGGCGTTCGTATGGGTACGCTTTCAAACACACTCACGCCAGCTTTCTCTTGCTGTAGGGAGCATTTCGGTCCTGTCAGCATATCCTGCCTTCGGAGAGATACTAGGAAGAGCATCGAATGAGAGAGTGAGAGAGAGAGAGAGAGAGAGCATAAAACAATTGATTGTGTTTAAAATAAATGACAATCAGATAACACCAGCGAACACTAGCTGAAGGGCAGCGAGTCTGGGCACGAGCAACGAGAAGCCAGTGAGCTGAAAATTAAATCGAGAAAGTCTGCTGCAGAGTTCGGGCATACTCCCTGACACACACACACACACAACTTTCGGCTATTAAATTACGGTCCAGTTTAACCGACTCCTGGCGGTCTCCGCAGTTCGGGTAGCTATTAAAATGGGGGATCTTCCCCTGGAGAAAACAGAGGGAACTGGCTGAAACCGAACCGCCACTTTAATCGGTATTTCTCCTGCATCGGATTTTGGTCGAAAATTGCTCGTGAGTGATTTTGGAATTGACGCGCCTGTCGTTGTGAGTTAGATTGAAAAGGGGCTGTGTGCAAGAGTATGTTCGCACCTTTACATCGGTTTAAAATACTGTTTTGAAACATTTCACCGTGTTTTGCGCACTGTGCGTTGCCGATGCAGTGATTATCTTTGTTGCCATTACTCTTTCCCACAACAAACGAAACCGATACCCGTTTCGGCGAGCCACTTCTCGCAGCGATTATCGATCCACCCAATAATGGGCCCTCACGGGGAGGGTGAACGATTCATTCATGAAAATCGCTGTCGAAACCCATCGAAAATTGCTTCAACAACATCCGCCCCCCATCCATCCCTTCGGCTCGAATGGGATGTGTTGTGCGTCTGAAGTTAATTTTGGCATAATTTACTTACAACCAGCTCTCGGCCGGTGTTTTCGGTTGGGCGCGGTTGGGTGTTGGTGGGCCCTTGGCTTTGGCCGAACCAATACGATGTTATTACCCGGTTGGCGGTGTGGGATGATATGCGTACGTTTGCAAACACGATATGCGCCTGGAGGTGCAATAATCGGTGCCCACCGAGGACGAGCGCGTGTATCCGTTCGTTTTGATCGCGCTTGAGCGCAATTTAACGTCGGATAGTGTGCCTGCAAGGGTACTTGGGCCACACGGAAGTGCGCACTACACAGAGAGAGAGAGCGAGAGAGTGAATCGGGTGTCAACACTTAACGATTTTTGAAATACAACTCCACTCAACGCCAATAAGCACGCTGAACGACACGGAAAGGATTCGTGTTTTTTTTTTTTCGTTTACTGCCATTTCATATTGATTTTGTTCACCTTTTAGTAAAAATTGCTGTGCGTTGTTTAAATTAATTATTGATTTCATTGTATTAGTTTTTTGCACGCTCCTTCACTCCTCACTTCGTAGTCGCCCATGTGGCTGACACTTTTTCAAGCACCAGAAATTGCTTTATATCCATCCCCGGTGCTCATCATATTGATTTGTTGTTAAATTTGGCCCAAACCAAAACAAAAAAAAGGAAACCACCAGCGAAAGGCTCTTTTTGAAAGCAATTATTGCGCAATGCCGCTCGTGCGCCTCCGCCGTGCAAATTGAGCGAAAACCCGATTGAAAAGTCAAAATGCTACGCAGCATACACTGCCGCGGAGGTGGCGAGACGCAAACGCCCACATACACACAAAAAACGAACGCCCATAATTCATAGTAATACATTGCCGGCCACCATCGACACGCACGGCCATCGGGCCATCGTTTACTGGTAGGACCGTAAATTAATGCAACGGCACGGGTTGGGGCTTCCTTTTTTCTTACCCACGCCCGATGATGGTTTTATTATCCCCGGACCGTTTTCCTTCCAATCCCGGGCGTGAAAGTTGCCTGGATACGGTAGAAGTGGCCTCTAGCAAAAAAAAAACAGGGTTCATTTTGCAAGTGATGCAAGTACTTAATGCGGTTGCGAGTTTGACAGACTCACTCGGTGAGGGAATTAATCGATCGTAATTGATTATGTTTTATTTGAGTTTTGTTGGACGGTTGCATTGTGATTTATGGAACATTCTTACCTAGACTGCTCGTTTAAAAATGTGTATGTGCATGTTATTTTCCTGAAAAAAGGTATAAAGATTCTTGTTTTTCAGCGAAAATAGAACCAGATCTCAAAAAGACGAAAACACCGTGTAAAAATGCATGAAAAACCCCTTCAATTTTCACTTCTTCAAACTTAACACTCTCACTACATCCCATTAACCCGCAAAAAAATGCAAAATAAACACGGAACATCTTTCTGCATTGTAAAACAAGCAGAGCTTCCCGCTGCACCGTACTTGCACCAGGAAAAAAAACATCACGGAACACACGGTTTTGCATACACCACTTTCATTCCCATTAGTGTATTTATGCTGTCTGGGTGTGCTGCATGTGTGAAACTCATGTGGCAGTGTTTGTTCTCACGCACCAAAACAACGTTTAACAAAGCAAAAAAAAAAAACGAAGGAAGAAAGAAAAACATCCAGACGGAACACCATTCACCACACCGGCCAGCTTGTACTGGTCACAAATCTTGTGCACTTGTCCGACAGAACGGGCAGCTGGTCGGTCGTTTTTTTGTGCGTTTGGAACGGGATGGAGCTTGCTGCACTTGTAATCGGCGATTCGTATGCATTCCAGCGTGTCCGATTTGCCGAGGTGTACACGTTTTCCACACCATCGATCGCTGTGTATGTGTCTTGTAGGGTGGAAAGAATGCTCAGGGCGATTGTTTTCTGAAGAAAGATAGCGTGCTAGGCAGCAGCGTTTTAGTTAGCTCGTTAAAGCCGTGCAAAGAACCATTTTCTTCGCTGAAAGCTTCAGATTTTGTTGCGAAAAATACCTCGCAAGTCGGATCATGCGAACGTTCTCGATTGCATCCCATTGACATCGAATAGTTGACAATTATCGGGCAAATAAAACGTCTATCCCACTGTATTTCCCATTCAAGAATGACGTGATATCGTGGTGGAAATATACAGGCATCCGTCTAGCTTTGTTTGAGAAATCATTTCTCTCTCTCTCTTTCTTTCTTCATCCTTTCCATTGCCGGTTCTGCTTCGGACGGCAACCGAACTCCCGGGGAACAATCAAAGGCTGACGTTGTTCCCGCATCGTCTCCTCGCTCGAGCGGACCGCACTGTTGTGAATTAAAAGGACTTCGCATTAATGGCAAAAGGAAGGGCCCTTGAGCGGACAATACGCCACGCGGGCGCGCTTCTCGAGCTGACGGTAGCGAAAGATTAACTTCTCGCCGACTCGTCAACCGACCAAAGACAGCGACGTAGCAAAACCGAATGGGCCACTCTTGTGGGAGGAAGAGGCTCCATGAATGAAAGTACCGGGTATTGCTGAAGCAGAAGTCTTCACCCACCCTCCCACACACACACACACACGCACACTAGACGTGATAGTAAAATTAATTCACTCAATCACGTACAGTGACGTGACCGTGCCGTGGAGACGGGCCCGCTCGAATCGATCGGAAGAAATCGCTGACAAATCGAACCGCGCTACGCTCCTGTCTGGTCAAGTGTTGCTAGCCTCTCTTCGCTTTGCATGCTCCGGAAAGTGTGTCAGTGAAGTTCTTCCAGTTCAGTACGAGTCTTTTCAATTTGTACTCTTGCATCTGGCTTCTTGTCTATGCTATTATGTTTGAAATGTGGTGTTTTTTGTTTAATCCACTGTTTCATTTACGATCTCCTTCGTTTCTGTTCCGTTCAATCTTCTCCACAATCAGGAAGCTAACTAAACGTTACAGACTCGCTGAAAGCGAACTCCGCTTTCACCACGACCCGGCAGCACACAAAAAAAAACACACAAGAGCAAAGGTGTCAGCGGCAATAGAATGAAATATTATTATTTTTATGATTTATGCAAATGAGCAAAACCAAACCATTCCGTGGGTTTGCCTGGGTTTTGCGCCCGCTCCTTCGAGAGTGCACGAGACACGGGCAAGTTTTTCTTTGACCTGCACCTTTTCTTCACTCCGAGCTCTGTGTCTGTGTTTTTGTCTTACTTTATCGCTCAAGTTCTTGACTCGAGTGGTTGTGTTTTCCGTGCCTGGAGTAAGTAAAACAGAAAATAAAAACACACAGATATCCATTGCTCGAATTAAAGTCAGTGGAGTCGTCTTACGCTTTCTTCTGTTTTCTCCTGTTGGGAAAAGGTGCAGGCTGTGCAGGATGTCAATGTAGAAACCGTGCGCTGTGCGGTTAAGTTCGAGGGCGGCTGAAAGAAAATTACAAGCAGGAGAGAACATTCGGAATTCTTAAAGCTTATGCGGCAGGTAATCATAATAAAACGAAATAAGGAAAAGAAATACAGCGAGGTGGTGTTCGGGAAGTTTAAGGACTCAAATTACAAATTGGATGGGGAAGAAAATATGGAAGAGTCTGCGAAAAACTGGAAAACGAATAAGGAAATCAGAACAGTAAAGCATCTAGTTGAAAATAAAAGCAGAATCTAAGTATCCTAAACCAGAAAGGCAACACACACATAGAAAAATAGCATAAAACTATATAACAAATCAATAGCGACCCAATGATTGCATCCAGTCGTAAAGTTTAGTGTCCTTTATTGGCCTCCGTTTGAAATCACTGTCGCATGGTTCGAATGCTTCGATCGCCAGAAGTCGTCCATTAGAATTCCGTCCCCAATCTGCTGTCACAGCCTGACACGCTGGCACGCTGTACGTGCAGCGGAACGGACCAGACAGGACTGCGTCCCATTGCATATGCAAAGCTCATTCGTATGATTGGTCGACCCATTACGGATAGTTCATCGTATTGTAGTTTTATGAGCAGTCAGTCTCATTATTTCCAACCATGAGCTGCTCGTCAGCCGCAGCCGTGGTGCTCCGGTCGTGATCCGGCACGGGACACGAACCAGGACCGCAGCAGCACCGGGTGTCCCACACGTCGTCTTGGAGACGACGTTCTTATCTTCTGGAGTGTCACAATCTCGTTGAAATCTTGAAGTGAAATCGCATCATAAACATCGTTCCCCGTGCGCTTCCGACCGGCCCGAGCCGGGTGCCCCGGGACGACCACAGTAATGCTCGAGCTTGAAATGGCTCCCCGTTCGTTGTCGGGGCCCCCGGTCGGCAGTGGTCTGACTGTTTTCCAAGTCCAATTTGGATTTAAGATATCGTTACCGGAAGCTGCAGGAAGCACGGCCGCATCGCGTCAGACGACAGGGTCATTGCTGTGGGTCGGACGGCTGCCGCAGACGAGAGTGACAGATACGTAAATGGACACGGTTTCGCCGGCGTCTGTTGTGGTGAAAAATCATCTCGCCTTTCGCCCGTTTCTAGGTCCCTTTTTCCCCGGCGCCCGTTTGATCTGTTGCGCCAAAGTCCGGTTCGGGGAGGGGCTGCTTGCGCTGCGATTCCACATGCGAGTGCAATAAAAAAAGAAATTTTGTTTTATTGCGCGTGAAAATGTGATATATATTCCGCGATTATGCTCTGCGCCAAAGCGGGCGACGAAATAAGACGCAGCATGAGTTTCAGACGCTCTCCATTCGTTGCTCGTTTACTCGTTCGGGTGTGTATGTGTGTGTGTAGAATGTTTGTCTCGGAGGAACCGCAACCAAGCTGAAGACAACGATGACAGATGGTCTGCTGCACTGGAAGCGCAAGAAACAACTGGCCGGAGACGAAAATTGAATCCGAACGAGCGGCCATGAATTTCTGGAGCGAACGAAACGGAACGAAAATTGAAATCGTGCGACGCTGTCAGCTGATCTGATTAAGCATCCAAGCAACAGATGAAATGTTCGGATGGCGACCGAAACCCTATGCAAAACTCAACCATATTCGGTTCGCGCCCCCCCACCGAGAGAGATGCTTATAACAGCCACTTTAATCTCGTTTTCGGTCGCTTTAAACACTGCGTCGGTGGATGCAAGGGAAAACAAAATTCCTAACCGGATATTTCACGCTACGACAAGCAGCGCGCGGGGCATTACATCCCCCAGACGCATTGCCTCTCGTTGCACGGTGCAGCACCAGCACCGTGCGCCCAACTGCACGGGCACGGCCCTGAACCACGCCAACCGAAATGGCCTACGTCCGTCGGGGTCGTTTGCGTCGTCACCGGGGGCTTTCGGCACCGGGCGTGTTGCGAAACCGTGACGTACACCGCTTTGCCGGTGACCATGCCGTCTCGATCACGATTCGCCGAGGTCTGGACCCGCTCCGGTGGCCGGGTCCTTGGAAAATGATCCCGCTGCGATTTGCCACCGGCAAGGAAGCAGGTAAATGACCTATAATTATCTTGTTTGCGGTTGCACGTTTGAGTTAGCTCGGTTCGTTTGCGTGGGACTTGCTTTCCCGGCGATGGCATGCACCGAGGCGCCGAGCGGAGCGAACAGTCTTGCCCCCTGGGCCGGAGGGCGTTTTCGAATGGTCGGTGCATTTGGTGTTTGCTGGAGGGTGGGTTTTTGGTGCTTTTTGTTGCGACTTGTAGCCGAATGAATGTAGAGATGGGGTAAACAAACACCAGCGAGTAATGTTATTGCATTGTTTTCGGCAACGAAAGAGGGTTTTTATTATAATTACACTTTGGTCATACAGTGGATCGCTGTTTTTCATTGAATTTGAAGATTCTGCCTTTTCTTTGAGGAGATTTTAAGATTCCTTTTTATGGATAATGTATTTCTTATTTCTTAAAGCTTCAGAAGGAGGAATTGAACCATTCGAATTGGTTTTTGTCTATAAATGTTCTGTTTAGATTGATTTGTTTCATTTAATTTTTTTCCTATTTTTTGTTTATATTTCTCTCTTTCTCCCTCTCTTATACGATCTCTTGTTCTTTTTTTATCTTTCTTTCTGTAAATAATTACTATTTTTTCAATCAAGCTCTAAAATACGTAAAAAAAACGTTGGAAAACTGCGAGAGTCTAGAATATTTTGTTTAGTTTGTTTATCTGTTAAACGAGGGCGCCACCGAATAGGAGTATGTTGTTTTAGTCGAGCTAAATTTAGCTAACAATGTTTAAAAAAAACATTTCAACCAAGTTTTTTTTTAATTTGGAGTGCCTATTTTAAAAGTCACTGTAAATGATATATATTAAAAAAATTATAATTGAAATTCGTCTACTTGTGAAGAAATATAGAAATTATACAACAAAACTTATGTTCTTAACAGTTTTCAGAACGCATTGTGTTTCTAGGAATGGGTCTAATTGAATAACGACTTCCTGTTCCAAATGTTTGTTGTTTGAGCATACAGGTTATTTGCTATCATGCTTATTCATTAAGACATTGAAACATTTATATATTTTATTTAAATTCGTCAATTTAGGATAAACTGGCTTCAAAACATCATGTACAGATGTTCTTTAAACTAAATACAGCTTCTTGCAAAAGAAAAAAACGAACCTTTTTCGTCCAATCAATGCATTCCCAATGGTACCATCAGATATGCGTCGTTACGTGGGCGCCGCCTTTACACCACCAGAAAACGAATAAATCATTGCGCTCCCGGCTGGTGTCCGGACACATCACACGAATCAGCTGTTTCGCAACCAGCACGTCAGCGGAAGCGGAAACGGCTAGCTTTAGTTATCTCTTACCGGCGCTACTTCGACTGAGTAAGCTTTTCTACGTTCTGCTTGTGTGTGTGTGTGTGTGTGTGTGTGTGTGTGTGTGAGTTTTTTTAGAATGACCCAACCTGCATTCCAAATCCCCGAGCAGACGCAGACGAGAAAAGCGTAAATAAAACAAACAGCCGTCGATCGATTGGCCGATTCCCCGTGGCTCGAACTCAACCGGAAACCGGAGAAGTTGGGCCGCGATGTACTGTGTTTAGTTGCTAAAGCCTTCCCTCGAACTGTGACTTTTTCTCACCGTCTCAGTTAGTTTCCGTGTGTTTCGATATCTTTTGCGCTTACGAAACGGAACCTTGTTGCTTTTGAGGGTTTTTTTTACAGGTTTGGATTTTTTTTTCTTCTGCTGTTCGTGTGCTAGCTTTCTGCTCGAAGCTTCCGATGTCCAGTTTGATTTTGCATTCCACCGGTTTTTATCCGCCCATTGGTCAACCGTCAGTCCGGAGCAAAATGCTTAGCATTGCTTTAATATGTATGAGCGTAAATCTAGCGTCACAATCAGTGCCATTTCTTGCTAACGAGCTTCGAGGTTCGGTTCGTTCCGTGTGATTTCTCGCTCTTTTGAGTTAAGGAGTTCTGGCTTTAACGTTTTTAACAGCAATTTGTGAAATAAACATGGGAAAATTTTAAGTTATCACTTAGCTTTAAACAACCTGCACAGCTAGTTAATTCCACCGATTAATTGCAGTCTCAATAAATATCAATGACAGAAAGAAAACTCCAACTTTAAATAGAGCCCTTTCGGTTCTCTTTGCGATGCAGTAATGCAATCAACTGCGAGGGCTCGCCGGCAGCGTTCCGGTCTGCCTTCCATTCCGTATGGTGTGACAATTTACTTCAAATGTATCGATCCGCAAACCGAGAACTGGCGTGTGAAGTAAATTATGCTACCCTTGTCGAAGCAATCGCATCGCATGTTGGTCGCGCTAGTTGGGTTGGCGTAAAGCAAGCAAAAGCCAGCACAGGAAGAACAAAAAACCACCACAGCTACACAGCACTGCACAAATGCACAAATTGACACCATAAAGTATCCTGGAACCGTGCGCTAGGGAGGTTACTAGCTGGAGGCGTGGAAGGAACGCGATACGAAAAGGATTGGCAGTAAATAATGGAAATGAATTACGACGATGATTCTACAGATTTTTCCGTTCCGTTTTTTTATCGCACGAGACATGCTGCTGCCGCTGCTTTTGTGCTGCGACACGCGTGCGAACAGTTGATAGTTGAAAAAAAAAACAAAATCAGCGATGGTTAGATTCCAATCGCTTCGCTTCATTGTCGGGACATTGTTGGGGTGACAATTTGGACGCTTCACGCGATCATCGTTTGCAAACTGCTCGCCAGCTCGCTCGAGCCCAACGGGTGGCGGTCTAGCGTTTGCTGATTCATGGCCAGTCAGTATGTCCGCAGGGTGTCATGTTGAAAGTGGTAGTACTGGTAGTGGTGCAAGGTTTTTTTTATTCTACGTCACTTTCCCCACTCTTCTCGTGAGCTTACGGTGGCTAATGGATACATGTTAATTGGAGACATGGTAAATCGCACGGTTTGCTTAGATGAGGATGTAACAACGTTTAACTTGTGCTTGAATAGTGTTGGTATGCTTCCGATTATTGGTTGGAAATTTAAGCTTAAGTAGCTGAAAGAAGTTTTTTTTAAGTCCCGGGTTTCATCTAAGTAGGGTTTCCATAAAGTGTATATTTTGGAACGTTTCTCATCAAACGTAAAGTCGTTTCCAGACGCATCGCGATTATCGCGCTGCGATTGGCGCTCGGCGTAGCACAGTTCCTGTAGAATCTGTCAAAATCGCGATGGAGAACTGTTCTACTCGGGAGCTGTCAATATGCCCATCTTTGTGATTGTTTACGTTCTTGTTTATCTTGTGACCGGCAACAGGAAAGCTTTTTTTGTACATCATCAATTACAACTTAAAACCGTTTCCACACTAATTACAGCCAGTTTCTGTAGAATATTCCAAAATTGCTCTTGTAAACAATGGTTTTCACAATGGTTTTCACAATAAACGGAAGGAAATGAAGACAGAAGTCCGACACAAACGACTTGTCTGTTCGGCACGCGGTTTTCGAATGATCAGCCGCGATGACATTTCTATATATTTTTCTAATCATTGACATTTATGACATTTCGGTTTCTGACGCATGGTGCACAAGGTGCTTATAAATATAAAGTGCTTACAACTATAGAAGCCTACACTCTTGAAAACTGTTATACTGCGGAGTTGTCGAACAGGTAAACTGTGTTACTTGCGATAATCGCGACTGAGTTGTTTCAGTTTTTGTTCCGTTTGGAAATGATGACGTCGCAGCTGTCAAAAATCGCAAACGCCAATCGCAACGCGATAATCGCGATACATCTGGAAACGGCTTAAGAGCCTACATGCTTAAAGTCCTTGCTTTCAATCATAGCAATATTTCCTTTTTCAAGAGTGTTTCCTTTTTTCTAGATTCATTATCTCAGGCCTTAGTTTAGTATGCAAGCGTTAATAGCCTTATTTTTCACATTATTCGACCTAGTTTCTCATTATTCACATAGTTTCTCAGTTCACATTAATCATAAAAAATGTGTTTCTTAATACCTTTCTTCCATAGAAGGGTTTGAAATGGGTTCCAGTCTTTGAGACGACTGAACAAATAACAAAAAACAGACTTTCTTGTCTTCGGTTTCATCATGTAGGTGTGAAAAATATCGCCTGCCCGCAACAAATGCGCAAATAATTAACATACACACGTACGGGTTGCTGTGTACTTTGTCTCGGTCTTTGTTTCGGTGCAAGAAATGAATGCACTTTGCTAATTAACTGGAAGCGTTTGCTCAAACGGCGATCGTGACGAACGAATTGATGCAGTCGCCTCCAACGGTGCCCTGAATAACTGCCCTGTTTCCAATCGATCCCTTTCTTCGCGCGGTGCACGATCCGCTCACACTTGCCGCTTAAGGGAGCAGAGTCGTGCCAATTCGGGAAAAAAACCGATAACCACCGCACCAGGTGGCCCTGCCCATCCTCCGATGCGTATTTACAATTGTGGTTGCAAAATAATAAATTAATTACCGCCATCATTATTATGCTGCTTGGCCTCCCCCGGGCGCTCAATCGCTCATTTTCTCGCATAAACACTCGCACACACCGGGGGCAATCGGACGGCATGCCATGCCATTTGCATATGTGGTACCACCAGCAGCGGCCACCCACCGGCAGCATTGGCGTTGGATGTGCGAGCGATATGTTTCCGCGCTTAAGCTTTGACGTAAATGGCCTTTTCCGCCTCTATTGTTCCGGCTGGGCAGGGGAACCGCGTTCGTGAAGTGCAGCGCAATTAATTAACGTCGAATGTCACCTGCACCGCGTTTTCGGGCGTCTGACATGCGGCAGCCGCGTCCGGGGTCGTGCCGTCGTGCGGTCGTTCTTTTCCTACGGCGGCAATGGTACCCGTTACACCAGGAAACCCTTTCCGGTCGTGCCGGCCAGCGATTGGCGGGTTTCCTTCCTTTCGATACGGTTTGCTCGCATGCTCTAACTAATTATGATAGGGTGATGAGTGGTTTTATGGAGTGTTGGGGTGATTTTTTTTACACAGAAACACACTCAACCAAACGGTGAGTGTATGTTAAGGAGCCATGCGGTTCTGTAATTGATACTGTGTGACAAACCTGTACGGCTACCGTTTAGTGAGGGCAAGCGGCAGTAATTGCTCTTCGTGCGTTCCTTATCTTAATGGGGGTGAAAACAGGGCGTTTTGTTGGGTTCTAATAACGTCGAGCGATAAAACAAATCAATTTTGCTCGTACATAGTTTGCCATTTGATAGAAAGTTGATTACTCTTTTTTTGGTGCCGGTCGTTGCATTTCCTGTGCAGAAGTAACGTTGACATCCAATCCAAATAGAGCCGCTTAATAAATAGCGGAGATGAGAAGTCAAATAGAAAATTTCCTGCCCGAAAGCGTTTGCCCGAGTCCGTTTCATTGTCCTATCTCCGCAATCAGTGTGATTTCCGAGCCGAGATTTGACCGTTGTGTCGCGTACGAGCCGTTCCTTTTTCCCGCCGGAAATAGATGTCCAGTTGAAGCCGTAAAAATAAAGCAAAAATTACAAATAAACTCTCTCTCTCTCGCTCGCGATGCCCTAGGCAACATTCTCACTCACATGTCACTCGCGGCACAGCCGTCCTATAAACCGAGCCTGCCTGCATACCAGAACGATTGGGCTAAATTGAAAACGACAAAATTTTAATTGAAACGCAAATGAGCCCGACACGGTTCGGTGTTCGGTCGTTCGGTGTAGCAGTTTTGCCGACGAAAGGCACGGGAAGGCACGGGACTTGTTGATGTGTTTGGTTTTTTGCGTCTTGTCTATTGGAATGACACAATCCGGTGAGAAAGTATTTGCATGTACCGGTTTTCCTGTCAATCCATTTCCCCGGGAGGCGAGGCACTAGCACATCGATGATGACAGCGGAAAACGCGACGCCGAATGGGAAGCAATGTGGAAATTGGCTTGTTACACAGCAAATTTGTCTTCGCCTGAAGGGTTAGATCGGTGGGAATCGCAATGAGAGATGAAAATTGGGTGGAGTTTTAGTATGCAATTTGGATGCTGAGAAACACGATTAGAAGCCGTCGTGTCAGCACTTTCAGGATATGAACGAATGTTTCTTTTACATCAGGAAAATGAAACACGGATTAATTGATTAAAATGATTATCTTTCTAACGCCATTATGATTCTTCATCTGGTAAGGTTCAAGCAATGGTTCAAGTTTTACACAGTTTTGGTTGGAGAATGGTTGTAATTCAATAATGATACCTATTCAAAACAATTTTACTTAAAATCTCTAAATTCTTATACAGTTTTGAGTATGTATTCGTGTCGACGATTGAAAAATTGATTAAAAGATCAAAGCAAACACTATATTGTCCAGTATTCAGATTCAGCTTATGCTGTCCAGAGACATCGGCCTATTATGTTTCGATCAGTGGTTGTAAAATGCTTTTCACATAGTAACCTCGTTCAAAACTATGAAAGAAGACATCAAATGTAGTTTAAGAAGGCTAGGATTAATCTTTAAGATTAATTTTTCTTAAGAAATATATTTAAAATCATCGACTTGATAAATATTCAATGATTAATTGACAAAAATTGTGATACATTTTTTTATGATTAACAAAAATATTGTTCACGAAACTTTTCACTAAAGCGACGAGCTTTAGTTCCAAGTTTAATTGCAATTTAACGCAGATTACTCAAAGCAGGCAGCCTTCGCCAGCTTACTTCCGTCTCTCCGATTGAATATAGAAATTCAGCCCACAAATGCACTTCACCTTCTGATTCACCAAAACGGAACGGGGGTTTCTCAATCGCGCTTCGCGTCATGCTCACACACTCGACCAAGCACACTTATCGCCCCGGTAATCATTTCGTATGATTTCAAATAAATTCACCCTGCTTAATGGATCCCCAGCCCCACTCGACCATCAAATCCGCTTCGCGTTAAAAGCCCTTCGCGGGTGAAAACCGTCATGATGAGCGTTGTGTTTCTTTTTCTCGCTCCTCTATTTTCGTTCCGATTGAAATTCCATTTGCAGTACCGAGCGCTGCTGCACGGCCAGAAAAGCCGCTTTTCCCCCCGAGACCGGCTCGAGAGCCCGAAATTGGTGGCAAAAATTTAATTTTGAACTTTAATTTCCTGTCGCCTCCCTGGTGCTCGACGAGCGTTGCGCTCGAGCGAACCTGTCATCCACGGTGTGCCATCTCGATGTGAAGTTTTGCAGCAGCAGCAAGTGCAGGTTGATTTGTTTACCAGCGCTGTAAAGTGGGAGGCGGCTGGCGTTGGCGTCGGCACATTCGATAAATCATTTTGTCGATTGGCTGGGGGTGGAAGATGGCGCTTACGAGGCACCGGAAGCGCCGGATTCAATCCCCGGCATGGGCGGAACGGGATGGGACAACACAATTTTCCATCTCAATCGGAAACGATCGAGCGATTAGCAATTCGTTCGCTTGCACTACCGGGGGCACAACGTCGGTGGCTTGTTTAGCACACATCCGTCGTCTCCCCTGATGCGACCCTTCCCCGACCCAACCAATGTCCTTTTTCGGGTTGGCGGAGAAGCCTGCACAATGTCTGCCATCGCTCCGCCTGGGCGGTAGTAAATTATTTCGTTTCTTCACTTTGTAAGACACACACACACCAAGTGCACGGTTGCAGTGTGCGCACGGTGGGTAGTAAATTTCCCTACGACAGCTCGTACATCGACTTCGTCGGCTTTCACGAAATTGGCTCCACATAGACATGCACACACACAAAAGGGCACAAGTCAAGCGCTCTCTTCTTGAGAGTACGATCACGGGCGGCCTGTCAAGTGGTAGTTGGCTGGTGGTGATGGTAGCCGTGCTAAACTTCCGGTGGCAATAATTCAATCGAACGAATTCTGATGGAATGTTTCGACGCTTGCCGCAAGCAAGCAACGGCCCAGCTACCGGCTCGGGACAAAAATCGAAACGCTCCGGTTGGCTTAAGACGGTATGGCTCGACATTATCGTCCCAGCAGTGGATTCCAAATTGGGAAAGATTGACAGCGACAAGCTGACAAACCTCTTTCGCCCCTCCAACCGTCCCGGCGCATCGCCCCGGGGGACGAGTGCATCGGCATATCTTGCTCCAGCCTCAACTGCCAGGCCATTAGCGCGCTTGGCAGATCTAATTTAGGTCTTTCGCGGAAATATGTGCCGAACGGAAGCGTTAAACCCTGTTTCGCCAAACAAGCTGCTGTCTGGTCTGGTTGCATTAGGATCATTTTATTGCACTTTGAGCGCGGCTCGGGACATGCATAATGCACAGTGAGGTGTGAGTGTAAAGAGTGTAAAGTTATATAAAAACGGGTATGTAAGCTATCGAAACTCTATCACAGTGTTGGAGGCACTTACGGCATAGGCAATACAGGATCGTATCAATTATGAGCATATTAATAACTCAGGTTGTACTCAAATAACACTAAACACTACACTAAACATTATTTACATCAGCAGTAACAAGTAGCAACATTGAACCAGAATTCAAAACCATAACGGATACGGAAGGTTCACAAAGTGTTTATGGAAGGTTCAGACGTGTTTTTGACACTTTGAGCCAGCCATGACCGATGGCAATGAACAGACTGACGTTTTAACCGAGTAACAACTATTTTTCACAATGCTATGCTCTATGGACATTGGGTTTTGCGGTGGACACCAAGGAGATATATAGGAGGTGCCGACATGTAGAACATTTGGTCGCCGTGAAAGAGTGAAACGGCGATTGACCACAGTTGTCAAAATTGTACCGTACGTGTGTGTTCTCTGTCCCACTACACAGCCGATTTGACAGCTGAGGTTAAATTGCTAAAAAAAACGGTCGATCACTATGACGCCACCTCCTATATATCTCCTTGGTGGACACTACTAAACGTTTAGAAACTGGTTCTGGTCCAAGACACCTTTTGTAAAAACTGGTTCTGGAAACTGGTCCAGGCCGACCGGTGGCAATGGACAGACTGACTTTTTAGTTGAGTGTTTGACAAGTATGGCACAATGGTACGGTTTATGGACAGTGGGATTGCGTTGGACACCACAAAATGTATATTTTTTACATTTCCATCAAATTTTACATCTCTTCAAGCTTCTTTGAAACTCTAGGATCATATATTAGATATTCATTATTTCTGTTAACCTCAACCCAAACGGATTGTGCAGTAGCGGGATACGTAAGAGCTCAAGTTTGCCCTTCAACCATCGTCCCGCGTCTGATGCGCGCTAGTGCGTTTGATATGATGCTACCGCCCAGCCCGGAAGCGGTCGAATTTGCATATTAATTTGCATCCCTCGGGAACGCGCCACTTTGCGGGTCAAGCCACTCGTATGCTCGCACTCGAACTCAAGTCACTTTCGGTTCCCGGCAGCGCCGCATTCCAGCAGATGCCTGTCCATCAGGCACTACAAATGCTGCTGTTGTTGTTGCTGCCATATTGTCACCGTGCCCGGTGCGGCGAAGGATTCGGAAGTGGTTGGCACCCGATTCGTGCCACCCGCGCCGGCGGAAGTTCACCGTCAGGGTCAGACCTCGCCGAGTCAATTTAGCGTTCTGCAACGCTAACGAGGTCGAACAGGGGGCGGTACGCTCCGGGTTGAGTCAATATTTATAACAGACTTGTAAACAACGTCTGGGAGTAGTGCCCGGTGTCGCACAAGAAGGTCCTGACGAGGTGACGAGAATATCATCAGTCGCGACCGGAACGCGTGGCTCGGGTTTGCTGCGGGGAGCGCAAATGCTCCGGTAGACTCTCCAGTTCCAAGCAATGGAAAAGAGAAGCGCGCGGGAGGTTTACGATGTACATACACCTAACTAGAATCAAACTAACGTTTTGGCCGGAATGTTGCCGGAAGTACTCCATACGTACACCCACACAAACACACACGCCCGCGCACACACACATACGCTTCCCGTCCATGCCGTTAATGACATCGATGTTGGAAATTACATTACCATAATTTCCTGCTCACTTCCTACCAGTTCCGCAACGGACGGGACTGGGTTTTCAGCGGGCTAAACAGAGCGGGATGTGGCGAGCACGCTCCTCCCCCGGAATCAACGCTGATGAAAATCAGCGCTTCCCAGCTAACACGTGGCGGTGTCGGGACGAGTCGGCACCGGCCGGGAAGCGGGTACGGATGAATTAATGCATTAGCATCGATAAATTTGTCAATTAAGCATACAATCATGCCTGCCGCCGCCTACACCTGCACGGCAACACGCGCAGGGGCTCGGCAAATCAGGAAGTTCGGTCCCGAAACGAACAAAACAACCATCAAATCGTGCTCACTTCCCGGGATATCAGTCGCACGGTATCAGCGTTCAAAGTGCTCCGGTCGCGGGCGAAGAGTTGATTCGATTAGCAGCCGGTTTCGTCCGCTCATTGGCCGTTTTAGTGGGAATTTTTTTCCACCCCACTTTAATCAGTTTATTGAATTATGCGTCCTTTTGCGTGCCCGCACACGGGCCGGCTCTGTAAAACGGTTCGATGCGCATTGCATGACGAACGCTTTTGTCCATAATCAACCAGAATGGACGGATGAATGGGTCGCATGCAGCACTTCTGCATTACGTTTGCGATGATGCAGTTTAGCACTTCGGTTATGGAGTGAAGCGAGCTTATAGTGTGTGGTTCACTCGCAAAGCGTGATAGTGTGATGAAAAGCTACATTTGCCATAGTAGAAACATGGTAATTAGTTCAAACGTATTATGTTTGAAATTCCAACACTTATGATTATATTCCAAAATGGCAACCAGGCAACCATAGGTTTAAAGTCTGAGCAGCTATTTTAATAACGTATCACATTTTTTGCTAATTTTTATTAGATAAATTGAGGGAAGTTACTAAATGAAAAATGGACATTCAACTATGCGACATATAAAGAAGCTAATAGTTACTCTTACTTCTAACATTAACTCTTAGAACTATCGTTACCAATCTTCAACGACTTTGTGGTTTATTTTTTCGCCTTCTGCTTTGTCTGAACAAGCATGGAAATAAATGCTTTTCATTACTGGTTTTCCTTTTATAGTCTATGCTAAAAAATAATCATATAGTAAAATGTGTAGTAACGCTACTTTTACTTTGTATAACATCAGTATACATTCGAATATTTGAATACTCAGTGACATCAATTATGGTTTTAAATCATGTTTTTGACTTTTTGTAAATGTAACTTTTCAACGTGTAAAAAATGCATTATATATTAGCAATCAAAAGGGACTGAAAGTGCAAATTATTAAAAAGCAACAAAACAATAACTTGACCTTGAATTAGCTAAGGAGTTTGTTACGAGACTCAATACTTAGTGGGAAATCTTCGTCACATATGTTGCAAAATCCATAATAACCTCTATTGTTCAATTATGCGTCTATGAAACTCACCTCCGCAAGCTATTTTTTTTTGACTCGCTCACACATTTCTATCCAGCCAATCGATCTTTACTTCTAATGTCGATTTCGTCAAACAAAACACGAAACAAAAAAGGAGTGATATAACGCATCCTTCCAGCGTACGGAAAGCGCTCATTAATATCGTAAATAAAACAATCCATTTCTGGGGCTGTGTGTGTGTGTGCGTGTGGTGACTGATTGATTGATTGATTGATTGTTTCTCCCGGCACAGAAGTTCTTAGCGCCGATTGTGGCTTTAAAATTGATGGCCCCAAATTAGACCGATTTTAAATCGTCGACCCTTCGGTTATGTTTTATGTACACACTTTAAACGTGGCACACGGCTGATTTGGCGATATATTTATGAGATTTTCAAACAACAACCGGTAACCACAATCGCCGTTGGTGTGGTGAGTGCGCCTGTATGTGTGTGTGTGTGTCCGCTCATGTCGGTAGCACAGCACATGAGACCGAGTGAACAGAAGAAAAAAATCGTTTTTGAAAACTAAACTGAAAACAGTGGGCTTGCACTTGCACCAATTAATGCAAGCCGAGCGTCATTTAACACGCTTTAACGATTGTGCGTATGTTTTGCGGTGGCTCTCGAATGCCTGTCGCGGATGCTCGGGTTGATCCCAGCGCACGCGGCAAGACCGCACGGCGATAAATACAATTTCGCTGACACGCCACCAACCCGGCTGGAGTCCGTACCGAAAGGCGATACGTGGAGGGGCTGTGGGCCGGTCCACACACGCTGGGGTCTGTTTGGAACCGACCGAAGGGCTATCGATCCTCGTACGCCCGGTGTGCTGCTCATGAAAATTATAAATTAATTGAAATTATCGACGAAACTAGCTGGAAACGATATAAATGAAGTGGGTTGTAATTGAATTAGTGATTTACTAGCTACATGCGCCACGGGTTCACGACTCGCACCCGGTAGCGGCAGCAGCAGCAGCAGCAGCAGTAGTATCGATAAGACCGCCAGTTTTAAGCCGATCCGTCCCGTAAAGTGCACACATGCCATCGACAGGCGCACACCTTCAACATGAAAACCTTTCCCGTCGAAATCCTCCAACCGGACCGAGCCCGACCGGCCGCACATGCAGCACGGTAGGCGTTGGATATAAATTTGACAGCTTGAATTACGCCACCTGTCCCGTGCACTCTCGAACTGCCGACATTTGCCTAGAACCCCGACTGCTAGCCGTCCCGCTTTCCCAGTATGCGAGCCTGGCGCTCCATGGGAAAGGGCAGCCACAGCCGGCGCTTCGAGGAAAAACATCACCGCACGACGCTGGGAGCCAGTAGACGCCTCGTAATGAGCGCATCGCTGGACGGAGCAGTGAAATTCGCCGAAGAAGCTGCAGCACAAGCGCACGTTAAAGTGTAAGAAGGTAGCGTTGGCATTTCTCCGCACACTTCGGTGCGAGCGCCGTTGGTAATTGGTACCGAAATAAGATTAGGTTCCCAAGCGCACCCGGCGGCGGGTGCGGAACGCACTAGCAGGGATGGGGAGAAATAGGTGGAAAACTATTAAACGCAGGCTCGCGGAACCGTCTATCTCGGGACGGTATCGGAGAGATGTGTTGAGGAGTTTATCGACTGATAATTGGAGTACCGTTGAGTGTTTTTGGCTCAGTTCGTTACTACCGGGGAAGGTATTGCGAAATGGCTTAACCATCGTCTAAATATTTTTTGAGGTAGCATGCTCCAAAATGTGTTCTATTTGTTTCGTATCGTGCTTATGGCGAAATTGTATTTAAAATTTTGATTCATGTATAAGCACACATATCGTATTTCTTTCAAAATAAACCAGCCTATTCCATGAAAATCTGTGAATTTTGTTCAAATATAAAAATATTCGTGAATCTTTATTCTTTCCATTTTGACCCCTTTTCATCCCATGGTGCGAAAAGTTCTTTCACCACTTTAGCCGAGACACAATTGGTTAGTTGCAATGGTTTGCACCAGAGGGCGCAGTGTTGATTTTCGTAACTCACCACTGCGCATAGCGGCGTAGCATAAGAAACAAAGGACATTTTGTGTTTCTATCATTATTCTATGTTGATGTATTTTTTAATGGTATTAATTGCACAATTATTATATAAATGTACTATGGGTACGAGTTTTGAATAAAACATATCCCTAAAGCCGGAGTTGTTACCAATACATAATGAAGTAATATTGTTTTTAGTTAGACTTCTGCTATACTTTAGCTTAGAAATGATGTTTATTTGTTGTTCGATATTATAGCTGATCTTAAATTATTTAGGAGTTTTCATTTTTTTAACGTAATATAGTAGAGTAAGGTTTTATTTTCATTTATACGAATTTTGCTAGGATTTTCGGTCGAGTTTATTGGGAGTTAATGCAATTATTTTCAGAAGTATAGTTAACGGTTCAATTTCAATCAGAAAAATTTACATTGTTTTTATTTTGTAGCGTAAATAGGGCACATTTTGAAATAAAAATACACAATTGGGACTAAAACTTCTGAGAATGTGGCTCATCCCAGATAAAATACAATATTAATCAACCTTACCATTAAACAAAAATCTAGAAAATCAGAATATAAATATAAATAAATTATTATAGATTTTTTTTTCAATTTTATGAAAACTATGAAATCAAAGTACCAGGCGTCTCCATCCATGAAACAGTCGTTCCAGTCATTTGTCCGCAGCGCAAACCTTAGTGCGTCGATTTCCCGCGCGTTGAGGCGTTTTTTCCCCCCGTGCTAGCTCCCTCTAACGGAAAGCGGCGGAAACCGGTTTCGAACGCGAAGAAAATCCTTTTCTCCCCGATTCGCGGAAACACTTTCCACCAGGATCAGTCCGAAGAACCGGAAAGACAGCTGCCAAATGGGCGAGTCGGACAAATATATCTCCGTTCCGACGTGGTGTGGATTAGGCACGGTGAATCCGGTGACCAAAACTTTTGTGCACCTGGAAAATCCTGGCTTTCGCACAACTTCCAACTCCCCCGCCAGCCGGTCCGACGGATTACGGGCGAAGCTCGAACAGCGATACCGGAAAAATTGTCGCTTCGGGATTCCGGTGTTCTTTTGCGAACGAGCTCTGCGGCACTGCGACACTTTAACTTGGCCACCGTCGACGCTGTGCCGAAACCGATTGCCTACTTGTCGGTTTCGCTATTAGTTCCTGTTCAATTTCCGCTTCCGCTCCCGGCCAGCGCAGGAAGGAACGCACGACAAGGGCGTACTTTTGTAGCGCCCCGAAAAATCGTACACGCGCCCGAGCGACGGCTTAGTGCGGGCCACTGCTTAATCGGAAGCGAAAGATCAATCAAACTTTCAAATCCACGCAATCAAAAGTTTGCGACGGGTGTTTTTGTTTGCATTTCTGCCCCGATGGCTTCTGCCACCAGCACGCTCACCATTCCCAGCCGCTGGGACGTTTGGGTATCCCGATTTTGCATCCTTTTTTTTCGGCGTGAGATGGGAGGTGGTTAAAGTGAAACAAAAAGAACCAACCATACCACGAATTTCAATCCTGTTGGTATACTTTTCATCCGTTCTCTTTTTTTTCCCTCTCTCCAGGGTGAGAGCTATTTTTCTGATTTTTAAAGGCATTCGGTGTGATTGCGCCGAACGGGTTCAAACGGGTAACGGATGCGTGTCGTTTTCGTAATCATCGTAAGCATCGTAATGATGCAACGACCGGTTGTGGGTTTGATTTTTGGCGGTAAATCGGGAAGAGTCAGTTTCCGGTCCGGTGACTTTTAGAGGCTAACAAGAGCAAAATACATCGAAGCGATGGCGCGGCGTTTCTTTTTTTTTTTGCGAAGGATATTCGCAGCAGGACAAAGGGACTTTAACATGCAAAACTGATCAGGGTTAGAAGATGTGATGTGTTTATGTTCTCTTGTTATGCAGCAAATCGTACAAAAAGTGGTGAGTTGATCATTTACTTCGCAACATTTGGGCTTTGTTAGAGGACTGTTTCGTTATGTTTTCTGTCGAAAATTTAGACTATATGAGTTTAGTTTTTTCACAATTTTAGTGATTTCTCATTAGAATCATAGCATGGCATACTATAACTATCCAACAAGTTCATATTACTGTTAGTAGTATATTAAAAGCAATTTCTTTCTCAAAAAGCAAACAAATTTAAATTACGTTTTAAAGTCTGTTTACGATATATCAGAAAAAAACATCACCACTTCCAGAAACTTCAAGGTGGAACTTGGAAAGCAAAGCAGGAATCCATCTATGTGAACTACATATCCTGCATTTGTTTAATTATAATTTAAATATAATAAACATAATAACAACTCAGTGCAGATGCAGATTTAAAAATGTATTTGCAAATGTAATGTAATGTAATTGTTAGGGACCAATTCCCTCCCTCTATAGCTCACTGATTTTAACGCACGTCTTTACGGCTTGGATTCGATTTGGGAAGAGAACAATTTTATTAAACCTAAAGATCTTATTCTACACTTCGGTTGCTCTCGGCTCCCGAAGCCCAAAGCTTTCCGATGACGCCATAATTTAAGCTTGTCTATTAGCCTACACCTGCTTGCCTACATTTTGGCGCTTTAATCTAACAGTAATATTTGTAAATGTGTCCCTAAGCCCAAACTTTAGAACGAATAAGTATAAAACTAAACCTCGATTGAGAAGCCGCGTTTAGGAGAAGAGATACATTCCTCCAGCAGAAGCATTTGGCTCACATTCAAATCCAGCCATAACCCAGCATCGCACACCGCGCTCCTCGCGCCTCAAACGATCTAACGAAAGCAATTAGAACTAGCAAAGTGATCATTTTGCGGGTACCATTTTGGATCGCATCCAATGCCAGGTAAGCGATGCCCGGTCTGAGGCCACCCCACGAAGCGAAACGTGGCAGGCATTTTGTTCCCGATACTCATTTTGCAAAAGAATCCCTCCTGTCCGGTCCACCTATCCCGCTCCCACCGCGGGATACCGGCTGCGAACTTGCGGAACGCCAAACCAATAATCAGTACAAATTGAATTACGTACCCACCAGCGGAAAAGAAAGCGAGTTTATACCCGTGACCCGTGCGCTTTATGGGCTGCGGTTTGTTTTCGTTTCCGCAATGGGAGTGTGTTTTTTTTCTCTCTTCTGTGTCCCTTCCCGCGCACGCCCGGGAAGGGGGGGTTCTGATAGTAAAAGAAAATGTCCTTCAAACGCAGTCCAATTTACGATCGCACCCGGTTTTACGCTTAATTCCGTTAAGCGGCCCGTGTAAACAAACATCAAGCCAAAATCTGCCACAGCCCGTGCAGGCGTTGGAAAACAACAAAACGTCTCATTGGAAGGTGATGGTTTTTTTTCTTCGGATGGTCTGTGTGTGTGTATGTGCACTTTTTAAACCCTGATGGGGCAACTTGAAAGGATGTTGTTGCCGGTGCGGTTGCAACATTCGAGCGCACGGGAAGCATCGCTCGCACGGTGGTCCGCTCGGTCACGTAAGCGTTTACCCTCCTGCACACGTCCACGGTTTGAGCCAGGAATGCAGGCGGCTGGTGGCGGGATGGCGGCTGGCAAACTCCAGCGGCACGTCATCTTTTTTCCGTGCGGATAATAAAACGGACGATGGCAAACAAGTGCAAAATAGAAAATCAATTTTCACTTAATGTGCCTCACACATACTTTGCTTACGGGGCGGGTGCACGAGAGTTCCGTGGTTGAACTAACGGCGAAAAAAAGGCAACGCGAGATTTGTTTCTTTTTTTCTGCTGCTGTTGTTGTTTGTTGCTGCAAACTGCATGTTTAGTTCTAACGTTTAAAACACGTTTTACAAAAAGTAACCTGTGCTGGGCGTTCAGTGATATCTCGCCGAGGGAGGGTGTTGTACAAGAGTGATTCTTTTACTTTTTTTTTGCACGGAATTCTAGGCTCTCCAACATCCAGCACCGTAAGAGCGCGTGCTTAAGAAAGGATTTAAAACTAAGCCGGAGACGTGGATGAGTCGTGCACGTTCCTGTGAAGTTTCTTCTTCCCGTGACACACCTGGCCCAACATAAACGTTATGTTGGTATAACAATTTTATCACTTCGATTTTAATTCTCCGATTTGCGATTGAGCTGGCTCGTTATCCAGTCGCTCGGGAACGGAGATACATTTTTCTGTTAAATTTGTGAGTTTTGAGGGAAGAAAAACTTGGTACAGTGCTCTTCAGTCATGTACTTTGAATGCTTAACAATGGTTTTAACATGGAAATTGTTTTAAATATGACTTCTCTGTAGATTTTGTAAGTTTTTTCACCTTCACCGAGACACGAACACTCCAAAACCTTCAAACATTAAAAATTGAGTTTTATATTTGATGAATTTCTATACAATAATTTCTTAACCTTGAATTGAACGATCGTTTAATATTTGACGAATTATGATTGTAGCGCAGGGTCATGGATCTGCACGTATATATTAGTTCCAAGATTCGTGATTCAATAAATTATTCAATTCAAAATCTTAGATTGTTTATACTTATTCACTTAATGTTCTGTTATAGTCAAAATGATTGATTTCATCGATTGTCGTATAAACCGTTTTAATAAACACTTAATTTCTGTTTTCTTTTCGTACCATTATCACAGCTTTAAGATGTCATGAATTAGGTTTTCACCCAATGTACACAAAAAATAATGAAAATTTGCCATTGTTTGAAAGATGCTCAGCTGTGATCAGTTCAGCTGTCAGCAGAGATCGTGAAGTTGAAGGAAAATTGCTACAATTGCTACAGGTAACAGCAACATGAAATTCGATTTTGACAGTATTTTCTACCTGCAGCTAGCTTCATATCGGTATAGTTGTAATATAATTTTTTTTTCAACATTTTTTTTAAACTGTATTCTTGTATTGCACTCTAGAGTGTTAGGCATCTTTTTGGATGGCATATGCTCTCATTATGACGTCGTTTCCTCTGTCAGCAATCCACTTTTTTAAAATATCACAAATTCCATCCTTGAACAATGGAAAACAGGAAGCAAATTCATCGGAAGTGAAATAGATTTATCAATCAACACAAAAAATGGATACACCTAAACAACTGCTAACCACTGTATGATTCTCTGTCCCGGCGCACTGGTAGCAATGCAAATTGGCTGCCCGATCCTCATGTGCGTGCGCCACATTATTGCACCGAGAACATCCCCCAAATGGTTCGTATTTTTATGAAACATTTGCTTCCAAAAATAGAAAGTCCGTTTTGCGCGATGGCGCGAACAAAACCGAAAAATGTGAAGCTCCGCCTCGCCCGTTACGACCGATCGCTCCAGGTGCAACACCAGGGCCAGGTGCTGCCAGTAAAGGTTCCAATTACAGTCGTTTAAATTAAGCCTCCCGCCTCCATCAAGGGCATCGAAATGATCTAAATTACGACGGCCGTTCGCCAGGGGGGTTTGTTTCGGATGCTTCGAATCCACGTCGTCGTCGTCGTCGTCAATAAATCAAAATTAATTTTCCACACCCACCACCACCCTCCCGGCGGGACACGAAACCCCGAAAGAGGAAGTGATTTTTATGGCCGCGCTCTCCCTTCGCAAACCCACAAAAACTTTCCATACCGACGCATTCGGCCTCTTTCCCTTTTGCTTCCGGCGTCAGCCTAATGCGGCTAACGCTACCGATTGCTTTTCTGATTAGTCGTCATCAGGGCGTTTCATGGAGCGTTCCGTGCTTGAAAGTGGGTTTCGTAGGGGGCCGGTACGAAAGTAAAAGTGATCGCATTCGACACAAACGGACCCGGTCCGACTAATAAAACAGAGTTCGGAGCGAGGGAAGGCAGAGACACCGGGATGGCGCCTGCCGGGCAGAAGTTTTCGGTTATTGGTTATTGGTTTAGAGCGGCTCGTAAAACTGGATAATTGCAGTGGGAAAACTAGTGGGTGAGCTGCTCGATTCCTTTTCACTTTTTAGTAGTGTGTGCGAGTCGTTCAGGATTGAAAGGCTAGAAAAGATATTTCCCACTCCCGAAAGAAATCAAATTAATTGAAACTGTTAACCACTGTCGCAACAGATGTCTCAGTTAAGCGGTTTTCCTTCACACGAGAAGGGGCAAAATGAGCACACAAAAAAAAACCAACAATAAACTATCCGTTTGCCAGGCTAGGTTTCTGTTTTCCGCCTCCTAATTGCAGCGTGCTGCACGAATACAAATTGGCACAACAGCTCAAAGGCACGCAATACGCTTTAATCAGCCCACAAACATGCGTTCAAATTAAGATATCCATCAGAGCGCGTTTAACCGTTTAAGCAAACTCGCTGGCGTTAAAGCGCGCTCTCTGTTTTTTTGTTATCGTTGTTGCCTCCTTCCACTTTAAACGTTATGCATATTACCGGGCGTGCCTATTATGAAGATAAGCTGACCACACGTTAACTGCAGGCTCGTTTTTTTCCACTGCCCGCGCGTTGAGTTTCCGATTCGTATCGCTTCAGTATTGTCAATCGTGTTTTGGAGCGCACCGTGTACCGTGCGCTCTAATTGAAAATTGCTCTCCCTCCGCCTCGGGAGAGAGTGTCACGCGATCACTCATCGTAGATGTGCGCTTCGCCAAGCTGGGGGGGGGGGGGGACTACAAATGGCATGCATGTTGTTTGCGTGCCGGAGGGATGGATTCGTTTTTCACCTTTTACCCATTCGATGCTCACTTAGGCTTCGGGTTATTAGCGGAAGCAGGCAGGTCATTTTATGCATTCCTGTGTTCCCATGAGGGTGATAATTTAATGGAGCATTTAAATGTAACTCTCGATGGCTTCGGTGAGAACACATTGCTTGATGGAAGCAACATGGTTGCACGTGCAGTTAAGGCTACCAGCCACGAGTGGTGACGAAAAGGTGAAAATTTGCCAAAACCGGAGCCAAAACCGGAAAAAGTGACAGAATGCTGACAAAAAGTTGACCAAAATCGAATCGTTTTTCATTGCTGGGAAACGGAAAACTTTGCAAATTGCGAACTGCAGTGCATCGAGTTAAGTTTAATCTGTACACCACAGTGTTTGTTTCATCATTATTTGTCGAAAATCTAACATATTAATTTAATATTTACTGTAGAATGCTCCTATGGCTATGTGTAGCTTTTTGTCCCTTTTTCCCCAAAGTGTGCTAATGTGTGCGCGGCCATGGCAAACTCTGATTTTCGCAGCTGAAACCCCTTTATTTTCTTCAAATGACAAATTTGTTAACTTTCTGTCACCTCTCATGGCCGGTAGCGTGCCAAATTTTCTCCATCCAAGAACACCATTCAAGAAGAATAAGCAATAGACGCAAAACAGTGCAAAGAGAGTGAAATATTATCGAGATAGTTCAATCTTCTAAATAATCGTAATTTTTTTGAAAATTCAGCTTCAACGTATGTGCTGTGCATGGGGTTGTATCACTGCTTCTTCGGACCGATATGACTCCGTCGGGAACTTACTGTTTTCGTAGGCTCAATTCCACAGACTTGTTCTTGTCAATGTTCATCAAAACGATGAAGACAATAGGAGAATATGTTGTTCGATTGATAGTTGAATTTTCTTTAAACGACATGTTTTGTTTTCCTTCCCCACAGCTAACAATAGCTGATAAAAAAAAAATCCTCGTTATGGCAGGAAGACAAAAAAGTAATATTTTTCTATATAAACCAACGTTAACCAGGGTGCCGTTTAAGCTAACCGAAACACCGCTGACGATGGCGACGATGGCGACGATGATGATGATGATGATGATGTTAAGGAACACTTCAGATAGTGGTTTTCCCAACCCTACGCGTGCAGCGGGCTCGGACGGGTCGAGAACGCAAAGTTGTTTAGTAATTATTCGTTCGTTGGTTCGTTGTTTTAGTTTTTTTTCTTCTATTGTTGTTGTTGCTTCTGTATGCCATTGTGCCCCGGCGCCTTTGCTGGCGCGCGATCGTTACCACATCGGCCACCGCGAACCGGATGGACAGGTGGTAATTGAAGTGAAGCAGGAAATTCAATTGCGAGCCGGGTTGTATACTGGCGCTCGCTGCCGGCTTTCCATCATCATCTCACCCCACCCGAGAAGGAGGCGGGGGGCGAGAAAACGGTACGGCGGTAGGAGGAAATGGAAAATAAAATATCCCTCCGCACAAAAGGGCCGGCTGACCGGAAGGTGCCTTTCAGGTGGTGCCATCGCTCAGCCCGCCCGAACCGAGGGAAACCGAGGGAAGAGCAAATACACGAGCTACGATTCTTATGCACGCAATCGCGCTTTTCCTTAATGAAGTAAATGCAGTGTGTGTGTGTGTGTGTGTGTGTGCTCGCGGGTGCAACCTTTGCTGCTTGCTGGCCACTGTTTCGATCATCAGCTGCCCCCGGTCCCGTGGCGTGTTTTCTGAGTGTGAATGGACATTCGATGTAATCGTGCGCTTCGTGGTATGTGGCGCCCGGTTTCGGGCGTGAAGCCGCACTAAGACGACGCACCAGGGCAGGCACCTGGAGGGGTCGCTCGCTCGGACATCGTAAACAACGTAAGTGTGGGTGGTGGGTGGTGGGTGGTGGGTGGTGCCGAACGCAATTAAATCATGTCCGCCCTGCAACCGTCGCCGTCGTTGTCGTTCGTGCATAAATTTTCTTCCCCATCGGAGAGGTTAACACGTCACCCGGTGAAGGAATGCCGGCGTTTCAGCTGAAACTTCCACCAATCCGAACACATCAATCAACCTGCCTGAATGGTGAGTGTGTACGTGTGTGTATGTGTTAGTTCCATTATTACCGATCTACCCGAGCACAGGAAGTGAAGGAAACTTCTCCCTCGAAGGCGATGGTTGCAGGATAGCGAAGAATAAGTGACTGGTTTCTTCTTGGAAATTGGCTTGCTTTATAAACTGACATTCCACTCTGCCATTTGAAAGGGTAAATTTTATGCAAACCTATTAAGTGCTGTTTATTTTATTACCGATAAAAGCGTTATAACGCATTCGGTCGCACCGAACGAGTGCGAAAAGTGAACGGAGTTACGCGTCCCGAAAAAAAAGTCTCTTCCCTCGAATAACCGAGGCAAAGAAGCCGAATGAGCAACAGTGAACCAGTGCGCACTCAATTCCACAAACCATTAAGCAAACTAAGCTACCGGAAGCTGGTTCCGTTTCACTTTTCACTCCACAATGGATGAGCGGAAAGAAACTTTGTTAAAGTTCAGCGAGGGTGAGTCCGTCTGTGTGTGTTTTTTTTTCTTTCACGTTGCACCGTTGAGTGACACTATTGTTTGAGCATTTTCTCTCCGGCGAGCTGTGTCTTGCATTTTTTCTGTTTTTTTTTTGTGTCTGGTTCGTTTTTAGTTTTGTAAAAGCTCCTTAATTTTACGAAAGCTTTCATATTTTTGCTCGTTCTTGCGCGGACGGACGGTGACTTTCGTCGGACAATTGGGAAGCTATTTTATGACATTCGTTTTGTTCGCGTGAAGCTATAAGCATTGCTTTGTGATGGGGTATTTCTTTGGCTCATGCTTCGCTCAGAAATGGAGTAGTCTTTAATAGCAATACAATTCAAATGCAATCTTACGCCTTATGTAACAATTCAGTAGAATGTGATATGTATAAAGCAATTGCTAATATTGGATTCAAATTTGCTAAACTTTAGTAGATTGTATTCAATTCGATGAATAAGAAGGATGGAGAAAACTACTTTATTATTAGAATGGAATTTTTGTTATACACTGCTTAATAAATCAAATTTACAAATTCAATTGCTAATGCTCTAATATTCTCAAATATTCTGCAAAATTTCCTAAAATTCGCAACAAAAAAGAATACATATGAAACAAATTACAGAAATTATGTATAACTTTAGTAAATGTATTACAAAACAGTATTTGTAATACATGTAAACAGTATTTTACAGTATTTTACAGTGTAAACAGTATTTATATTATACAATTAAATTAAAAGAATTTAAAACTACATCAATAATGGTCAAATCATTATTTGTAAAAAAATTTATCGGTTACTGTAGCAAGCTATTTTGAACTGCTTTTAAACAACTTCGAATTAACGATACATGTACCGTTGTTTGCAATATGCTACAATAAATCACAAAACATTAACCATCAACATCGTTTTCTCCCGTTTCAGGTACGCCATTCCACCAGCGGGAGCAACAACGAACCACCCAATTGGAAGATCAAAGTTAAGGTTACAATCGGTTACAAACACCACCAAAAACCACCGGGAAATCAGAAACATTTTTAACAGGCCCACCCCGCCACAGGATTGCGTGCACCGGTAACATTACGACGGCGGCGAAGGCCATTTCGGCCAATCGGGAGACGGCCGGCCGTACGAGAGGTTGTTGACTAAATGACATTCATTGTGTTTGACGGCGAAACAGTCGCACCGCGCGACTTACTCGAAAGGTGCGAAGCGGGCCTCTCGCCCGCTCCCGGTCAGCTCCTAATTGAAGTCAGCCCAATTAGGACGGCGGGAATAGGGACCCCAAACCGGGTCAGCCGAGATAAAGCGTGCTTCGCAAAGAGGCGCCTCTCTCGGTGATTCTTTTATCATTTGTGTACACTGAGGATAACTTTGGTCGGACTTTTCCGGACTTAATGTATGCCAAAACCGGACGTTAAAGGTTGATAAAGTCAGACGGCACTTTTGCCCTTACCGTTTGTTGGTGCGACCGTTTGCCGGCGCCGCGTGTTGCGCCTATCTGTTCCGAAACTTAAACTTCATCCACAGACGCCACGCCACGCTTCCACTGTGACAATCATTAATCAAAAACGATTTACTCACCCACGGTTTGACGGGCCGCGGCGTAACTGTTTCAAAACTTCGCTCCCCGCCACCAAAAACACCCCCCTCATTTCCGTTGCCTTCGGTCCTGGTGGGGAGTGTCCTGGGGCGGACGCGGGCTCGTGTGCGTACGAAAACTTTCTACTACCCACCCGGTGCAAACCGAATCAGTGGGATGGTGTCCCATGTCCTGCGCTTTGACCGAGCCTGGAACAAGTGGTCTAATCGTCGGCGGAAACTGGTAAATTGAAACGGCTGGGCTCTTCCGGCCCAACCGCATAATGAGATAATGCGTGCCGCGAGGGGTTCGCGCGAGAAGTGGTGGGAGTGTCGTGCCCATTTGCATACGGAATTGCGCGTTTAGTGACAAACTGACGCAACGTTCGGTGCCGTGCGGCACGTGGGCAGAAAAGTTTTCACTCCCGCCCCGCAAAACCGGACAACCGAGGGTTGTTTTGGTGGCGTCTTATTGCAGCGGGTCCCCATTGGGAGGTCCTAGCTTCGGGGTTTTTTTTTTGCTTTCTCGAATAAACCAAGATGCGTCTTACCGAACGAAACCTGCAGGAGTGGCCCGTTTGGCACTCACCGACACCGACAGAGTGTATGGGAAGGAATTAAATATTCCAACTTTTACTTGCCGCGTGTGAAAACATGGCGGAACACACCGGCCCAACACACCGTCATCGGCTGGTCGGGCACGTGACCGTGTTTCGCTCCCACGAGGCGTTCCTTGGCAGGCAGTCGACGGGCGTTGATTGTTGCGTTTAATTTGCTGCGACGCCATTACCGGGCCTCGGCCGACTGCAATAGACAAAGATCGGCAACAAAACATCGGAAACTTGCCGCGCGGCCCGAAAATAGCACAAACACCGGCAACTTATTGGTTCGTAAAAGTTTCAATTTGCGTCCGTAACCAGCCGCCCGGCGCGCAGAAACGCTGATTTGAATAATCAGCCCCCGTCCCGCGCTCTCTCTCTCTCTTCCGGTGAAGTTTTGGAATTTTGTTTTGTTTTGGCCGAAAAGAAAAAGCGCCACCCAAGCAAAAGGGCGCCCAGGGAGTCCAGGGATTTAACAAATCCAAGCCCGGATTTCATTTCCCCTGCTTCTGGATCTGGATTGTCCTGGAAGGAGCTCGCTCGCTCTCCCTCTCTAATGATGGAAACAAATTAACACTAACGGACAAATCTGGTGTCAATTGACACCAGGATTTGCACCAAAGGAGTATTCGGTCCATTTGACCGTAAGTGTTAATGGAAAACTTAACAATGTGCCTGTCGTCGGGGCGCCCCCACCCCGATTTCGGTTTGCGAGTTTTGAAGTCGACAAAGTTCTTATCGTTTTGCGTCCTGTGTGAGTGGGGCGAGATTCGTTCGTAAAATTCTTTTTCCACCTCTCCCGGGCTGGGCTTGCGTAATCCCTGGTAGGTTGATTTTGTGTCTTGTTTCGTATTCTGTTTTTTTTTTTATTAGCGAGAAAGCCAATTATTAGCAAATTCATTAGTTGTAAGCCGTGCGAATGTTTATCGCTGCCGGGTACGCGGAGTGCAAAAATCAAACGACCCTTAAGCGAATTACTGCCGTCCGCGGGGCCAGCGGGACTTTTCGAATCTATTAGCTTCGCTGACGGTGGCCGCCGGCAGGCTAGCGCGGGATTAGCAAAAATAGCCTTGTGACGGCGCCTTGTCACCACAAAACCTTCGGGAGGAGGGAGTGTTCGCGTCGAACTTAATTAAAAATCCACCACAACAGGGGCACGACTCGGTCGGATTCTCTAAATCGGCAAATTTTTGACAACTCTGTCAAAATGAGAAAGAGAAAAAAGTCGCCCCCACAGTGTAATCCCGAAAAGCTGTGAGATTTTGCAAAAAAAACGAGAAAGTCCCCATTCCGGACATTGTAATAGACCGAACAGGTCCGCTGAGTATCGAAGAGAGAAAAGAGAGAGAGAGAGAGAGAGAGAGAGCGAATGGATGGAAAACTTTTGCTGCCCACCCCGGCTGTTGCTGTGTGCGCTTTGCTCTAAATCGAAGATTTTATTGCGATAATTATCCACTCCGGCCGAGGCCAGGTCCGAACCAAAGCAATGGTGAGCAATATGGCCGAGCTAGGAGAAGCTCGCAGGAGCAGCAGTGGGACTATCTACGAGCGCTGCCATCCGCTGCTCGCGAGTGCTATCATTTATCCATTTAACGAGCTAAACACTTTAATTACTACTGTTTTATTTCCGGCCCATTTTGTCCCGGTTGGCCCCGCGCGTTCCTTACGGCCGTTCGGACGCGCGCGCGGGCGCCCACGAAGGATATGAGACCGAGCCGGGTTCGAGCTCATTTTTCGCCGTACTACGCCGTATGCTGCAGGCCCGAACCGGAGCCCCCTGTGTGGTGAACAGTGATTTCGGTAGAGCCCCACCAAAAGCCCCAACTATCGCGGTATCGAATTCCGCGCGAGTCCATATCGACCAAGCCAGTGTGGGTGGGCTGGAAGCGGGCACACCGAAGGGCAATAAAGAAATACCTGGTTATAACGATCATGATTATGGGGTTTTATTTCCACCATTAGGCGCGCGTCACTTGGCATTGGGTAACGACGCGAGCCGTGGGTTGCCTTCGGCCGGCCGATGCTGATAAGGACGCGCCGGCTGGAGATGTTTGCCGCGCCTTTCGGGGTGGATCGGCTTTCGGTGGAAGTAAAATTAGTTGATAACCGAGCGGCGAAGTGATGAGTGGAAGTTTTCGGTGCGTAACCCGGCGTAAGGAGCTGCTTCACCGCACGCGTTCGGTTCGTTTGCGATGGCGAATGTTTATGCACCGCCCATTAAACGCGCGTTAGTGTGTGGGCAGGAGCTGCTATACATAATGGATTGATACGGGATGGAGCCCTAGAAGCAGGAGGGAGCGAAGGAAAAAACAAGACTAATTTCTTACAGGCAATTTAGTCATCTTGCGCACCAATTTCGGTCGGATATGTATGGCCCACTCAGTGGGCCGTGTTGCTTAAGCGAAAATGACATTTATGACGCAAACAAGGTGGCTGGTTTCGCTTGCGAACGAAACCTCTCCCGGTGCATTCGGTTAGACCGGTGGTGTATGGAGAGTAATTTCACGTTCGCTCGCGTCCAGGTGGTGGGGTAATCTTTTTTTTTCTTTTTTTCTTTTTCTCGCCTTCCCATTTCGGTACGTCCTTGCCTCGTGGCGCATCAGTTGCACTCGGTGCATTTCGCACCGAATTTTCAGCAGGGTCAGTGATTTTGCCGGAGCTCGGTAGAATCGCTTAAAAATAACTACCCCGTCAGATTGATTAATTGAAAAACCTTCGCTGGTAGCCGCTTTGGGTGCGCTGACAAAATGGTGCCCCGGCAGGGGCACGCTCGTTGCGCCACACCGCACAGTGGGTTGTCAAAGCGTGTGGTCATAAGTGTTGATTTTTTTTTATTTGAAAAAGGTTTCATGATTGTTTCTTTCTCCTTTTCTGTTTGTATATTTCTTTGTTATTGCCAAAAATTTGGTAATTAAACATGTTTTGTGCGGTTTTACATATACTTGGAGCAGTACGAGTTAGATGTTATTATTTCTTAGCTACAAATCGACAAGTGATTCCATCATATTTGGACTTTATCTCATGGAATTTGTGTTTGGTTGAAGGAGACGATACTGAATGCGAGAATAATTGCAACGCTAGCCAGTCTCAATCAGAACTTACTGTTATTTCATTGAAACGCGGCCTACAACCGAAGTTTATACAAACATCAATAAGAAATAAGGAAGTTATATTCTAATATACAAGGTTTTAGTCATTTTCCCGAATATTTTCAGACACGCTTCGTCTTATTGTTTTCGCTGGAAGATGTGATAATGGTAAACAAATGAAATAAACAATCTTATTGAAACTTGGAATTGAAATTTCCAACATCTAAAAAAAACTACATCTTATTTGTTGGGTGAAATCAAATATCTAAGTGTAAACACATCTGAATTCCGGAATTATATGGGTTTTATTGACTGCACTGAAGTTTTCTTAAATTTTACGGAAGGTTTTAGACAGCCATGTCCAGGCCGACCGGTGGCAATGGACAGACTTCCGTTTCGGCAAATGACAATTATGGCACAATGGTTGGGTTTGTGGACAATGTTCCTGCCATGGACTCTACATAAGATACTATTTACTTCTAATATCTGTTTGATAGTCATTTTCGATTCATTCGAAACCTTGTAACATAACAGTTTTGAACAGAATTCCCTAAACATCCCTGAAATGCCCTTAACACGTTAGGTATGCTTCTGATCAGGATACTACAACTGCTATCTTCCGTTAAAATGCTTCATTTTTTAATTTTTTCTGTTCGTACTTAGTTAGTACGAGTTAGTAAAAGTTTGATTAGTTAATTTTGAATACACCTTGTGAATCTTTTGACCACCTTTCAGCGCAGTGTGCGTTAAACGTGCAGGAAGGTACCGAGCTCGGTCTGACTGTTGACCGTAACGAAAGGCCGTCCGCTGGTGTCGGTGGCCACCGGACACCGAGACACACACGCGTCCGGGAAAGTGGGTGACATCGCGGTTCGTTTTTTCGCCTCGGTTTTTCGGGGCCTTTTGGTTCGAAGATTCGAACCGGCGTTTGCAGGCTGCGACCCCTGCGAAGAAGCCACCCCGTGCGCCATCTGTTTGGCAGCCGCGCGCGCGCGTGTGTGTGTGTGTGCAAGTGGGCATTATTTTGTGTGATGTGTTTTATTACCACGTCCGGTGACTGGATCGTGGCTCCCGCGCCCGGCACCCGCAGCCCTTCCGGGGCCGGGAAAATAGTGCAAAATTATCCGAAAATACTTTCCTTGCGGTCATAAATAAAGCTCTCCCGCGCGCGCTGTATGCACGAGTCCTTCGGCGTTCGCGTGGCGTTACGGTGGATGACGGTGTTTTTTTTTCTCTTTGCTGCTGCTGTTGCTTTGTTTGTTTCGGATTGTCGAATTCGAACTCCGGGCGAGTTCTTTTCCCGTGGCGGGTTTATTACCCGCCCGCGGGAGGGTGGGCGGACTGGATCGTGGAAAATTTTCAACATTCAAACGAACGAACGGTTTTGGTCGAAGCGCGCGCGCACGCCCTCGGCAGGGGCAAACGCAACGCGCTGTCGCTTTGGCTTTAGCGTTTCGGTTTGGGGCGAAAAATGAATGCCCCTTTGCCAGGATGCGTCTGCTCAGCGTCGGCTAACAAGCCCGGCTCCACTCGAATGACATTCCAATAAAAGCCACCTTGCTGCTGGCCGTGCATGCTGGCAGGCTGGCAGCACCCGGATCATTCGGTGGGAAAGCTAACGGGCAGAAACAGAATCGCACATAACATAAAATCGAATGCACCCGGCGTACCCGGAGAGCATCGGTTTGCAGAGAGGGAAAAAAGTGTATACAAACAGCATCTGCACACGTGCGACATGACACGATCAGGTTCCCGCGGGACGAGTCTGTGCTTCTCGTTTTTGCTTCGGTGAAATGAAAAATACTACCGACGAGTTAAACCCCCCCCCCACACACACACACACACACACACACACACACACACACACACACACACCCGCACACAGCAACAACAACATCACACACTAAAAATGAAATGAGCCTCCCGAGCAGAACGAGGGCTGCTCCACGGGCAGCCAGCAATGGAGAATGCGAATACGATTAAAAATAACCATCATAATGCATAAATCATGAACCATTCGGAGCTAATTAAATTGGACGGATTTTTAAATTAAACTAATTGATATGGTCGGCGAGAGAAATGAGAAATAAATAACGCAAATGCGGAAAGCTGCTGCTCATCGGCTGCAGCTGGCCTGGCCTGGCCTGGCTGGCGGTGACCGTCAAAAAAGGTCTGCAGGCACCATTGCAGGCACGGCAAACCGGCCAGCCACACACACATGCATCTGAAAGCGCTGAAATTATTGATGACGGTAAAATGCATCGCACAATCGGTTGGCCGATTGCGAAATAAAAATATTTCACTTCCTCCCCGTTGCCGGGCATCGTGGGAGTGAGAGAGGACAGTCCGAATGATCTGTCTGGACCTTTGACCTCGGCCGGTTGGTGTCTCCGGTATCGATCCGGGTCCGGTGCGCCGCACCGGTTACAGTCACCGGGCTGTCGATGATGGGCTGTTTAACGCGTTTAATGCCGTGTGCCGAGTTGGGCTGGTTGGGTTGCAAATCTTCTGCAGCACCGTTCGTGATGAGCCTTTTTTTCGAGCGAATATGTGTTGAATTATAGATGCGCTCAGAAGTCAGTGCGCGTTTTGATGCCGCAAACTACCGTTTAGTGATTTTTTCGAGAAAAAAATTCTCTGCAAAATAATCGATTGCACAGAATGCTTTTGTTATCGATTGGTCTAGTTATGAATGTTAAAAAAAAACATCTCATTTGCAGCTTCCCATACCTTGCTGTCCAGTATGTTGGATGATGTTGTCGTAAAATTGTCGAACATAATTTTCGGGATGAAATAACCATCAATTGTTTATACAATTTTAAAAAAATCAAACGGTCTCACAAAGATTTTATTTAACTTCACCCTATAGCAAAAAATATGCATATTGCAATCATTCTAGAAAATGTCTGTACATCTTAAGCTCCAGCCCGTTAGATAGCTTCCTGAAGGAGCACCTATATGAAAATGTGTAGATAATTATCACATTCGATGAAACAACACAGAAGCATATGTCCTTAGAATTTCATAGTTTTTGGAAATATTCTAGGCTCTATTTTCTATGCTTTTTGCCCCGACGAACGCTTTTTCGATCCAATATGATTTAACAATTGAATAGACTTCAAAATTGAACGAGACATTGTCCTTGTGACTTTCAAATATATACGTTTAGATAACCTAACATATCTGTTACAGAATCCAATTCGCATTAGCATGTCTTTTACGAAGCTTATTCTTGTGATTGGTTTTCTTCTTCAAGAATAATTAGATGTCTTAGTTAAACTAGTCGCAACAATTCTTCTCTCCGCAGCTCTCCACAATATTTGTCACGAGTCGTATGGCGTTAGCTGAACGTTGATGACCCTTGTACTTAATAATAACATGCCGTACGGCTGTCTTGCTTATTCACTCCAAAATTGAAACAAAGTCTAAAGTTTTGTCCTACGAATTTGCTGCTGAATGATTAATAAACACATCAGATCAAAGTATTTGAGCAAAATCTTTGAACAAATTTGAAAGTATAGAGGTATTCCTCATCTTAACACAGCAATATTACGCAACTTGTGCAATAAAGTTACAAAATTTATTACAAATATTGATAATTGAATAAAAATGAATCAAACAAATGATGGCAACTCTGGGTACATAACATCTTATTGTATTTGTCTAAGCTCGGAAACCGAACTTGCTCGATTAGATATTTTTTTCAAATAATGGTAATCAATAAACACCTACTTCGCTAGCGTTGGTCTAGAAATAACTAGAACGTCTAGGAATCCATCTAAAAGTATAGAAATTCGACGTGTTTTTCTAGTTATAAGAGATTAAATAGGTCCCTAACACACGTTTCTTTTTTTACCCCGGAAAACCGTCGAGTCTTTCATTGATATCGCAAAGAAACATCGGCCACCAATGAACTACCAAATAAAAACCGGCTACCAAAACTACCTAACAAGACCATTTTATGTTTAAAAAATGTGTTCAAACAAAGCCCTACACTGACGACTTCCGTCATTAGCCTGTGTGCACCCCACCGAAGGACGGAGTGCAATTGAATGCAACTTTGTAGCTTTGTAGCCGCACCGCCGGAGCTGCATCGGTTTTAATAATGAAAATATGCCTTTGCATTTGTAACGTTTTGTCTATGTGTGTGTGTGTGTGGTTTTTTCCTCCTCATTGAGTGTCATTTTCAGCCCACCAGGTGATCATTATCGATGCATCGATTGGCGATGCGCCGGCCATGTGCCTTTCTCCGGTGAGGGGGTTCCATTTTCCCTGGCACCCACTGCTACGCGTTCGCCCGGCGGGCCTGAACTTATATTATTCTTCCGTGTCCGGCGAACGTAAGCCGTCTCTGGCTTAATTTCGTTGCCCATTCCAACCGATCGGCCATCCATTTTATTAGCCACCAGGCCACCTCCTCCCATCGTGCTTGTGGGCTCGGAAACTATTCCGTATGGGTGTATGGGTGTATACGTTCGGTCGGGGTGGTCGGGGGCGTTCTAAGTCATATCGTTAGTTTAGTGTTTCTGTTTCCTTTCGATCGATTCTGCCCGCAGCGTTGCCCACCGTTGCCGCGCACCGAATGTTGCAGTTTTCGTTTTAATTTATTTCCCTTCGCAGCTCGCCACAGTGCCCCAGTTTTCCACACTCGGCTCGGCACACGGGTGCCTCGGCCGGGCGCCTCGCCAGCGAATGATATATTTTTACCTTCAAACTGCAATCGAATTCGTCCGCGTGCGGACGACCGTGAGCCTGGCGTGGGTTCGCGCTGCAAAACGAAACCCGAAAGGGGGCCGAGCGGAAAATGCATTTTCTTCATCACCCACCCATCACACAGACACTAGCAGACAGTGGAGTCATTTGCTGTTGCCATTGTAGCCGGTTGCCACGAACGAGGGGGTGATGGGTCGGTACTCTTGTTAACTATCAGTTGTTTATCGATTATTCGCCGCACCCGCGCTGCCGGGAGGCACGCAAAGAGCTGCATAGGCATGTGCGATGCAATTTCGCCTGCGATACGGCTTGCCCAGCACGAAAGCAACATTATCAACATCGCCGTGATCATCAGCGTTATTTGATGCCATCAGTCTGTCCGTTGAACGGTTGAAAGGTGAAATGAAATTGCAACTAAATATACACATTCAAAACACATCGGCACACACGCCGACCGAGTCGTCCTTCTCGTCGTCCGGACGCCCGGGGCCACAGAACGGGGCCACCGCGAAGGAGGCCACATTCGACCCAGGGCAGCAGGGATCCGCGCAAAGAACCACGGCAAGAAGCTTTCCTTTCCGGCTGGGACGGTTCGCCGTGCACCGTCACTCTGTTCGGCACTGCAGTTTGCAGCTGCAGAATAAACCTTCGAAAATTATGCCGCCAAAATCGACCCCCGAATGTTTTCCGCGCGTCAGGCTAGCGAAACCGGTCGAAGGAAAAGGAAAAGGCGTGCTTTTCGCTTTTCTCTCGCCCACCCCCCCGGAAAAAAGCCAGCGACAGTGGCGAAATGCGACGAATTTGTGCGTTGAAATAAATAAATAACAGGCACGCAAACATTGTGATGTTTTATTTCCCGCGAGCTGGATTTTGGGTTGGGGGGTGGGGGGGTTGGGGGGGTATTTTTGAGCCGCCTGCTGCCTGAATTCAATGGTTTATTGGGGGCGCGGGTGCGCCGCCTGTGCATCAATTTGGAGTTTGTTTGTTTGGTTGATTATCACTTTTCCATTGAGCCATTTTTATCGATTTTTTAAACCAGCCCGCGCTCTCTCTCTCTCTCTCTCTCTCTCTCTCTCTCTCACACACACACACACACACACACACACTTCCATCGTAAAGCTTATAGGTTGTGCTCAAATAGCGCCCAAACGAGCGCTGATATTTGTCATTGTGCCGAACGGGGTGATTGGAATAGACCGACGAAGCGGCCGCTTTTCAGACTGGCGATGGCGCGCCAAGCGAACTGGCACTGCGAATGATGCGGGAGAAAAAAAAAACACACACACACACACTGACAGAAATAAAAAAAACCCAACGCGAATGATTCGTCCATCATTCACTTAGTTTGACAATCGGAAGCACATAATTTCCTTTTGCGCAGCGGATTTGTCGGTGGATTGCGAATCGCTCAGCCGTTTAAATGGATTATAGTAAAATGTTACGTTCATTACAAACCGGGCGCAAAATGGGGTGGGCTTACAGTAACGGCCTGACGGTTGTTTCGTTGTTCGCACGCGAGTGAGTGTGATAATTTAAGCGTGTTTGCCGGGCAAATAGAATAAGGCAGGGTTGTTATCAACTGTGTATAAATTGGGCAGTTCTGTTATCATCTGATAGGCGAGAGAGGAGTCAATCAATACATGGATTAAGTTAAGCATGAAATTAAGCAAAAATGATTTTGAAAACTGTTTGAGACATTTGAAAACTACAAGTAGTAGTATCAAATTACTCTTAATACAAATATTAAAACATGTGTTCTGTGTTTCAATGGTTTTGAAGGATTTTTATCGGTTTGATTTTTCGAAAAACTTTGAAATGATAGCTAGTTCTCTGTAAAACTAATATTGTTGCTGAGGTATATCAATGGCTTGTCTTGAGAAACGAGTTCCAATATGCAAAAATCTCCATTTTCGATTATATGAAGGGAGCGAAAGTTGTTGTTAGAGCAAAGCGCCTGAATGTAGGCAATCGGGTGTGTAAGCGACCGAGCTCCTAGAGAAGCTTAAAAAGATGGCGTCATTTAGTTCAAAGGGTCAGTTGAGATGTGTACTTTTCTTAATAATTTCGATAAAAAGAATACTTTACATACAATAAAAAAGTAAGAATCGTTATTAAAACCTGTGTAAAATTAGTTTTCCAGTTGAGGGAAACATATCGAATCATGCAGACGATGAATTGGTTTGGTTTCTCCCGACCGATTTACATTCCACATGGTTCTACACCCATTCCATTGAGCAATGTTTACGACACCAGTAAACGATCGACGCTCAAATCGACCACAAAATTTCAATGCCCCACTATAAAAGAAAAGCTGCAAATGAACACGTTCACACATTCCTGGGAGCCCTATGGAGTTGCTTCCCGGGACAATACTGTCAACTGGATAAATCAACCCTCCCGAAGCCATCAGGAGGTAATCAATGCCCGTTGCACCGCACACTACCCATGCAAAAATGTACTCAATCATACTCATGGCCCCGTGTGTGTGTGTGTGTCTAGCCGTGTGGTCTGGCAAGGTTTCGGCCACTCTTACGGTTTAGCAATTTTCATTCTCCAAACGGGAGAAGTTTTGCTACAGAAAAGAACTTGCTGGATGAGGGACAAAAAAAAACACACGCGCAACTTTCCAAAGCTCCGAGTCCACGACCGCAATCTCCACAGTCTCGTGCATTCTTATTCAACGAATATCAAATGACACAAACAGTCAACTTTCGCTCGTTCCGATCCATCCATCCAGTCCGTCCGTACGTCCCGACGTTGTGTGGCTGCTCCGGAGCCCGGTCGGGCGAAGACATATCTTCACCATAGATTGAGCTGTATCTTGACCAAATGTTGCAATTAATCATTTCCACCCGTCCCTGGCTCGCTCGTTCCCGTCCGGCCAATGGATGTTGGACGTCCCCCAGTCCAAACATATCCATCCGCTGTCCATCCAGTCCGGCATGTCCGGCATCGAGAACTTGTGCCTCTCCCGGCTTGGTGTGTCAGTAACGGATGAGTTTTTTTTTCGTTACGGCAAGGAAGGGCGAATCTCGCACCACGACCACAGGGATTCTTGATCAAGTGTTCTACCGGTGCCGGTTGCCCGGTGAAGTAACGCAAGCGAGAGGGAGAGAGAGAGAGACGCGGTTGCTCAGGAGCCGAGAAAGGAGGGCAAAAGTTCGCCTCTTCAGTTCCGCCGTGTGCAGTTCCACACTGCAGGCCGATCCTCTCCTACACCGCCGTCGGTCGCTATTGTCCGGCTTCTGGTTTGCCGTCGGTGGCAACGCCCGGCAGGCCAAAGGGGTTTCGGTAACTATGGTCACTGACACTACACAACACCGGGCTGCATATGTAGCGTGTCGGTGTTGCCGCTACGAAAACTACCGCCCGTGCCGTCTTCTAAGCTCCATTGCAACGGAACGGGGATAGTTTTGTGATGGAGAAAACTTACTTTTCACCCCCTCCTTTCAATAATTGAGCAACACTCATGTTGTTCTTTTGTTGATCTTTGGTCTTTTCCATACGGGAGCAGCATCGACATTAAGGAGTGGCAGGTCTTGTGCGCGCTCCATCAGCTTCGCAAGACCTCCTTTTGTACCTCTGCCTTCCCACACACAAACACACACACGTCCGGCCATAGTGAGCTGACGAGTTTGTTACGGCCACGGATGACTAACTACCACGGTACCGGTGTTGACGTAGTACACATTCACACACGCACACACACACACTCATGCGGTGCTTTCTTGACCCTACCCAGCTCTCGACAGCAATACTGTAGCCGGGCGCGCTCGCGCCCGCGCCATCTGTGTAACATTAGCCCTCGGTGGGATCGTTGGTCAAAACTTGAGGAATATCAATGGGAAATTCATTCGCCCGGACTTTTGCAGCCACACAGTTGCAGCGGTTTACTTTAGCGCGGGCTGACGGCAGGACGGCTGGCGGCTGGGCCCGGGGTGGGAGTTTTAAAGAAAATGGGAAAAGTTGTGCGATGCCTCCCCCCGTCCGATCGCCCGTTCCGCCCGGCTGGTTCTGATTCATGTGTCGGCGTGTGGTGGAGAGCATCAAGGAAAATGTCATTAACTTATTGGTACATGAATTTCACATTGCGCACCGGGGCCGTTTGTCGGGCCAATCGGTCATCTGGACGGTTGAGGGACGCATCAACCAGCCCTTTTTATTCGCAGCCAATTGATGGAGCTATTCTTGAGCAGACGATCGGAAGAAGTAGGTGATCTGGTCTACAACTTATTGGGTTTTTTTTCTTATCAAACGTAGGTTTTTATTCGTTTTCATAACAATGTAATCGAACTGAAAAAAGGTGAACAAAAATTAATAAAATGTCAAAGTAGTTTCATATGTAAAACTAAAAAAGAAACCGGAAGAAAGAGACTGATGCAGCAAGCAACATGAATAAAAGACTTTTGATATAATCTGCTGTGCTACAAAGAAGCAAAAATGAAGCATGAAACAAGTAAAACCGTAGGTTAAAGACCGATTAAACTTCTGTTTGATTTACGATAGCTTGATGGCATGATTCACTTTTCCAATGAGCAAGGAATAGAAAGGAGGAAAATCCCACAATCTGTTTAAGGTCAAGCATTAGATAATGACTAAGAAAACATGAAAAAATGCTTATTTAATCGTTAGTTATTCCTGTGTGTTTCTAACAAATAAAATAGAAATAAGCAATACATAAATATAATAAAGAAAACAAAGTTCTGCTACGCCACAAAGGGTGTTTAACGACCTGAACCCTAGCGGAACTAATTACAGACACCGTATGCCTGTCAAATCTAATGCCACCGTAGCAACAACGATCGATTCATTGTTGTGGTCACTAAAAGGAGCCTCTTTACATCCGATCGTACCATTTTGCTGGCCATACAGAGTGTCTTTAATTCGATCACAAACATGCACTCGGCCGGCATGTTTGTGTGCCCGTCCCCTCCAAAATACTGACTACGAAACACCCAACAACAATCAAACATGGGGAAACAAAAACACACACAATGGTACGGCTCGGTTACAAAACTTTATTAACGTGGATTTTTCGGGTATTCCCGTTCCGTTGGTTTCATATTTTTGTTTTCCTGTTCACATGGGTGTGCGTGTGTGTGTGCGTGTGTGTGTGTGTGTGTGTGTGTGTGTGTCTATGTGAGACAGGGTTTCATACCGCACCGAGCGTATCAACCTCACTCGAGGCAGATTACGCAGCTGGCAAGTAGTTTTCTCGGGTTCGAGGGTTTGAGGTTGCTCCTGCGGTGGCGGCCGTTGGGTTTCCTTGAGGGCTAACCGGCCTTCCACCTACCTCCCCCCCCCGCCGCATCCTTTTGTGGAGCAGAGATTACCACAAAACTAAAAACCCTTTCAAGCCCTTCGCTGGGTGCTGAGCCCGGAGGCGGAGGTCACCTAGCAGGTTTTTACCTTTACCACCTGCGATGGTGACGTGGATTGTCCCCGGGATGGTTGACTGCGCCGGGCCCGGCTGTGGGGCGTTTTTATCGCTCCGTGCGGTTGTCGTCCAGCGAGCGAGTGAGGCCCATTCGTGTTTGGTGCGGGGTGGAAGCTCGCTGACGCTCGCAGCAACCAGAGCAGCATCGCCGACGGTGTGTGTGTGGAGATTTTTGCATAGTCCGTGAAAATCCCCTCGGCATGACACTGGGCTGACTGGGCTCGGGCAAACCGGGCTCCCGGAACAGCTCCCGGTCCGCAGCGGCCGTCATCTTTCGCAAAACTCCTCGAAGGTCGACACTACTGGCGAAGGCCCGAGCGGGCACTTCATAAAACCGACATTATGCAAATGAGTCACATGAGTGGTTGGTTGGTTAGTTTTGAGCGTAAGCAGAACCACACACACACACTCGGAGCACCAGTTTGACCAGCAAGTAGCTGCGGTATGCAATGCTCGACTTCGTGTGGCAAGAAACAGCCGTGTGTGTGTGTGTGTGTGTGCTGTGGCGTGGCGTGTCTTCCCCGGGAACGGCCCGGGGAGACAAATATGCGAAATTCTAATGCACGATCATGAAGTTATAAGCCAAGGCATCGAGAGGCAGGAATAAATTACGGATTGGATTAAGTGGTTACGGGTGGCTGATCCTCTGCCTGCAGAAGACCCCCCGAATGCGAATCCAGTGCGCGCTACGTTTTGAGGAGTTTCCTTTTCCGATCCGTTCCGGCGACACTCCTGCCAGCCACGGAACCACCGGCCGGTACCTTGTGGAACTCTTTGGACGGGACTTCGGAGAGTAATTAGAACCGAAACTGCATTTATCTCGTCGTGGCCAGGACTTTTGATTCTCGGCCGCCAGGACCGGGTGGAAAAACCTCAATGCGGGAAGTTTTTCCGACCGACTAATCTATGACGACCGGGGGAGCAACTTTTTATCCGCCCTTTGGGGTGCACATGTGCAAAGCGGTGGCCACGGGTTCGTGTGCCGAACACGGTGGACGCCATTGTTCCGGCTGCAGATTGCTGATTTGATTCCTGTTCCCCATTGATTGGCAGTAAAAAGCGGAGCGGTCTCCTAATTGCAGCGATTGTGTTTTCCGTGCGTTTCGGATTTGTGTGGTAGAAGGAAGAAGAAATGTTAAATATGCTTCATTTGCATGCGTGCGAAGGACAGGAAATGATGGAGAAAAGTTATTTTACTGATTGAGCGCTGGTCATTTGAAATGAATTATGGTTCGGTTGAAGTCGGGATGTTATGCTTCAGAGACGAATGTACTTGGCAAATTTCCTAAAACAAATCCAATATCTTTTCTTAAGACAAGAAGAAAGCAAAAGAAAATCGATTCGAAGCAAAACTCGAAAACATGTACATGGAAAATATATAGAAAATATTAAAAAAAAAAAACAAATATCGTAATGATAATCTAAAACAAAACATAAATTCTGAATCTATTTCTATGTAAATACAAAGTGGATTTGAAGTCAAATTCTATGTAAACACAAATTATCATATAAAAATACAGATATGATTGTTCTGAAAATTATTTTAGAACATTATATTTTTTTGTTTTTTTCCATGTTGTACATAACAATAATATATAGATGAATAAGAACGCCGATAATAATGGGATCGAAAGTGAATACTTTCCGCATTGGATGAATTGCTTTGTTTTAGCATTGGATGAATTGCTTTGTCTTAGCGGTTACTAAGATGATAATTCTCGTATTGTTCGAAATGAGCTGGACGCAGTTAAAAAATGTTTTATCTTCCATAAATTCTACCATAAATTTGGTTTTTTCTTCCAGAATAAAAATAATAAAAATAAAATTAAATATAAAAACAATATACTATTTTTTTCTCAATAGTTTCACTCAACTATTGTCAATAGTTTCGCTCAACAATACTCAATAGTTTCACTCTTGAACTTTTCAAGCATTTTTTACCCCAAAATTGATAATAGCACAATGTTATGTTTTCATTATGTTGTACGATAATGAACATAACAAAACGAACCAAACCGGCACAAACTCCAGAATGGAAGGGCGAAAAAAACAACACCCACAACAACGAACCTAACCGCTCTGCGGCACTCACATCAGACAACGGCGCAACGAAACTTATTTTATCATACGCTCAATTCATGAACAATCATAACGTAATAGCGTTATGGTCGTTCACCGCAGGGACACACATCGCATCGTCCCTGCCGCGTGCAGTGTGTTTGAGTGTGGAACTGGCCGAGCAATCCACCACTTGGGTGCCACAGGAAAACAGGATAATGGAGCCAAAACGGCTTTCCTGCGGTTTGTTCTCGATGAATTTCTCGAGAGGGGGGAAAAAAAACGAACATACCCTTTTGGACCCGGTGGTTCCGGGAACTTTTTCCCGGGGTTCTTGCATTTAGGATTTTTGGTGTGTTTGTCGTTTTTTTTTTGTTGGTCTGTTGGTTGTTTCTTTGCTTGTGGCTACGACTTCTCCCCGATAGTTGGGCGAGTTGAGCTGGCTGTATTTCATGCACCGATCCGATTCTCGCTGTGTGCTTGCGACGCGGTACGATTTCTATTCCGGCGGCGAAGGCGATTTTCATTCATTGCCGCGTGTTTCGGATGTTGTTGCTTCGGATGGCGGGGTATCCGTATGAAGGTGCTCCTTCCGTTCTGTGCTCGCCGTGGCAAACATGGCGAACGGTAAATTTTATTACTGCCGCAGCGAAAGGGACACAAGCTTTTATCTTCAGCAAAGATAGATTATGTTGTTCGTTTACTCACAAAACTCCCTCCAACATGGAACAAACAAACAAAAAACTAAACCCGACTAAAACACTAGCGCGTGCTTTTTACTCCACGCGCCCTCTTGTGCTCATTGTGGTTTGGTTAGAGTTTTTTGTTCTGTGTCACACCCCTGCTGGCGAAGGATGTGAGCGTGGTTGTGAGCTTTCTTGCCCGTTTTTCGCCTGTTCGGTACCACTCGAGCAAACTCGCAAACCACACGTACGGGAAGCGCGTGTGCTTCCCCCATTCCGCGGGCCGGGCAGTGAAAGAATTCTTTTCCCGTCTGCACTTCTGCACCTGCGTTAAGGCCCGCTCCCCGGTCGGGGACACGGGCCTCTGAACGGGCCTCAACCTGGTGGATAACGAACCGCTCCGCGCACACGAATGGGGCAAAAATGTTACAATAAATCATACCACATAAACGAAATCTTGTGTATGTGTGTGCACATGAGTTTGGTTGCAGTAATCCCACGTGGAAAAGAGGATATCCTTCTTGCGGTGACAAAAGCTCTCGAAGAATAAAGGTGCAAGTGTCGGGCTCGTGTTTTATGTACACCACCGGACGGTTTCATGGGAGATGAAGCAAACGATTTTGAGAGAAATGCAGCCAAAATTGCCTCACGAAGCGATTCCGTCGAGACGCCATACGTGGAAAGGGAGAAATTAGGCGACAATTTCATTTTGGAAGACAATAAAAAAGAGCTTGTCCATGTGTATTGGTACCGGATACCGTGATTAGTTATGATAGTAGTTTAGTAAAGATAAATTGAGTTGGTTTTGGATCAAGCGAAGGTTTCAAATAGGCAGAACTTATTCGTTACTGCATACGCTGTACCTGGCGACGAGGATGGGATTTCACATAATTGTTCTAGAAAAATAGGAAATCTTCCGAATCATCTCCTAATTTCTTGATATTCTTTCAATTCATTTTTCAAACTGAGCACAATCTGGATACGATTGTGATACAATTCACAATTATTTACTTGCTGGTATAAATAATCCGTGGAATTTCGTTTTAATAACTTATCCTGTTCTTGGAAGGTCTTCTAGAGCAATAAGCTCCTTTTATAATAAGAATAAAATTCCTTGTTCCAATATTATGCTGAGCAAAATCAATAGTCTCTTCTGCCAAATGTACGTCACGTTAGCTGGAGTGTTAAACTGGTATGTTTTAGCTTATTTAGTGTGTTTTGGTTCATTTACACTCCAGTGTTGAGTTTGAATTGTTCAATACAACTAAGCTCATTTGCCAAATACATTTCAACGTAACGTGACTGTTATTCTGTTTTTTATCCCTATGTTTTTCATCACTTTGTGAGTAACTGTTCAACAAGAAATCTTAAACGAATCGGTTTTATGTTTTTGAGTTCATATCAATTTGATTGATTTTCAACGAAACGTACATGCAAGTTAATTATGTCTATTTTCCCTTTGCAAAAGGTAGCTATAACAACATCTTTGCGTTGGGTGTAACGTTTTTGAATTTCATTTAAGTTCTGTGTCGTATGCTCTCTAGGCGTTATGTTATTCCATTGCTATACAACATGAAGTACCCATTTTATAGGGCAAATGTTATTCAAAATGTGTTCAGTCTACACTTAACCAATCATTTTCACGTATTTTACGCCTGGAATCTGTTCTGCGGAAATGAAAGATTGATCACTAGAACTCTGTTGCGAAAATTATGATTTACCGCTCATGGTCGCGCCCCTCCCAACGAAACCATGCCAAGGTCCGCCAGAACACAAGCCGAACCAAATCCGAAAAAGATGTCCTCATCACGGGGCCTTGGCACCGTCCGTCATCCTTAGAATCCCTTCGACGAAAGCACCGGCGATGATTCGAAATCTCACCCGGGCGTATGTAGCCCGGTCTGCCCGGTCGTCGTCCGCCGGGCTCCCCCGGTTTTCGTGCACCGCAAAGGTCCCGGGAGTAAGTGGCGGGCGGCCCTCACGCTCGCCCATTTTGATCCTCTTTTAATTGAAAATATTTATTTGCTCAAAAGCAGCATTTTTCGGTTGTATAGAAAGTGTATTCTTCATCGTTCGGTGGCATTTCCCCGTGACTTAAGCTCCGTCCGGGCGCTCGACGTGGTAGGGCGATGGACGTGGTATTTGAGAAAGGTTGAGCCCTCCGGCAAGCTGACACTTTTCGTATTTTGGCCGCCGGCGACGGGCGTGGGGCGAAGAAGGCACGGCACGAGGGACAGAAAGAGAGTGAGAGAGCGTGTTTAATTGTGCTACGGAGGCGCACGGATACCGAGTGCAGATATTCCGGCGATATAGACACGTATAGCCCGGCACAAACGCATAACGTACGAACCCCGGGCGCTGCCTGGGGAGGGGGTTTCGAGGCAGGAAGGACTTAATCCGCTGCCCGTTGCTCCGCACATTGTGGTCCGGAGCGTGGCCAGTTGAAACATTTCATCATAATTTTTGCCCCGGCAGGCCCCGGTCCCGCAAAAACGCTAGACAAAACACCTGCCTCCACACTTCGGGGCCAGATTCGGGGCCCGGTGAAAGATGATAGGAAATGTGCTTAGGTTCGTTCAATTGTAAAACCCACCGTCATCGTCGTTTCGGGGTGGGAGGGTTCGAACTCCCCGGGCCCGGCCCTGCACGGGGCCAAAGTCGGTGTCCGGGCGAACGAAAAACAAATACAAACGATAAAGCGGACGAAATGTGCTGAAATGTGCGTTGCGCTATTTTCTCATCTAAAACGCATTAAATGAAATATTTTGGTTTTTGTTTGTCAGCGCGCCAGCCTCGCGGGGCCGGCCGGGATTTGGAGCGCCCTTTCAGCAACGGCTGTGTGCTGCGGTCGGTTTTGACTGTATTTCTCGACCCCCGGGAGAGATATTTCAATGGTTTGCTTTGCTTAACAGATCACCCGCCCATGTACATTCTCGACAGATGAAAGCACAGTGACGCAATGAGTGACGAATCATTTGTCGTTGTTTACGCTGCGGGACGCGGATTTGCGGACGGATAATCGACACCGGCAAGTGTTGGGTGGAAATGGTACTCGATTAAAAGGAATATTTTTGTGCTGTAGGGATATTTTACTTTCTACCGGGTGGCTATATAGCAGGAACACACATTTTCGTAAATAATTTAATCTTCTTCTTTTGGTACAACGACTAATGCGGTCCTGACGACCGTCTTACAGCGTGCTAGACTGGTTTTTAGCACCATACCCGGATTGTCACTTATCTTACACTTAGAAGGAGCATCTTATCTTACACGTTCTAATAAATGGAACTTATGATATTGCCCAAATCTGATGAAGCCCTCTCAGTTGCTTCGAGCGGGCAATAAGGAAAATTGCAGGTTTCGTTCGTGTACCATGCAAGTAAGCTGTCATAATAAGCCATAATAATTATGAATGAGGTCGATTAGATCTACTGTTCAGACCTGATTTGTTTTACTATTCGCATAAGTATCGATATCGTTTGAAAGAAATCGGTTTCAGTTAAAGTGTATGTTGTAGAAACAGACAAAAGTTAAAAAATCGAAACGATTTCATAACAAAATCCGAGGTTTTGGGATCAAAATTCTACTTACTTATTAGTTCGGCTATTGGCCTAAACTACTGATACTATTTATGTCCTTTTAGACAATGAGTATCAGCTTTTCAAAGTTTTGAAAAGCCGCCACAGTATAGTATAATATTCACACACTGAACATGTATGCTTCCATATTTCGTTTTTGGTTCGTTTTTGTGATCCTTTAACTTCATTAGAGTTGTAGTTGAGTCTTTTTGAAGTTAGGTCATTTACTTTATATCTTTGTTCTATTTATTGAAATATTTTCCTTAATACTTCTGAATCGCCCAAAGCATATATGATGGTGTAAGCATTATCACTATCGAATAACATTGCTTTAACTTCTTCTTTTGAATGGACGGCATTACAGATTACCATACAATTATGTTCATTCCTTATCATCTAATCTTTTAAAAGCTGTGAGCTGGCTATCACAATAAAGAACCAAATTAGAAGAGAAACTAACTAATTTATTACAGCCACACACCCTTGACATCTGTCTTATCGTGTTCCGTTTTTGCCAACCAATCGAAATCGAAACGTTCTCACGGCGACACCTTAAATACGCCTACCCTCGGCAGCCCTCTACCCACATCGAACTCCACCACCAAAGTGCCATAATTTTCACGATCGTAAAGCGTGAGCTTTTACTAAATGGTTTTTCTGCTGTTCCGCCCGACCTCCGCGTGCCAACTAGCGTCTAGCGCCGGCGGGAAACTTAGCAACAGGCCCACCACGTGCATCGCGATGCTTTGATTTTCCGTCCATCCAGCCGGTTGGGCTAATCCCTACTTACTTCCGATCCTACCCCAACCCGACGCTCCCACGAGCGATAGACGCGTGCGTGAATCGCAAACCGAAACCCCGTCCCCGTCCCCGGCTGGGGAATCCTCAAAGGAAACGCCGACGTTTATCTGCAGAACGCTTCGCACCCACCGGAGGCACCGAGCGTAGAAACGCGGCCCAATTCGCGGTGAATTATTTTATTGCGGATAACAAATTGTTTTACGGGCCCGGGAGACGCGCGAAGCCAACGTCGCAGTGTCGCCAATTTTGTAGCGAAACTGCAGACGTCGCGCAATTGCTGGTGGGGGGTTTTCCCGCGCAATAGACTTGTGCGCTAGTTTGGGAGCAACAATTCGCTCTTTATGAGCACTCCTCCTGCGGGAACGGGGATGCTTAAAGGCAGGAGAAGCAACAAAAAAAAAACAGCCACCATTACAGCAAAGTGAAATGAAGGCACTGGTTGAGAATTTCGCCTAACGTGTACGTACTGCTGGCTCATCAAAACCAATTGGGGTTTTGGGTGCAGCAGTTTTGGGGAAGTTTATAAATCACGCTGACGTTGACGAAGTGTGAGTGGGCGTTGGTAGTGTGTCGGGAGTGTAGTGCTCACTCCTAATGTTCGGAGCCATTTCCAAACATTTACAGGAAATTTATTTCATTCTTGATGCATACACAATAACATGTCAAGTTTTGAAGTCATGGATGTAAAAACTAGTTTTTGTGAAAATACTATCCTACATATGCAAGTCTTTTGTTGTCTCTATCATCATGACTATACTTTTCATACCTCAAAACACTCCGCCGATCGAAGCTTACAGGCTTCTATCGAATCTCGATAATCCCAAAAGCAGAACGACTTAATTTCTTCAATGAAAGCCTGTTAATTAAACTCAAATCGGGACCACTATTCCTCACGAGTGAAGTGCAAAAATATCGTAAACATCATGTTTGGGAGCACATGCGCCTACCATCGCCACCGCCACCGACATCAAGGGTGTCAAGTCAAGTGCCAATTCCAGCGGGTGCGGCTTATACACGCGCTTCCGGCCATATAGATCGGGTAGCCGGGCAGGCACCCCGGGTGACCGGTGACACATCGTGGTAGAAGACTTTGTCCGGACCGGCAAACCATCAGCACCGACGACGATGTTGACGTGCAGCCAAGCATCATGGGTCGCAACCCTCCGTTCTGACCGGTGGGCTTGTCCTGCCTGCCAGTGGTTTGGCTTTTGACTTGGGTCGTGTACGTGTGTGTGTGTGTCTCCGTTGATCCACTGCTTATGAATATGCGAAACCACAAAGCACTCCGCGAACGAGCTACTTCCGCCCTGGGTCAAGTGTCGGCGGTTCGCTGCTGCCGCTTCTTACACCGATAGGCTTACACGCTTCCGTTGCCCGGTACGCATGGATGAAAGGTTAAAATCAGAACGATTGCTAGCCGCAGGACCGCCGTCGACGACGACGACCGAAGGCACTGCACCGCAGTAATAAAATCCTGCTCACGTACGTATGCGCCCGCACAGTGAACGCCTCGCGGACGCATGTACTGCAAGTTGTTGCTGCCCTGCCCGGTGACGGATGGCCACCGGTCGGCTGTACGGCTCGGTCTCACCTGCCGGAACCGTGCGCGCTTGTTGTTGATGCATAGGATGGCGCCGGCTCGCATGGGACGGAGCCTGGGTGGGAACGTGAAACATTTTTCATCCCACGGCACTCGACGGGGGGCCCATTCGCACGTGGCGTATGCTGGCAAGTAACGGGGCGCACAGTGCGATACGCCGACGACACGGTGCGGCCACGGCTTTAATTAGCAAACCGAGACGTTTGCAACAATATTTATTACGCTTTGTTACAGCAAACGGCCTGCTGTGCCGTACGGGCTCGATGCAAATTTGCACATCAACGTTGCGAACGTTTGTCACACTCAGTGAAGGGTCGGTTAATGAAGCCATTGATGGCAATGTAAATCAGCATCGCTGGTGGCACAAGCTGAAGCTCCAGTTTGCTGAGACGTCCCACTGGAAGGAATGAGCAAAGTGTAACAATGACAAAGATGGAACTAACGTTTGTGTTCGGTGAAGCATTTTTGGAGCAGCTTCTGCAACGCATTTTCGTTGTCGGATTGTTGCCCTTCGTTTCAATGTGATGGTATTGACTCTGCTTGCATTGGATTAATTATATTATCACGGTTCTCTGCGCAGCTGTCCTAATTATGGTACTCGTTATACTGATACAATTATACCGGTAGAATATCCATAATGATTATTGTATTGCGGCTCGTTCTAGACCAGGATCTACCTCAATACAATTCTGCTAACCCAGCTAGCCCAGATGATCAGGGCTCTGATCTTTCTCTGTATTATCTTTCTGTAAGATAGATACCTCAACGCATAGTGGGACACTAATGGTGGCTGGCGTTGATTTCCCACCCTAGCATCTTTTTTATTCTTTCAAATCTTTGTACAGATTGTTAGAGACATAAGTATAGTGGAGTTTAACGATTCCTTTTGTTCGTTTTAAGACGATTGAATGTTGCTTTCAAGAATGTTGAAAATCTTAGCAAAACTTCTTAATAATAATTACCATACAGTACCCTGGGCTTAAACAAAGAAACTTAAAAAATACTCTCAAGGGTATCTCGAGCCAACAAGATGAAAGCCTCCTTCTCAGTTCACAATATTCCGCATCGCTACTGCCACAAAGCGTAAGACATGAACGGTGAAACGTAACCACGAATTAATAATGCTACAAAACGATCGTTTCGCTACGCCCGCCCGGTTGTGGTGGGCCGCAAGAAATTGGCTGGCAGGATTTTTCTTTGATGTGCACCTGCAGATGTGTATTTGCCAGCACCAGAACCGGATGTGAAATAATTGACCATCCAGTGCGAGCCATTTCCGCAGGTGCATAATGACACGATCTCCAAGATGATTGCAGTAATTACACATCCTGTCCAGCAGCAGCAGCAGCAGCAGCAGCCTAACTCGATTGCTTGTCGCAAACAATGCCCGGAACACCAGCAGCAGCAGCAGCAGAATGCCTGCCCCGTCCCGAACGCTGGATTGAGAAATTGGCATTCGCTTTTGCTGCTGCTGCTGCCGGCCGTGGTCCACTCATCTCCAGTGGACACATGCTTAAATTTCAGGAAGTAAGCTTCAAGAAGTCCCAAACTGCCTGCGCTGCGCCCGAACAAAACCATCAAACGATTTCATCTCGCCGGTTTCGTTGCGTTCGACGACGACGACGACGACGACGACGACAACGACCGGTTCCCATACCACCCGGGGTGGCGAAGCCACCGGGAGACCAAATGTAATTAAAATTGAATCCTAGCTCTTAACGTTTAATCTGTACCGAAACGAATCAACCGACCGCAAGTAGAGCAGCGAGGGCAGCAACGGCTGTTCGGGGGGGCTGGCGCTGGCGGCAACGTCGGTCGTCCCATCGATCCCACTTTACACCCGATCCCACCAGCCCGGGCGACGCACGAAGGTGCCGAGAGCCTCACAATGTGTCTGTGTGTCATTAAAATGGAAATGGAAACATATTTAATTTCCCAGTCCCATTATGTGTTATTACTTCTTAAATAGTTTTATTGTTGTGGTGTGGCTTTCTGCCGGCGCGTCTGCACCGGGCCCCGGTGAGCATGCAAATCTTCGAGAACTTTGTCCCGGTTCCGGTGGGGGAGCTTGGTTTGGGTTTGTGCTGGGATGGGTGTTGGGTGGGTGGGTGCGAAGATCTGCTTCTTTTGCCGGTCTTTCCGTTCTCGGTTGCTTCTTGAGGGAAGGCAGCGAAGGAAACTATGGCCAGTGATGTGCTACACCAAGAAAATGTATCTTTGAAAGCAAATGTCCGATACTGAAGTAAAGTAGGTTAATTTTGAACCATTTTTAAACAATATTCTTTTTAAAATGATCCCTAAGATTCCAATTTTCTCCATGAATAGTATAACCACCTGAAGAACATATATTCTCCATACTAGCCCAGGTGAGATGCACTACAAAGAAATTACACAAGTAAATTGCCTGATCACTCGAAACTCAGCTTAATCAACCCCCTTTCACCGGGCGACGCACTCGCTTGCGCTTCGCTCGAATTGATATTCCGAAAGTCTCGGGAAAACCACCATGGCAGCAAAATTTACATGTTGAAAGTCCAGCTCGGTTCGGGGTTTGTTTTGGGTCGTTATGGATGAAAAGTTTTCGTACCATAAATTATACCACTGATCTTCCCCAGTATCGCCGTACATCAGCCATCACCGTTCGCCAACCGGGCAGGGCGTCTGCAGATGAAGTTGCCCCGGCTGATGCTCTTCAACGGCAATTAGAGCTGGAGCACTGGTACTTGCCTCCGAATGGTATGATATTCGATAGCCGAAAAAAGCATACCCGTTCGAAATGATTCTAAGCAAATTCTTCCCGCTCCCCGTTCCAAGCTGTGGATGCACGGACACTAAAACATCCTAAAGCGCTTCTCACAATCACGGTGGGTTTCGTGCAGAGTGGATCTGCTTGGATGTTCCTCTTCTTCCGCCACGGCTCCGGGCCCACATCCCGGACTAATTTGGTGCGGCTTGATGATGATTTTATTTCATTCTTCTTTTTTATCATTATGGTCAACTTTCGAGTCGGTGTCCGCTGCACATCTTAATGCTGCCATCCGTTTGGCCGGTTGGTGAATCTAATCCGTTCTGGCTGTGATCGCTCGTCCGGCCGGTTTTCCGCATTCTCGGCATTGCGGTGGCGATGTTTATTCGCTAGCGCAAACGTTACGTCCGGTGACAGGAGTCATGTGCAGGAGTTGCCGGTTTGGGCTTATAATTGCGCTCGAAAGTTTCTAATCATTGGCCGCCGTGTGGTGGTGGTGAGCCGTTTTCGGAAAGTTTATAGCGAAGAAACCGAATCCGAACGATCCGGTGCTCATCCTTCCACTTCCGGTTTCGCAGTCCGGAGAGCATCTTCCGAGCCGGCTGTGAGTAATTTATTCTTCCACCCAGCAGCAAACGCATATTTTATCGTTTTACCTCCAACGAGGGCAACTGATTGAACCGCGGTTCAATCGGTTGACGTTGGGTTCGCTTCCGGCTGCGAAGCAGGCTCACACTGTCCGCTTTGCATCCAGCTAGGAGAGAGAGAGAGAGAGGTGCTCAAGATTTATCACTACCGGACAGCGAAACGGGAGTGACAGAAATTTATACATCGACCCTCGGTCTGCCGGCAGCAGTTCGCCCGTGATCCGTATCTTGCCCGGATGCGCCATAATCACTACGACGCGCGCGCGCGGATAGATTTCAGCTTGGAGCGGCACAGGCCGCTGCGCTAGGGAAACGCCGGCCCCGATGTTTCTTCGTACACGCATCAAAGTGTCATGCGTCGGGTTCGGGATTTGCTGGGCCGTGTGAATTCTCAGCTGCAGACGTGACAGGCCGCTGTCCTTCAGCCGTGAATTGAAATGTTGTGCGTGGTTTAACACGTACGTACACCGGTCGTGGAGCGTGTAACGTGTCTAGCTGGCGGCACAGTTACTTGCTGATTTATGACCGCGGGTTTTCGAGATGGGCTCCTCTTGTTTGAACTCGTTTATTAATTGTACTTATGAAATGGGAAACGGATTTTACCAAGGAGTCAGCGATTAGAAAATTTGAAAATTGAGGTTAGGAAATTGATCTCTTCTTAGACAACCAATTGCAATTTGTATCAACTACAGAGACGTTCTTAATGGTACGAAAATGGACTGTAACTGAAAAAGAAATGGTTAACCATAATGAAAAAGATACAGTTGGCTACAACATTTGGGAAAAGACTAGAAACTTATTTGTTATCCCAATATTGTCACGTAAATGCCAACAGATCGTTCAATAACGTTTGCATTAAAAAAGCGACTTTTTTCAAATGGACAGTACAAATAAACGGTCAAAGATACTTTTTCAAACCAAATTACATTTGTTTCTATATTATGTCTATTATTGTACAAAAATATGTCCACTCCGTTCCGGGCCACCTGGCACTTGGCCGGAACTTTGGCCATAGGTGTCGGAAAAAAAATGTTGGCATTATCTTCAAGAAGAGGGACGTGACATCTCCTTTTCGCTGATTTTGAGTCGCAGGAACACCTTCCTCGGGAACTTATTATGGCCAGTACCAGGATTCCTTTCGATAGATTTTCCCTCCTCTAGAAGTGCCTGAATCTTATAAAAAATTGCCCAATAGTATCCGACCAATACAAAGTGTGTCACAATGGCCAAGATTGTTAGGCACGGATTGAGCAGGCAGAGATTGAACAAATCATAGAATGTAGTTCTTTCACTGTTTTGACCATAGTTAATGTAAATGAAGTGATAGAGGCGCCAAATTTTGATAATATGTTGTCAACAAGTATACATTGTCCACTGAATGAATGACCGACCACTGGGTGGCAGTGTAATCTCATGAAAAATCGAACAATTTGGCGCTTTTTTATGCTAACGTTATTGTAGTGGTATCTTTACTATATCAGGAATCACAATTGAATAAGACGCAACCAATGCACTAGTTCTTGTGATACACTAAAACAAAATTTATGACTCATTATCAGGACGTTATCGACCAAAAAAGCTTCGTAAAATTTTTAGGTAAGTTTTCCACTTGCCAATCGGAATCCAACACAAATGGGCAACTAATTAACACTATCACTTCCACATAGTGTGGTGGATTTGATAGTGAACGTTTGCAGATGGCAGTTTTCGGGCTTCACGTGAGCATCGAACACCCACCGCCTGCCTGTACGTAACCACCGACGTCGTCAGGGCGTTATGTGATTCTCCGGGCAAGCGTGTGCAGCGTATCAAACCCGACGCATGCCACGCGCGCGGGCTTCACCCGCTGGAGCGCTGCTGTGTAAATGTGGTAATTGAATTCATTTAATTTCCTTCACACAACTTTCGAGAAACATGAGTACAATTGCTGCCAACTTCTAGTGCCGAGCGCTGCTCAACTTTTGACGAACCTCCTCACATCACGCTCTCCCCACCGGAGCCATCCATCTTGTGGTGCGAGGGCAAAACGTTACACCATTTGGACGTCACCTTCGCTCGTATGCAACTGCGGTGCAAGCAAAACCGAACCACCTACGTGAGGAGAGAAAAAAAACATCGCAAGCAAATGCGGAAATGCATCATGGGTCCGGGTAAAAGGCAGAGAGCACACGGGTGTTATTTTTGACAGACAAATGAGTCAAAAAACGGTTGCTGACTTACCGGTGTCGGGTGCAATAGAGATGTGTTGTGTGTGCATTAGTTTGTCCCGCACACTGACGAGACGGTTTCCATTGTGCGGCTGTAGCGTTCGTGTCTGAATCATGCATGGGAGTGATACGGAGTGTCTGTAATGATCTTTATACGTCGGTGGCAAATGTTTCCATCAGCATCAGTTTCCTGTCGTCTTGCTGTTTTTTTTGGTGTGTTGCAAACGTCAGGTAGGGGCTGAGCAGTAGTTTATCTCGTGCAGTAGCTGCGAACGAACGAAGTAAAGTGGGCATTTGTGCCGAGTGTGCACGCGGCAACTTCCCGGACAGGCGCACTACAATTGCTCAAATTTTGTTCGAAGAAGCCTTCCCGGACGTCAACCGCACAGGCCGGCCCGGCCCGAGTCAAATGTCAAGCGATGAATTTTTAACCATCTCAAATGATGCGAAAGCAGGCAGACCACGGAAGACCTTAGGAAAACAAATTATGCCTAAAGTTGATGTTGATTTGTCTGCAAGCCTCCGGTGGGCACGGCGGGTAAGCCCGACCGTACAGACATCCAACGTTTATCAAAATCCCAGTCGGTGATGCATTTCCAACGGCCCACAAACGATCCGACCGCAATCGCAACCCCACACAACACGCCACCAAGCGACGCTCGCTTTTTGCCGTCTGGCACTTGGGCTGGTAATTGCGAGCCCAGAGTGAAATGAGCTTTCCAGCTTATGAACTCTGTCACGAGTGCTTCGCCGTCCGCCGCCACGGTCGCCCAGTCAATCCGCTCTCGCGATAAACTATACACAACAAACACGGGCCGGGCGCGAGTGGGAGAACGAAATTAGAAAACACCAAAACTTCGCCGGCATCTTTGCACGGAGCGCACTGTTTGTTAAACATAATTTCGCATCAAAAGAAGACAAATAGAGCGATGTGGCAGAAAACTCCGGTTTCGTGGAGTTTGAGCACGCCGGCGCGGAGCGTGCGATAACGAGAGGAGGGCCGGGTGGTAGATGCGGACTTATCATCGGTTCCTGGAAGCAGCTTTCTAATGTAGGGACCGGACAAAAAAGGGATGTGGCAAGGAATGCTTGGTTGAGAATGATTCTCGCTTCATTTGTTTCTATACACAAGATTTTGTCTGATCAAATAGAAGACATGTCCCAGGGAGCATGGATTGCGTTCGGAAATTTTCATTCTAAATCTGGGGGTTTAGTATCGAGTTATGTTTCGTACTAATAATCGTTAACTAAACTACAAAACTCTTCGGTAGATGTAAGGACCAAACTTGTTTGGTTCCATCCAAGGAAGTAAACAAAAGAAGTGAAATAAGGCTCAAAGGAGAAGAACTCTCTTAAAGTCCAAGAATCTAACAAATATTCACAGCATATTCACTGATGTTCACTGATACTGAAGATATTTTAATGAAGCGCTTTTCGTGGAGATGTCTAGGAGTTTTAACCTTCGATTGGACGATGAAGAACTTAAATTTATATTTGGACATAAAATGTATTCCTATTTCGAGAGAAAAACATCTGTAGATTGAACAGAATGAATCACTTTCATGTAGATCGGATTGAACGCTAAACTTATTTTTTACAATTTTTTAAACATGTTTTCTGGGTTGAAAAGTTAATTTCCTGTGCAAATTTGTTGGTTTGCTTATTATATTGTACTTTGTTTAGTTATTAGTGAACCTATTTTTCTTATAATTTTTATGATGATACTAGAGACGAATTTACTTACTTTTAGTATGTATTCTTCAACATGAACCAACAACTCAAGGATGGAGAAAGTAAAATGTCACAAGGATTAAAATCTCTTCGCAATGGTTCCAATCAGTCTTAGCGTTTGCCTCACTGCTGCCAGCTGCGTGCCACATCTAGATCCGTTGACCACCGAGCAGTTGTTAAACGAATAAATTTCCACCACAAGTCTGAACAACTGGTCACACTTTTCTGGTCGGACCGTTCTCGCCGGCAACCAAGATGCACCAGGCTGGTTTTCGGTCAAATCTGACCCAAAACGAACGCCTTCCACTGCAGATCTTCCACTCTCGCTCTACGGCGTGATGGTGGTGCTGGTGGAACTTGTCTTGGAACTTAAAACGGCACACTTGGTACACTCGGGAACTCCTGGAACGGCCGTTGAGAAACATTTACAAGGGAGTGCGGGATACACCTCAAGATTTATTATCGTCTAAATATTAAATTCTAAATACTTTGGACGTCCGGGATGCAGGCGAGGGCGAGCGCTCGAGGGTTCGCAGCACACGGTACGTACACTGGGAAGTGAAATCATGTTGAAATCGAGACAATCTGAGATTCCGTGTTTGCAAGCTTGTATGAGAAAGCCCCGAACGGGGGAAGCGTACCCAGGCGCGCGCGGGCGCAAGCTTACTTCCCCCCGAACAAGCAGATGCAACATCATCGCCGCTTGTTCCGGTGAAAAGTGCAGACAATGCTGTTCCTGTCGCCCGGCCACCCAGCACGGTAATTAATTGTACTTTGTACCAGTTTGCTGCCGAAGGATCTCTCTCTTCTCTCTCTCACTGCTGCGGCACGGATAGTATCCCTCCAAACTTAGGATCTCACCCATCGGCTTACTCTGTGCCTCTGTGGAGGAGATAAAACATTATTAAATGCGAACTTCACGTTCGCCCCAAAATTTCGTGCTCGTTCAGCGAAATCGAGCCGCGTTTAAATTCATCCCCTGGTCGCCGTCATCCGCGTCCTCCTAGTGGGGGGGCCTTGCACGATGAGCTACATGCGGCGAACTTCACCTGCACATCATCATTTGCTAAGTGCCCGTCGCGTGAAGTCGCATGCCAACTAAAATGCCATTAGGCTGTCGATTGTCGGGCACACACACGCGCGCATCTTGCGGGAGCTTTAGTCCTGTGCCCGCCCGTCGGTGAAGAATGCCGTGGAGGTGACGGAGCGACTGGGAGTGGCCACTGCCGGTGGCCAAACCAAAGTGTATTAGCAAGTCTACAACTACATCAATTGTCACTTTGTGAGCTCATTTGCGGCCATTTGCTCTAGAAACCCCCCCGGGTGTAACGTCTCCGTGCGGAGGGGACAGGCGATCCATCCCGAGCCGGGATGCGTGAGTGTGTGTGTGGTTGAGCGTCTAAACTCAGTGCGAGTAGAATTAATTTTCTCACATCCTAATTAATCACATGAAATGTGCTGAATCGGGTGACGTGCATAAGTCATGATGCCGTCGCGTTCACGCGGCACGATATCACCACTACCACATGCGGATGGGCGATCGCCATCGCTCATCCGCCCTGCCCCGCTGTCGGCGTCATTCAGGTGGGATTGATTTTCACTCCGACCGGGCTGGCCGAGAGCCAAGGGCGAACCGGGGAGCACGCACCGGGTCGCCGTCGATTGAGTGGCAATTGAAATTTTAAATGGCTTCGTTTGTGTCGGATGGTTCGGTGGCCCGCGGCACTTTAGGGACCCCGTGTATTATGGGCCTCCCACCGGAGACAGGAAGCTAATTAGCGATGGGTCAGTTAATTGATTCCTCCATCGTGAAGGTTGTGACATCGCAAATGAGTTATTTTGTTACCGATGGATGCGTGAGTGAGTGTGTGCATGTGTGTGCTTGTGTGACAGCGATAAATACGGCAACTTTGTTGTTATTGATTGCTGGTACGTTTGTGTTTGAGCTGCAGCTTGTTAGTCCCTAGCAATGCCGGGCAGTGATATCAACCTCTGCTTAGTGATATTTAGATGTATTGGGAATAGGTTGGATTTATTTAATTCAGTTTTTTCAGGTTGTATTAACATTTTCTTTATTTCTTTAATAAGTATTTTAATGTCTCTTGTCTGTTATTTTTGTCACAATCTATAGTCCAACTATTCCAAAACAACTCCTTAATGTCATGTATGTCAGAACAAAACAATGCTCAAAAACTACAGCAATATCTAAGAACCACAACGGCAAGAAATACCGAGTTTCTCTAATTCAGTAGAATATTTTAATACATTACTTGCTCCGATACTACTCTACTCCTTTCTGATTGCACAAAATGGTGAACGATTCCGTTATCACACCTCTCAATCGGTTCCCATCGATCAATCAACGAATAGGTCTCCTCCCTCCAAGAAAGAAAGCGACCCATTCATTCTTCCGGCTAATTGCAGCACATTAATAAGCATAATGCTGTCGAACAATTTGAGCCACTTTACCATTCACGACTTCATCATTACCGTTGACCCTTTGCTAGTGTCTGTGTGTGTGTGTGTGTGTTTGTGTGACCCTTACAGGTCGTCGCGAGAGCCACTATCCTACGAACTCATTTCAAGGTTTGATTGCCCATTTTCTTGCATTTACATATCGACTGGCGAGTACGGGACGGGAGCGCTAGGAAATATTTGCTGATGGTGATCGGACATCAACGGCCAAAGTGCGGCGTACGGAGATTGCAGTTCGCTCGCTCTCCCGCCCCGAACGTCGAGCACTGCGACAGGCAGCCCACGCACGGAGCATCCTTTATTGATTAGTCAGTACTTTTCGCCTCTACCGTATCGATCAACGAGACGTTCGCTCGTTTGCCCGGCGTGGATGGGGCACGGGGAGGAGGAAAACGGGGGGTGGTGTGGGTGGCGAGAGTGCGCTTGCAACGATTGCATTCGCTGGATTTCGCTTATCAATGTCACAGTTTCACAGCACAGCGGGCAGCGCCGTGGCGTGGCGCTGGGTATTAGTTGCACGTGATACACAACTTCGGTATCTGCCCTGCTCCCTGCATCACGCACCGAACGGCCCAGGGGCAGGATCTCCCGCGGTGGCGACACCGCACGGTGCCACGTAATGTTTGCCAGCAGGCTACGCGCCTGCTAATGGGAAACTTGTGCCGTAATTATATGTGCCTGCCAGCAAATAAGTGACGGTAATTATGCGATGCAATATTGACAATCTATCAAAAAGAGGTGATTAGCGAGATGTGCTTACTACTGCTGCTGCTGCTGCTGCTGTCGGAGCGTGGTGAGCTTTCGGTGCCCGATGGACACGATCGGAGAGTCGCCCGATGTGGGGTGTGCTCACCGATAGGACAAATGGGTTTTGAATCAACACACAAAAACCGTGTGATAGATGAACGTCCCTCGGAGGCAGTTTTTAATTAACCTGAAGGGACTTTGTGGTCGACCAATATACGCGTTTGTAATAGATCGTTTCACTAGTTTTGAGCTGTTAAATGGGTTGAGTTTTGCTTTCCTATGAGCCGATTTAAAAATGCCGAAACGGCGTGTAATAAGTATATAATTTTTAATTCATTTTTGGAGCCGTTTGAAATTAATAATTTGAGACATTCCTCACGTTTCTGGAAAAGTTTATTCACCGAATAGTTAGCAAAATCAAGCTGATTGGTAGCAATTGGTATTTTTCTTTTCTAGATCATAAGAACATGTTCTTTGAAACTGGTGTCACATCACATCTTCTGTTATAAAACACTCCCTAAATTTTCTCGACATATTTGAAAAGTCAAAAGTTATACTATTTTTAATAGAAAAATGGTAAAAAAGTTATAATCAAGTGCTAACAAAATTTTATTAGTATATTTAAGGTGATTTACATGCATCTTGTACTTATTGATAGTTTTACTATATTGTGTGAATAATATTTGTGTGAAAGATCCCGTCCCTTCATTGTAACGGGTATGACAGAGACGAGGGAAGTCATAAATGACAGACATGACTCAAGCAAGGTTGTTTAGCCAACGCAATCAAGGAAGTTGTAAGCAACTGGAAGTAAATGTTGAGTAAAAGATAAGTAAGCGTAAATATTCAAGTGCGTAGTTTTGATTCAAGGTAATAAGATGGAATAGCTATAAAATTGGTATTATTGACGGGTATACATGATATGGGATTTCTTGTGGAGTAAAAACCCTTCAAATTTATTCAGGTCCGTTCGGTAGTGTTTAAAACAGTTGTCTCAAATGCATTGCATGAACACATATGTGTGTTTCTCCTCAAGGAATAACGAATCTCCAGTATCCATTTTGTTACAAAACATACTCTATTGTACCGGGTTCCTATTGGATCAATGACCATCCACACACACTCAGCGATTTAATTCAACGTTATCAACATGAAACGCTCACTAAACCGTGGATCTCGTCCATGTCCCATTCAACCACCCTCACGCAGCATTTCTTTCCCGTATCAGCAGCTTTTTGGCGACCGTGATTCAAACAGACCCAGCAGACCTGACGTCGATCGACGCCGATTACGTTCACCCATGCCCATCTCATTACCCATCGCGGCAAAAGTTTCATTCTTCCCAAGCGCCGAAAACGATAAGCAGAACAATTGATATTTACACCTACTTCAGCAATTTCGTCCCGATTGATCCACACACACGCACCTCTGAGCGAGCGGGAGACAACGGACCGTGACGCACTTAATCTTACGTGCGCAAAGGTGGCACGATTAAAGTGCGAGAAGGCGTTCGCCCCATTTACCATACGACAGCAGCCGGCCGGGTGGAGGTGCCGGTGAAGGTAATGATGGCAATTGTATCAGTGCGTGTGTTTCGAGGCGGGTCGGGTGGGTACTTGCTGTCGTTAAAGTTAACAATCCCGAACGGAACGGAGCGCACACGTACCAAACATGCACGCCTAAAACGAGCACGGGAGCGTCGTTTCGCTGCTGGAATGAACTGAAGAATCCATCCGTCTATTTAGTGCATATGATCCCGGCGAAGCTGTGAGGATTATCGGAACGGTTCTAGCAGTAATGTGATGAGGTGTGTTTAAAGTTGATGGAGAGGACGATAGCGAATCTTTAATGCTCGCTAAGCCACCCGGCAATGACTTGCCAGCTCGGCCGTAGGAGAAAGCAGGTTTAATCGTTTTGTCGGAAACGCATTGATTGTTGGTCACTGCGGAGATAAATGCCGCCCGGTCGCATCTCGTAATGCCTACTCCCAGAGCAGCAATCACGCACAGTCAGCCAGAACACACACACATAGACACGCAGTCTACCAGTTCAAACAAAACATCATTATCCTTAACACAATTCGCACCATCGCAGTGTAGAGTGGCAATTCCAGCGATGGAAGCACGCATTCAGACACCTTTTTTTTCCTCTCGGGCGCGCGTTGCCCGAGCATCACTCCATCATCCATCTCGCCCAAGGATCTCGCCGGTCAGTTCGCCTTCGCGTTCGGAGCCCGTGTGCCGGGGCAGGGTGGTTAATGGTCGTTCGTGCGGTGCGGACCCACTGTGCGCTCTCTCGAGTGTGAACGTGCACTGATAGCGAACGATTTTTTGATACTCCTGGGAAACTTTGGTGCCGTGGTCGAGGGGTAGGAGTCTGAGAGAGGAGTTTTTTCTTTCAGTTGTTGTTGCTGCTGCAAGCTCGCTCGGACTCGTCCCGTTCACTGAATGACTTTTACACACCCGGGACCCCCGGAATGCCCACCGCCCGGGCACGATGATGACGACGTTTATCATCAAGGGCATAACAATAAAATCGTACAAAATGATCTGCCTTACTCCATTTCCTGCTCAGCTGCCTGCGTTGGCTTGGGCAGGGAAGCCGGGCCCAAGGAAGTGGCCTCCATTTACGTGTCCACCGATGGCACGAGTGTGATAGAAATTATGAGGCAGCAAGGGAGGAGTGCGTTTGAAGAACTGCTGGCCCCTTTTTTACACGTTTGACGAGCAGTACTTATGTCTTTTCGCTTAAGATATACGGCAGCGCGGAGGAACTGCAAACGGAAAGAAGAAAAAACCACACACACACACACACACACACACACACACACACACACAGTGTACGCTCGGTGAGGGATATCACAGGCCACTGGAGACCGATGGGGATACGCAACCGATTACCGAGCGACGAATGGCCACTTGTGCTGACGTAGATCGGAAAAAGTAATCTCACTGTGGTGCCACGAGCTGCCATGTGCGCTTCCCATCGCCTGGCCCGGCCCCGTTTCCTGTGGTTAGAATTCAAACCAACTCGAACGAACGGACGGCTTCGGTTGGCAAACGGGAGGGGGGGGGGGCCTCCTGCCCTAACGAGCCCATCGCCGATAAGAGTCCGAGAGTGATTTATCTCCGAAGACAATGGGAGACAAACTGGTTCCGCCCGTGGCCTCCTGCGTTGCCTTTCGGTCCCAATTCCAATCACACATATGGAGCCACCCCACCAGTCAAGAGCTATTCGAACCGGCCAGGACCGGAGTTGGTCTTATTAAAACTCCTGCCACATCAAGGACGGCAAGAGCCTTGAAGGACAGCTAGATCCCTTCAAGGGGGTGTTTTTTTTTTGTTCTCAAACTCCCTCTCACTCTCTTTCTTGCTGCTTTTCTCGTCTCTGTACGTACCAGTACTCCCGTATACCCGTTCAGAGTTCCGGGTTCCATAAAGTTCTCGGTACTTGATCGCCCCTCCCCATCCGTGCAGGGAAAGTGACCCAACACACACACACACCCGATCGCAATTTGCGGGCGACTGGGTGGTGTGCAAAGTAAACTAGCACTCGCTTTAGGATCTCATAACGTCCAATTATGATGCTAAACTCCTCAAGTATATTATTTCATATCTGTCACCTAAATATGTGCTACCATTTCTCCGGGCATCGGGCCAAACCAACTTGCCCGGACGCGTACACAGCTATGCGTGTCAAAAAGCATCCTGTGACAAGCGGGCCATACAAACACACGCATATGCATTCCCGTCCTTTTTAAGAGCTAAGGTCTCACAGCTGTTACAAGATCGCCCAGCATAGAATATCGTTTAGGCAATGTTTAACTTCCTGTCCGGGCGGTATGGATGGAGTTGGTTGCATACGCCGTCCGGACTGGGTGGGGGAATGAAATATGAGCTCGGACTTTGGCTGGACTTAACCGAGCTCTGCTGTGGGTTGGGTTGTTGTGGAGGCACCATTTGCTAAATAGGTAAATGCAATAAGTTAATGTCTCAAATGATTGTCTCAATGTGGTTCAACGTTTAGTTTGATATTTGGAGATTTCTTGGAGAGGTATAATGGCGTCTAAACAGGTATTCGAGCATAAGGATTTCACACTGGTTAGGGTTAGAACACTTCATTGGCCGAGGATAAGTCAATATGCTCATTGTATTCTATAAAAAAAAACATTAATTAAGCGATAATAAGGCATTTTGTTCTACAGTTTGCACACCATCAGGGGCAATGCAAAACAATCAGCCTAAATATAGGCAATTTCCGAAGATTCTATTGCTAAACTTCAATAAAGCTTATCTGTTAGGACGTTTTTCGACTGTAAGATTGATTTTGACGATTATTAGTATTTCTTTACATTTGTTCCTCCCAATAGAAAGTCTGAATGAAGTGCAATAAACTGAACATCTCCGAAGCAGAGTATAGATTTAATTAGGACGCCATTCTTTCGGACCAAACGATCCACGCCCAATGACCCTATCTCCGCGCAAGATGAACTCTCCATTCAGATACTGCTGAACGAACATCCACTAATAGAAAACGGGCGCTATTGTGTAGCGAAACTGTACCGGGAACTGCTCTAAAATGAGCCTCGGTTACGCGTGTGGCAGAATGTAGCTGCTGACACACACACACACACATGTGCAGAAAAAAAGAACGCAAAAGGATTAATACCCCCTACAAAGTAGTGCCGCCCAAACAAAACCCCATCATATCAGCGCCTGAAAGTATACTCATTGCCATTCGCCGACACAATGGGCCTTTTGTTGTTCGGCATTTTGCATCGGTCCTTTTTTCGTGTGTGTGTGTGTGTGTGTGTGTGTGTGTGTGTGTGTTGCTAAAATCTGTGTGCATGTATGTCCTATTTGGCGCTTTACGCCCCGGTTTATGATACGTTTCACGGGCGTGCGAAGAGAATTGAGCTACTCAGCCCGCCCCTCGGCCTTTGCCTCGGTAATTGGCTAGCCAGGCCCCGGTCGGCTCGGTTCCACCCGTGCGCCAGGATTAGCCAGCCGATGATGATATGGCGATGGCGATGACGATGATGATAGTGTGTAGCGATGATCGTGATACGCTGCCCGGGATAGGCAAACTTTAATGAAACACAACGTGAAAGTACCTATTTTCGGTTTTAAAACAATTTCTATGTTCAAACCGATCCCCGGCAGAAGAATTTGATAAAAACCCATGGCCCCGAAAAACTATGGGCCCGGTTCGCCGGGTGCCCCCTCCCACCCCTTTTCCCACACCGTTAGGGGTGACGGGGGTTGCCTTCGAGTCGTACCTTTTTGCTCGCACACAAAGGGATTTCCTTTGGCCACAACGAGCTAATGCCAAAACCGCAGACTACGCACACACACACACACACACACACTACCCTTTGGCCTGGCCAGGCTCTAGAGAAATAGTTTGCATGCCGATCTGTTCGGTCGGGCCCCGTCGTGTGAGGCGTAGGGAGTAGATTAAAAGACTTTGCTGCTAAAGATGTGCGCCGTAGATAGTGTTTTTATTTAGATAGTGTTGCCTGTGCTCTATGAGCACCTTATGAGCGTTGTCCATTTTAATCGACACGGTAAGCAACCGGGGGGTATAATGGTGGCATTCGAATTGGCTTGCGTAAAGCCGGTACAGGATAATGGGATAGAAAAACAACGAAATAGATAGACATAAGCAGTGAAATGAGGTTACTTTCAGCCGTGATTTGAACTGATGAGTTGTTTCAAGCATATCTTTAAATTTTCTTGTTTAATTAATAGCCCATCTTACAAAGCTTATATTGGCAGCGCTAATAAGGCGTCATCAAACATGTGAATTACTCTACTCCAATCGCTTTATTCACCATTATATGTCTCACTCAAAGAGTCCATCACATGCTGAGCATTTGCTACTTTCCATAATACCTGAAGTACGCATTATTAATTATCAATTAATACATTATAATGACTATAATGTTTAATATAGTGTGTTTTTTTGCATCTGGACCTAGAAAGTGTTTTTTCAAAAGATTATTTGCATGGTTTTCGCATAAGTAAACATACATGTGCTTGTATAAACATATTCTTCTTTTTAATAATTTGTTTACGATAGACCATAAAAATGGTAAACGAGTGCATATTATGCTGTTCAATAGTAAGAACTCTTCTTTCCGATATTGTTACAACTGTTTTCGTGGGTTTTTCGCTTTCAGAGACTGCCCAACCGATCTCTAATCCCATGCCCATCGTCTGATCGTGCGATAAGCCCAACAAATCTTAAGAAAAGCCACAAAACTATCCGAACTATTTCGGACAGAGATTACCATCGGCATCGACAAAGCGAATAGAGCATCGCTATCGGCTCACGTATCGGGGAGGCGAGCACATGTGCTCGGTGCCGGTACCAAACGCCCCAAAGAAATGCAATCCCTGCTCTCACCTCCCTCTTAGGGTGGGATTTTCCCTGTGGGAAAGCTTTTTAATTGTCGCCAGCCCGCACCTCCTACTTTCCACCCCATCCCACCTGCTCACTGCTCCGGAACAAGCCACAACTTGCGTAAATGCTGTGGTCACTTGTGAAAGCTTTGTGTTGTTCTAATCTTCATTGCTAAATTTAACGCCATACCCGGTCTCGGCCGGTCTCTCTCACTCTCTCTGGGCCCGGCGTGTGAACGTGTTGCAATTTTCTTCACCCATAATAAACGCACTTTTGCAAAGTATTCTAATTTTAATAAATCTGCTCCCACCTCCCACTGCCCGGCTTTCGTTCCAGCAGACTGGGACGCTGGCAGCAGCAGCGCAGCACCGCAAACGAGGGCCGGCTAGGTAGAAAGTTTTAACCCCTTTCTTGCAGCCCTTAAGTGCACGCAACCTGCCGGCCTCGGTATCGCACTCTCATGGGCCGTTCCGTTCCGTTCGCTCGCTCCGTTTGAAGTTGGGGAAAATATTCAAATTAATATCTCTTACCATAACGCCTCGACGTCGGGTACGGCACACGATGCGTTGGAATACATTACGGTGGGTTGGGTGGGGCAGGGCACAAGTTTGGCTATGTATCTTACAAACCCACAGTGTTATGCATGTGAGCGGCGAATAATTTCATTTACCCAACAAGCGCTCAAGAAGGTATCGCCGGTACGGAGCACAAACTTTACCGCAATTACCTCCGCCAGGCTCGGTGCAGATTCCCTCGCTTAAGGATCTATATCGTCGTCTCAAGATTCCGGCAAGCTTAAGCTTTGCCGCTGCTTCTCACACATAAACACACACAGCCAGAAAGCCACAGAAGGATGAGGTGGTAATTTAATTCCTATAAAAGTAAGTGTTAAATGTTTCGAAAAGATTAATCTGGGAAAGTTTAAATGAATTAAGTAAATTTATTTCTAATTTGAATCACGAGCCCCTTTTCACGCGATGCCCTTGGAGGGATGGTGGAGTGGACAGTTTTCTTCTGCTGCTTCCTTCCCACTTCTCTTCTCTTCGACGGATGAGCTCCCCGGATTCGGCGGGATCACGGAGTGGCTTAATATCCCTCGATAAGTCAACCACCCTCCGGGGCCGGGAACGTTTGACTGCGGCATGAAATAGAGGCCAATCGTGGCAACAAAACTCCTGCCCCGAAACGGATGGCTCTCTCCTTGGCGTTGACCCACCGGCCAGCGACGGCCGGCTTGACACTTTTGGGAAACTTTGCACGATCTGGCCATTTCCGGTTTGGTGCAGGCGCGGCCCAGTTCGGTTGTTACATCCGCTTACACGGAGTGTCACGTTCGGCCAGCCCCGCAGAAGGGTGGCCGAAAGCGAAATAAATAAGCGGACGGAGCGACAACCTAACCTAAACAGCAGCACAAGCAGCAGCAGCAGATTACCATTGTCGAGGGAAAGAAAATGGATTATATTGCTCGCAAATTTTCGGCTGTTACACCGCCGGGGCCGCGGGAAGGTGTTAGAATTCATAAATGTCAGGCCATTAAAAAAGTTTTATCTTTTCACGCGCACTTCAAATGGGAAAACCCTCCGCCCTGCCCGAAACCATATTGCGTTTTGTTAACGCGGAGCGTTTGTGTTTTTTTTTTTGGTGAAAACGGCTCGCTTCGTGACGATATTTTGTACCGTGCGTTTATGTTTTATCCCACTGTTACTGTCCTTTCCTTAATTGAGCGAGAGGCGTGGGGGCAGAAGGGGGTGGCAAAATATTTATGCTAACGAGAACATTTCAATCCGTTCACGCACACACCCAACCTTCCAGAAACCCGCGCGAGAACGCCAACACACGTGACACCAGGCGGCGGACAGTGTAGCAGATAATAGCGAGCGGGCGAAAGAAAAGTGGTTTATTAGGGCATTAAATGTTTTAAGGAGTTGTTCGCGATAAATGGGGTTTCGGGGTTTCCCCCTTACTCCCCCACCCATTCCGCTCCTCGCACGAATAGGTCGGGTGGGGTGGTGTGTATTTTTATTTCCGTGTCGACATAATGTCTTCGTTATGCGCGGCGCGTTGCATGCACAAAAGGGGTTGTTATGAAAGTGTTTCGCTAACGAATGTGTGTCCTTTCTCTTCTCTTCTCTTTTGTCCCTTGCAGAAAGTTTGAGGGACTATTTCAGCAAATTTGGAGAAATCACAGAAGTAATGGTTATGAAAGATCCCACCACGAGACGATCGAGGTAAGTTGTTGCTGGCGATGGCGATCTGCGTAGCCGTTGCGATTTATCTTTTATTTTCGCATTTACAATGGCGTTTTGGTTAACAAGTAGGACGATGTTGTAGCTTTCGTTTTTAAAGTTTTTTTTTCAGTATGAATAGTTTGTTTTATTTTTGGGCTTACTTTTGGGTTTACCATGTTATGCTTAAAACATATCTAATTATGTGCTATTTTTCTGGATAAATTTTGAGATTTTCATGAAATTTTGGTTAAATTTCTAGTACTTTCACATGCACATATGATTATATTTGTATAATTTTCTTTAACTATGAACTAATTGTATAAAAAAACATATAAAATATGTTTCCTTTGATAATACAAATCTTACCACGAAATAAATTGATATGTGAGGCAACCGAATAACGAAAATAATAAACAAATATTGTGTAAATCACTGGCTGTTTTATGCTTACATGCAATAAAAAGGCTTCACTAGGTGGAAGCGCCACAGTCACTTTGATATACGAATTTTTGGTGAACCAATCATTGACTAATTCAGGTCATGAAGTTCTCAGAACTGACAATCCATCAATGAAGAAAAATGATCTAAGACATACTGCAAACAACAAGATAATGGTTCAATGCATGAACGATATACATATAAAAATCACAGCAGTTAATTTGTTTCCATTCCAAAGGATATTTAATATCCTTTTTTTGGAGGGAAAACAATGTGAAAGTCTGTAGTTCTTACTAATTTGTGGTAAAAAGGAAATCAAACGTATAAACTCAGGATGAACTTTTTTTGCTAGAGTTGGTAAATAGCATAGAATTTGATATATGTTGGGCCTTAATAATGCCAATCAGTAACACGGGCTGGAAAAAAGGAAATATATAGACTATAATATTTCAACAATATTGAAAATTATATCGCCGTGATCGCCGTGCCCTCTACGGATTGATCAAGCTGAACTTGAAAGACGATTTTTAGATAAAAAAAAATGGCATGCAACGTTTGGCAATTATACGTTTGCTTATACGTTTGCTTCTAGACAGAGACAGAGGCATGAGATTTTGTTTCCAATTACCTTCCGAGAAGTGTGAGGTTTTTTTTCGTTACCCATTGCGCGCCGAAAAGCAGGTGAAATAATTAGAAAATAAAGAACTTTCACCGTGATCATAAATTCCCCCGAACTAATCACGCTCCACACCGGCAGCACGGTTTCGGCAAATTTTCTTTCATTATCCCTCCGCGTCAGCGTACGTCTTTCCGCCGGGTGGCTCTAGCTAATGGGACCCGTCCCCGGCTGGCTGGCGGTTCCATCCCGCGTGTGCGCACGATAGTGCTCCCGAGCAGGCTCCCGACCAATCTCGGCCACTAATTAACTGTTTCACGATACCTCGATCCATGCCTAATGGCTCCTGGGGTGGGATGGCGGTGGGATGGTGTGAATTATGTTTCGTGAGTAAAAATTGGAACGGACCGGTAATATACACCCACTCACTAACACACACACAAGCGTATATTTGGCAGACAAGCATTTGGTCGTGGGTGGTCGGTTTTGGCCGAATGTGGTCAGTCCGCGTGCACCAGTGCAGTGGAAGCACCGGATGCTTTCATCCGGTGCTTAGCGCACCGCTTTCGCTATCAGCGCGCTCATATATTATGACATGTGTGCAGCTTTATGCGACTCGGAGGAAACATTTCCGGCGACATAAGTGGACATTTCGGGACGGACTGGCGTTAGGCGTGCTTGCACCGTGTTTTAAAGCGCGACAGGTTGATACGGTTTAGGCCGGAGACAAACCGGCGTTCGCGGAGATCGTAGATTTTCATTTGCGCTTTATCACGCACACTCGTACGGAACTCTCGGTTTTGGGTTGTGCAAAATGGGGCGTGTACATTACACGCTTCGCCTATTTAAATGAAAAAAAGCCAACTCGTTAAACGAAGAAAGAATGAAAAAAAAACAAACCCAAAGGAAACACAGGAAAGGTGAACGGGAAAGGATGCGCACAATGATGCCTCTCACGTTCGAAGAACTGCTTCGAAAAACAATAACAATCCATCTTTCGATAATGATGATCTATTGCAAATGGGGTTCGTTTTGACGGGATTTTCTCACGAGCGCAATTTGATTACCGCACCACGGAACGGAAGAGTTGTGCCATCTCCCGGCAGTCAATTTATCGTCCGAAGCTGGAGCAGGGAAGGCAAGAACAGAACCCTTCTCGGGTCGCGTGTTTGTTCGCCTTCACAGTCGTTGGAGACACAAACACTGTGGACAAGCTTCGTGTCATAAACATAAAGTTCCACACAGAGCAAATTACACACGCGCAGAGCGAGAGAGAGAGAGAGAGAGCGAGTCACTAATGATGTAAGCTAACCGGCGATGCACTTTGGAAAGTTCTCGGGAGCACACGACGCGAAGTTTCAAATTTATCACTATTAATTTTCCGAAAAACCGACGGCGGACATTTTTCTTATCAGCTTTTTGACCGCAAGGCTGGGCGGAAGCCGCTTCCTCTCTATGTGTGTGTGTGTGTTCTACCCCGTTCGGATTCGTTCAATTTCCTACTTAGCGACCCTAACGGCCGCTTCGAACGGCTAAAAAATCCTATCTCGCCACACTGGTTTACGAGGCTGCCGCACCGTCACGTACCCGTGTTGCAGGCGGAAATGGGAAATGAACTTTAGCTGCGAACGCCGGTGGAGCGGCCGGCGGGCGATGCACTCAGCTTCGATATCCCGAGGGTGGCCATCGTGATTTCCGGTCCGGTCCACCACCACGGTCCCAGGCGAGCGTAATAAGGATGTGCGCCCAGTGTTCCCGCGGTACGTCGGCAAAAAGAAGCAACAGAGCGCACACGGCACAACAGAAGAAGAGAGAAAGAAACCGGGCAAGATCTCAATTGGCTCATTACTTATCGCAGAATTCAGGTTCATCCTTTTTGTGCTGCATCGGGCAGTGTACAGGGGTGGAAGAAAGGCTTAACCTTCGACGTTCAATAGCGAGGAGACCTCGGTTTTTTTTTGGAACGAGAAACGAACGCCAGGACAAACTTCGGTTTGGCGAGAGATATATGAAACCGGGCCGTGAGAACTTAATTTCTAATAATTTGTTGGCGGATAGTCTTTAATCAGAAATTGGATAGGATAAGTTTGGAAATGACTGGATGCGGTAACTTGCAGCGTCTCATCGGACCGTAAGCTGAAAGCTAAATCAGAAACTTGGGCTGCAGTTGGCGGGCAGTGAGAATAGTGAAGAGATGAGAAGTCAAATATTGACTTGAAACGAGCTAGTTAACAGTTGATGTCTAAGAATAGATGATGATTTTGAAACCAAACACTATCTTTTCTGCCTTAAAACTCGTAATTGCCTTCAAACTGGGATGAAATTGATTAGTACCTTTGTGATGAAAGTTCCTACTGACACATGCGTATAACATATGTTTTTGAATCCTCTAAGAACATGTCCATTGAGGGACCATTCAACTTTGACATAATGATAAGGCTGTCTTTATCTCTATATTCTACCATAACTGTTTCTGATTTCTGGCTGTGATGTGCTTAAAGTTGTCCTCACTCGCACTAACGACGTAATGAGCGATAGCTTGGAAAGTTGTTGCACCCTTAAAGATCCAACCGAGATTTCCTACCCTGCGATTTCTTCCCAAGCCACGCCGGCCGGTATCGGGCAACATTTTAACTTCACCGTGCATCCGCTTCTGCCGCGTTGACGCTGTCCATAAACATCACGTTGGTGTCGGGCGATGGACAACCGTATCGTGACTCGGGCGCTTCGCTCTCCCTACGAGCACGGGCGCCCCAAGCCAAAGGGCGTATGACAGGAAATTGAAAAGCAAGCGTCGTAACGTCACTGCCGTCCAAAGCTGTGGCTGCGATAAAGAACGCCGCGGAGGGCAAACCGCAGCGAGGATGCGAATTGACGAGGCGCGAATCGATTCAGCGTGCAGAGAGAGAGAGAGACAGAGAGACAGAGAAAAAAGACCTCCTACCCCACGACGCGATCTGCCGAAGAAAACCCACGGAGACCGGAAGTCACAAGGAACGTCCAGCCCGTGGAACCGTGGCTGCACCACCGGGCAGAGGACATCGAAACACAATCACGAAATGTATCGCCGAGATGGGACGGGAAATGAGGTGAACGGGGGCGTGGCAGTGGGAGTCCGACGACAAAGACGTTTTGCACCGGGCCAGTGCAAAGCACTCCCGAAGTGTTCCCGCACGAAACGAGACGAGAAAGTTACTAAGCCAATTGAGCAGAATTAATTGAGTGTTGGTAATGCGATAAAATTTAACGAGTTTATAGGGGAGGCTGAAATATTGGACGGGCGGCCCTAGCGGAGCCGCGGGACGGGTTGCGACCGGACGCGCTGGACGCCCTGCGCCTTGCTAGTGCGGTGTTAGTTTTTCATCAACCTAACAAAACGCTTGGAAAATCGCAAAGCGGCTGATAAAGGCGGGCGCGCCAACACGTAGCGCGAGTAAGTTTCGATGGAGGGAGAGTTTTCGGGAATGAGCGAAGAAAAATGATCCAAACAGTTGGTGGAGTAATTCACATCCAAACCCTATCTGTTACTCTATAATTATTGTGAATGGTGTTTTCGCAAAAAACGGGTGCAATATCAATCAGAAATAGATAATGATGAATTCGCCCTGCTGGTGTACCGCGATTTGATGCTTCCTTTAATTTTTCTCAGTTTTTTGTTTATTCTTAACTCACCCTGAGTGAGAAGCTCTTCACTGTGGGGAGTCGAATTGAAACAGAGTAAGTGAGACGATCGAAAAAGGGCAAAACACAATGTTGTGAACATTATTACATTTCTTAAACGAGATAGTAATCTCATAAACGCTTGTAAAACCTTTACACGGTCTTCAAATGGACTCATATTTGGATAAATGGGTAAAGAAGTCAAGTGATTTAGCTGAAACAAGAAATCAAGGTGCTTAAGTGAGTATAATGTAAAAAATATCAAACTAATGAATTCGTTGCCTTTCGAAGCAATAATATGGAAATTCTTACTTCAGCAGGAAAACCTGTCTTTATTCCTCCAGCATTTGGCGCACAACTTTTTCGAAAGAAACCCCATTTATGGCCAATATTCAATCATGCGTATTGACAGTGAAATTAGCTTCGAAAACGGACCCTTCTTCACGCGAAGCAACGCATGTGCACGCACGCGAGATGTAAGAGAGCTGTAACGCCAAAGCCATCATTTGCATCCGTGCCGCAATGTTTTTCACATTTTGAAAATTACGGATTCGGGCTTTTTTTCCCCTTTGCTTGTGTTGCCATTCGGTTTGCCTAGCTCTGGCCGCGCCCGGAACGCATTTCGGAGCGCGTTTTCGGCAGGACATCATTCATTCCAGCGAACGCGCTATCGTTCAGCTCGGTTTTGTTTTAGAGCAGCAGCATCGACAGCCTTGGCCTTTCGCCGGCCGAGGCTCGCGTCCGTGCATTTTATGGGTGCGTATTATTGCCACGCACCAAGCCCACCCAACCCCGCCCCCCCACCACCACCACCACCACCACGAGCGCTGATTGTGTACGGGTGCGGGGCGTTCAAGCGCAACATAAACAAACGCGCTTCGGAAGAAGGCGTTCATTTGCCCACGGCGTCGCCTTTCAGCGCCCGCCGCGGATCCATTTTACATGAGCGAAAGCTGCCATAAATTAACGATTAATAAAAAAGCAATAACAGCTCCCGCATGATAATGATAAAATTATTTAAATTTATTATTTCTGAGCGCTCTCACTCTCTCGCTGTCTCGCTCTCTCTCTCTCTCTCTTTTTCTGTGCCGCATGCTCCACGTTCGAGGGTTTTTTTGTTGTGTTGTTGCTTCACGCGAGGAAGGATTCACTTTGCCGGCGCCTTTCGTTCCGTTTGATTCCGGGTAACGTTTTCCCAGCCCGGTGTTTGGTGTGGTGGAAAATGTATTCGAAACCACTGCTCCTAACGAGCCTGGCGCAACGTGCTGGCATTTCTGGTTCTGGAGGAGCGATACTTTTCCTCACGTGCCCGAAGTGTTAAGGGATGGTGAGTGATGAGAACGCGGTGATGAAAGCACAGATAACAATAAACAAATCCTTACTCGCGACAGGACTCGAGGAGATATATTGGAGTGAGTGATGAAACCGCTCAAGATTGTTTTCTTCGTCTAGCGTTGCTGTGGCGTATGAGACAAACCCTTCGCTATCGATATCGTTAAAAAAGCATGCTCAAACGATAGCAAAAAATTGTTGCAACCTGTTTATGCTATCACGAGCCACTTCTGTAGCCCATTAATAGACTAGTTTTGCCACCGCTTATCGGACGGAAATGGAGCCGCTGCGCAAGGCGGCAGACACTTCGCACCCGGAAATGCAATGCTAGAAAGCTGTTCCTCCCGCCGGAGCCGGAATGGGAGGAAAACAGGGCAACAGCAGCAGATAGTGGTCGCAGCGGAAGCTGAAGCACGAAACAAAACGGAACGCGGTTAAAAAAAAACAGAGGAACAACGAACACAACGACGCCGGGCATGGCACGGGGCCACGATGAGCGAACGTTTTTAAAAGGGTAATAACGGAATTTTTAAACGCCATAAACACAATCTGTGACTGTGACACATACGAATAAATGTTCAACTTGTGACCATGATGATGATCGGGGGGCCTGTGCCATAAAAATGCACGGCCAGCCGCCCGCCACCGCCTGGCCGGAGGCTGGCCGTGAAGGGTGACCAGAAACAGAAGCGAAATGAAAAAAAAATGCGTCGCGTACTCCTTGTTCTCCGCAACAAACCGCTTAAAATATACAACAACCCGTTCGAGGGGGGTGTGTGCGGGAGTGTAAAAAGGACACACTGGCGTGTGTGTGTGTGTGAGTGCCTTTTTTGTGTGTATGTTACGGATAGCCAATGGATGCGACACGTACGTACGCCTCAACACGTTATCACACCACACCCGAAAAGCGACCAGCGACCGGCGAATGGTGTCACAATGGCGTAGGGTTCCGCGCCAGTTGTTACGCGAAAGGGGGTGGGGATGGGGGAAGTACACACACACACACACACACACCCCGGAAGCGGGAAGCGGAGAAAAACGAGCTACCTAGTTTTTCACTCGCGTCAAGAACAAGTGTCATTTGCAAAGTGCAAAAAGGCGAAACCGCTCTTCTAGCGTATAGTGCATGGGGTGGTTTATTAGTGTGCAGGTTGTTCGGGATGTTGTTTCAATTCGTGAAGAAGTTGTTTTTGTCCGCATTCGGGGTGCGCAATAGCAGTGCTGTCTGGATAAAAAAATATCACAGAATATGTGATGGTTATATTGATAAATGGAAGAATCTTATAATAACTGAAATATCTCTGTATTCCATTGCATGCGTATTCAACATTAAATGCAAATATAAGCTTGTGGCATATGCTAAGAAATCTGTTGACTATAAACTCAAGAGGATTGGATGTCAACGCCACTCTCACAACAAACCACTACTTATCCCGATTCCTTTCCGAATTTACTACCAAAAACTAGGCATAAAAATAAATAATACAAATACTACTTTTGTCTATACAACAATCTATCGAAATAAATGGAAATTCTCATTTGATTGCATTCTCTGAAGCAGGTTTCTGAATTAGGTTCTGAAACTTTTGATATTCTGTAACTTTTTAAAAAGCATTTCTGGATTTATTGTCGCCTCGTTTATTTTGAGTAAATTTAACTTTTAAGTAAGTTAAAATTTAACCTGCTAAGGAAGACAATGACGACATATACAACTCTTACGACCCGATTTTAGATCCACAACACATACTGCCAGTGACCATATAGCTGAAATGATGGAGGCATAAAAATCTATTAACAATCTAGTTGATATGAATTTGACGGTTAACTAGCTTAAAAAATAGTTCATAACTGTATTCAGACGATTCGTAGCTTTATCATTGCTCTGTTTCTTTTATGACTATTTTTAGGTTATGAAGGCAAACTTTGTCATAAAACGTTAATAAATAAACAAATAATGTCCTAAGTCTTTATCCTACAGTGTGTTTATATTTTCCCACTCTCCTACTTCTGTCATTATCCTTTGTTTATCCTTTATCCTTAGTGTTTCGTAATTATTCCTAGATCTAATATTATTTTTTAAATAACTGTACCTTGTATTGACATGTATAGCCTTTTTAAAGCCCTAGAGGCAAACAATTGGAAATAAATAATAATAATAATAATAATAATAATAATAATAATAATAATAATAATAATAATAATAATAATAATAATAATAATAATAATAATAATAATAATAA
>KB672490.1:20956858-20990008 GCA_000349145.1 Anopheles dirus
AATAATAATAATAATAATAATAATAATAATAATAATAATAATAATAATAATAATAATAATAATAATAATAATAATAATAATAATAATAATAATAATATTTCAAGTTAAAATAAGTATTCTATTTAACCTTCCATTTACATTTTATGTGTTTTTTTACTGAGATTTTTTATTACTTTTTTAAACTAAAGGTGATTTAAGTAAAATTGCGTTAATAATGTAAATGTTTGTTAAATATCATTATTACATTAAAAAACCTAGCTAAATCGTTGATAACCGTAAAATAAAAATGACTATACGTAACAGCATAAGCTAGATGAAAAAGGATTGTTTAGTGAACTTTCTTGTTTTGTTTCACAATTACGACAGCAAAGGAATAATTTATAAGCAATTTTGCTTTTAAGGTTATGCTTGCATCTTTTATTATATTTGCGTAGAGTGCTAAAGAACCAGTTTCCATAATTAACGCCCTGAGTATCATCCCACAAACAGCATAACCGTTTGGAACAGAATCTCACCTGGAGACTATCGCTTAAGGTGACGTTTAATTTTGATGACCGTCAGTAGGGAGCATCCAATCATCGCAAACTGACGCTTTTGCCGGATTAAAATGCGTTAAATGTGTGTTTTTTTTTGCAAAACATCCCAGAAACGACTCATTTTACCGAACAAAACGCATTGTTTGAAACGTCATCCACCCCCGGGGACCCGTGTCCATTAAAGTAGGCTCCTCTGAAAGCGCCTACTCCGGAACAGTGGTTTTTGCTGCCCGTCAAATAGGCTCCTAATGAGCGTCGGAGCAGAATGTCAACAGCCATTTATCCTTTGCTGATCTTGTCGCCTGCCACTGTGTTAACCTCATTATGCAATCGCTTGGCAAACGATCACACACACACACACACACACTAGCCCTGGGAAAGAAAAGAGGAGACAGGGGGGGGGGGGGTTTCTTCGTGATGAAAGTTTCATTGGCGACTGTGAAATGTGCGCAAAGAGTTGGCAGTTAGCGCGCCATTATTCCCCGCGCTGGGGGTGGAGAACGCAGAAAGAGCGCAAAATAGTAGAAAAAAAAGATCGACCGCACTCGATTCCGGACACGTGTCAAATTTCTCCCCGGAGTATTTAAAAAATCATCACCAGCCAGAACCGGGCCTGCTGCAGCCGTCACACGGGTGACGCAGCCGGCCAACTTTTTCAACCCCATTAACGAGGGGGTGGTGGAAAAACTGTCCCGGGAACATCGCCCATCCGGGCTGTTTGAATGCTGCCCATTCTTCTGGCCCTTCTTTTTCACGCCATCTTGTCGACGGCCGGTCCGGTATCGGTAGTATCACAACTTTTCTTTCGCCCGAACCACTCCCGGCGGCGACGGCCCACTGGTGATGAAAGATGTCCTTCCGTCGGACTTGCGGCTGGGCGGTGTGCCGGCTGGAGCAAGCGCGATAACCCGGGGACGGCCTCGCGGAGCTCGGCCGGATGAGATCAGGCGGCGCGACAAACGATGCGAAACCGACCGAATGACGGGCTGGTCCGGGTTTCGGGCTCGGTCCGAAAGTGGAACCGAACCAGGGGATGGGGCACGCCGGGAGAGGCCGGGACGGATTTAAAGAGGGTCGTAGCAAATCATCAAAACGATAAAACCAAGATGGAAATTGAGGAGATAATCTCTCCCGATGACATTTTAATAAAGTGTGGAAATATTTTATTCACCCGAGCGACGAGCGAGTCCTTTTCCCGGAATGCGGCCGATGCGTCCATCATCAAACAGTGGTGTGCACGCGGATTGGTGGCAGCACCCGGTTTTCGGGCGGCTTCCCAATGGGCTTCGCTTCTCGGGGCGGGCATGAGATTTCTTTCTTTGTTTCGCACGCTTTACTGCAGCACGGTCCGCCGGAGAAGACGCACCCGACAGGCCGGTAATACGAACGGTGACAAGTGGACAAGTGGATATCAGGACGATTGCAATGTGTTGCGACGCTCGCAGGCGAAAGGGACGATTCATGCTCATTTATTGGCGGCAATGAGCGATGCGAGAAGAGAGATCGGCGCAATGAAGGAACATTCAATAAGATGTTTAAGTTGTCAGAATGATTGATAGGAGCGTGACCGGGCGGAGAGTTTTGTTGGAGAGTTTTCAAGCAGCACTAGGAGATTCTTGAAATGTGTCTGAACGCTGCAAATGCAATGAGAGTTGCTCTCCGAAAGTTTTCTCTGCAACTTTACATCTTTTGTTAGTAAAAATGAGTTTGCTAAAAGAATTGAAATAAAGTATAACAAAGTACAATACTTACAGTTGTGTTAATATGTTTGAGAATTTCATTGATCGGAGAAACTCTCTTTCCATAAACCAGTTTAATCAGGCAGAAACTTCAAATTTAGAATGTTCAACAAGAGACAGTAGTTTTACACAGAAAATGTAAGAAAAGGTGACTAGTATTCGTACAATAAAATTCGGTTCCTTGATTGAAATGACTCCTTTTTATATCATTACATCATCTTTATCATATTTTACAAATCTTTCGTATTTCTCACAGCAATTTCTTACGCCTTTTGTAGCTCAGAACCACTTTGCTTTTTAACACTGACGGACAAATCAGGTGTCAATTGACACAGTTGCAGCTTTGCGCTTTGATAATTCCAAAACAGTGAAAGATATTGACTAAGGGTGTCTACCCGAAGTCGTCTATTTTTGCAAAGTTATTTTACAGGATTTTCTAAAAAAAACTGGTATCCCCAATCTTTTTAATTATATCTTGTTACGCCTAGCGTGCAAATCGAGGTGTCAATTGACACCTAGAAGGCTACTTTTGGAAAATCTTGACCGATTGGGCTGAATTGTTCACCAGTTGTGCGCTAATTAATCTAATTTTATAATCTGTTGAGTTTGTGATACTTCGCGTTTTCTCTCCGGGCTCCATAAAGTAAGAATCCGCCGAGGATAAATTTTGAAAAAACCTTAAAAAACAAAGCGATTTTTTTGGAGCCTCGATTTTGTGTATCACACTAGTACACATTTAGTTAAAATTTCATCCCGATCTGTCAATAATTGTTAAAAATATACTTCGAGGTGTCAATTGTCAATTGACACCTCGTTTCACACGAAAGGAGTATTCGATCCAATCGACCGCAAGTGTTAAAACTTCATCCACATCATACTTTTTCGTTCTGGATAGGAGCCAACTTTTAGGTGCAAAATTTGACATCCTTCGAAGACCAGAACCACGCTGCTATTGAAATAGATTTGAACGCATTAAATCCAGAACAATTTTCAAATGTTGAAAATGCCCGATCGAAACTATTTTCTTCGAAAAATCTCCCACCGCTCGGAACACAAAAAGGCACAATATTTCAAAAAGAGCCATAAATTCATCAACAAACAGCACATATCTCACCAATGTTAGTCCAACGTGCCGCTCAATCACCTGTCGCGAGCAAACCCAACGACAATGGGATGAAACCGTATGTATTTACACCGCGCGGAAGTGAGCCACATTTCTTCCCGTTGATCCCACAAACGGACCGGGTTTGAAATATGGCGCCCCGCGTAGCGCGTGTACAATCCGTCGCATTTTAAAACCGATGAAGCCGACGGCCCGGGCCCGGGTTGCTCTCACTCCATTACCTTTTTTTTCCTCCGCAAAACGCCACACGCGACAAAAGCGGTAATCCGCTTACGTAATTGCGTTTGTGAGATGTTTAAGGATGTAAGCTGCCAGTACCAGCGGGGCCTGGTGGTGTGATTTCAACGTGCCTCGCGTCCTCAGCTTTCTTTCCGTTACCGAGCGCGATTTAATCAGCGTCTCATAGGCCCATCCTCTCGGCCGTGTGGGGTTTCACCACCACCACCGCTGTGGTGAAAGTGTGAAAAGTGGTGATGTAAGTGAAGTTTGGCGCGAGCGAGTCTTTAAATGAAATAATTCTTGCTGCCAGCAGTTTATGTAAGCATGATCGGTTTAATATTTGTATACGTCTGTACGCGCTGTAAGGTTGCGTCACGAGCTTGTTGTTTGCCGGAGCCACCTAATACAATCGGACGCGTTGGTGTGTGAAATAAAATTCTCACACATCTTTTTCTTCCAAAACAGACAGGACGATTAAATTCTTCGCCTCCCCCCAAAGCCCAGCGAATCCACTGCACGCGATCAATACACACTTCTAACCTTCCGTAAGCGGATCTGATTGCAGCCTCAAAATGGGCCGCACGTGTGCCGTGAGGGGTGGGAAAATCCCACCCGAAACACCACCCGACCGACGGCACGACGTTTCGGTTGAATAATTTATGCAATAAAATTTAAATGCGCTGCCCTCGGAGTCATTTTGCCGGCGCCCGGTTTGGGGGTGGATGTGCGGCGCATTATGATCGCAGCTGCTTGCAATGATTTCTCATTGTAATGTATTCGCCCGGATTCACGCAAAACGATCTTCCCGTGATGCGTGTGTGTGTGGAGGGGCTTCAAATTTACATTCAAAGTATTGCACCGCCCCCATTAAAGGTGTGAAGCGTTCACAACGAGTGCGAAAAGAAAGGTAAAGGTGAATAAATTGGGAAGAATCCACTTCCGGCTCGCGAGAACCGGGAGCGTTCTGTTGCATAAATGCGCGCCCCACCAAAAGTCATTATATTCATTGCACTCGAAAAACTCCACCGGGCAAGTGCATCGGCATCACTCACGCGCGCATAAGTGTCAGCAATTTGTTTAATGCAGAGCCCCCCCCAGTCAAACTATTCCATTTGCTCTGCTCTGCTGCTCCCGGTGCTTCCAAGTCAACCCCTCCGCACGGGGACGTATCATTCATCACACGCGTTGGGATGTCGCCCCCGTTCCCGGCGCCAAAGGCCGATAAAAAACACGAAAGAAGCACGATTTGATGAAGAACTAGTTCATATCTCTTCTCTGGCCGTCGCTTTCCGCTACCTTTGCCGGAACTTAAATGCACGATATGAAGACTGTGCAGTCATTTTCCAGTTGGGAGGGAACCTTGCTCCAACACACACCCACCCAAAAAGTAGCCGAAAATCTTCGCTCAGCGGGAATATGATGAGAGTGCAAATTTCATGCCATTGCTCAATCATCACGCTACCAGAGGTGTGTGTGTGTGCGTGCATTTCCTCAGGAGAAAGTCTCTTGGAATGGTATGAAAAATTGCTCCTCGGCTAGAAGAAAATTCGAGAAGAAAAAATCGTTTAGAATCGGAAGCAATACAACAGGGTAAGAAATACGAAGTGTAGTGGCAGAAGAAGAGCTAACAAAAAAAAACTATACACACACACAGCTACCGCCCAGTGACAGCGCGAAAGCAGCGCCGACCCTGCTCGAAAGCGGAAGTAGTTTTCGCATTTGCTCCCACCGGAGGGGCGAAATACGACTGCCGGAGCCCCCGGGGAGTGCCGAGCCGGAAAAGATTTTTCAAACTTTATCTCAGACCCGCTCCCGTGGCCACGGTTAAACTGCTGCCGCCGCCTCTAATGGGACGAGATTTGGCTAGTTTTGGCATTCGTGCTGCGCGGATGGGGTGAGCCGGTGCCGGCAAGCGCCCGGCAACCCAATCGGGCTCGGAAAGATGACGAAAAGCTCATCTAATGCATCCCGCGTCCAGCGTCCGTTGCAGCACACGAAACCACGGGGCGGAAACGAAGACGAACGTCGTTCGCGAGATAAAAGTTAATGTTTTGCTCATTTATTTCGATTAAGTCCGCCGGCGGTCGGACGGGCTTTTCGGGATTCCGGTTGCGGGACAGTCCGGGAGGTTGGAGAGAACTTAAAAAAAATAGGTGGTAAGCTATCGGAACGGAACGAAAAACGGCGCAGGCGACATAACCGAATTGGTGTGTGCGGGGCCCGGGGAAAAAGCACATATCGTCCATTCTGCGCCACTGCATTGTGTGTTTTGTGCGATTCGATATCGCCGATGTGATCAATCTAAACACTTTTGTATTTTCTCGTGTTTTTTTTCTCTCTCGCTCCTGCACCCTTTGCCGGATATGTTCCGCATCCTGGCGGGTATCTATAGGGGAAAGATTTCATTGCTCAGGGTTTAAGACAATGGCTAGAAGGATCCATTTTTCGTCCCATGGTGGAAGGCTTTTTTATTTTGAAAATATACTCAATAGGAAGCTCTGGAAATATTTATGTTGATGGGAAGAAATAAATATTCTATATTTATTTTTTCGAGGAACAGAATCGGTTTGTTGATTTTCGATTGGTTTTCGGAATGTCATCATGACTGCCATTTCCAATTAAACTAAATGCCAACACCGGAGATGAAATAGATAGTTCATTCCGTTTCAGTTTGTGCAGTTAAGGTAGTTTAATTTATGACCATTAAAGTTAAGACTTTTAAAGTATAAAATTTGTCCCAGTTATACACATTGTTTAAAGCTCTTTTCTGGTACTACTATATTTCTCAGACAATTGCAGTACCAAAAGAGATACTCATGCCTCATATTTTATATCGCACATTCGTTCACTGTTCACTCATCAACATAACCTGACGAAACGTGTGCTTCAAAGGCAATGTGCCGTATTATGTATGAAAAAAAAAACACAATTATGGTCATACCGGTAAAATGTTTTGTACGAAATATAGAGAAAAAGAATCTCGAAAATGATATGGAATGTCTGAAATGATTGTGTTTCTTACTGATTGTCTAAGTTTCATATGAAAAGTGATTGTTTATTGTGAACGAATTTAAACAAATTGATACAAATGTTCATTTTATTCGTATTTTGTATGAATAACGAATGTGATCTCAGCCTTCTTCGATCTAGTGGAACTATTTCACAAAAATCGTCAATTCGTATTGTCTTCTACTTCACAACAAATTAAAATTATGTTTCCTTCGAAAATAGGTCATTGTTGAAACAATTCTATTTGCGCTTATGTTTCAAAAATCAGCAAAGCAGCGCTGGCATAATGTTTAAATACCGGGTGGAAATACTTTGTGATTTACAGACAGACACTTTCAGTGGACATACGAGAAAAAAAATAAAGAGTTTAAAAATATCTTATCTATGATCTCAAATGAGAAAAAGATCGATCGTTTTGTTCAATTTTTTTAATTTTGGAAAAAAATATATAAAAAATAGAGGATTGTGTACCTTTTTCAAAAGCACTACAAACCCTAGAGCAAGTTGAACGAATCCAGCCGTTCTTCACAACACCCAGTGTGTACAAGCATGCCCCGGCCCGGTCCTTCCGACACCGGCGACTGCGTCGTTCGAGGTCAATATTAGCCTGCTAAGCGCAGTTTTACGAGCTGGACGTACTGGCGCGGCGCGGTCAGCGGCCCGGCTGTGCGGAGTGCGGAATGCCGAGACCTGAACCCCCGCCACCCCGACCGGCGGGCGCCCATCGGTACGCGGGTGGCTCATGTCTTACGTTCGACTATGCTATTGCGCTGTAAAACTGTCGACTGCAGCAGATTTTCAATGTGATATCGATTAATTAATTTAAACAGGCTGACAGCTTGCGAAGGATAAGCGCGCCGCTTTGCCGACAAGCACCTTCCAGCCCGGGCCGGCAAAGGCCGGGCACACGAAAGAGTGTGGGAAAGAAAGCCGCAGTTCGAGTCGAGTAAGCAACTTCGGCATGGTGTGTGTGGGTCTGTGTGTGCGTTTGGGCGATGGGTCGGACGACGGGGCAGCATTTTCCGAGCGCGCCACTACGGAACGACGCTGCGTATGTGCGTTTTGCTGAGCCAGCCGGTCCGGTTCGGTCGGGTGTTGCGGGACTGCTGAAGCAGGAGCGCAAACTAAAACCCAACATTAGCATTGATTGAACCCTTTACAACCTTCGCAGCCCGCAGCCCGCTCCAGATGGTCCTGTCGTGGGGGGGTGGACCCGCCTCAAACCGAAGGGTTGCGCGTTACGCGCGCGTGCTGGTGATACGACACCGCAGAACTAGAACATCGCCGGTTCGGTGTAAAGTGAATCGTTAGCACGCGGAGAACGGAGGCGAGCCAAAACCAATGCAGGCGCTAGCGAGCGCCATCTGGCGGGTGATTATCGATCCATAATTAGGATGCAATAGGACGTGATGATGCCCTCCGCCGCCATCTATTGGCCGAACGAGGGGAATCCTCGCGAGCAACGGATTCGGTCAATTGGCTGCTCGGTGCTCCTGCACGCCACGCGACGAAAGGAAGCACACATACACACACACACACACTCCGGTCAAGTGCAGCATCTCGAGCGGGCGCTTTAATATATTCCAATGAGTCATAATGACTGCAAAGATGGGAAATGAGGATATTTCGTAAGGAGTGCGGTGAGTTTTCTCGCAGTAATTATCGAGCGAAGCGGAAGCCGAACGTTCCGTTGCGAGCGATCCATTGATTAACGATCAGCTGTGTATTAGCCTGGGTGCTGTGGAGAGACCGTCTTGGAGAGCAGCATCGTTCGGGGTGAAATTATTACTGTTATTAGCCCGTTGTAGTGGACACCACTGCAGGTGCCGCGTGTAAATCGAAGATTGTATCGGTTTGGGGGAAGAATTGTAATGAGAGTTTGCAACTAATGTTTATGATTATGTGGTGAAATCGTTTTCAAAATCAGACTGCTGAAGAAAAACTGTCCAATAATTTAATTTATGAATTTAAAATAGATTGTTCACTTAAAATGAGTAATAAGGTAGAACGGAAATCAAATGCACCATCATATAAAGCCCGAATCCTGACATCATACAGATCATCAATTCAGGTGATTCTTGAAAAAGACGTAAACCGAATGTCATTTCAGCAAAATATCAAACGTTTATCTTTTTTTTTAATAAAATATTCTTATAGTCCCTTTTCCAATATACTAGTTTTTCTTCCCTTATAAATCAGTATTGTTACAAGCATAAAGTTATCTGAAAAGAACAAATACGATCAAAAATCCATCCAAAATCCATAACGTCGCCAACACTCTAGATGCGGGCAAGATAGTTGCGAACGTCGTGCTCTACCACCACTAATCTCCTTCCCTGTTCGATCACGCAGATTGGCCAACGCAACGCAAACTCCTTGCCGATGCTTGACGAGTGAGAACTGTCCATTTCGGCACCGTTGACTGATCAATTCGAAATAAAAACAAGACCATACGAAAGCTTTGAGCCCCCTTTGATTGGTAAGAGAAACGAGTCCAGTTTGCTTCACCTACTAGACTAGAAACCGAGTGACTAAAGAGTTCTAGTGAAATAGACACATCGTAGACCGTTAGAGTGATAGATAGATAGCTGGATGCTTTCATAGAATAGGAATTTCTTCCAAAACCGATCGTCCATCCTATTGATTGCGATAACAAAAAAAAACATGCACAAATCAAGTATATTATGAAATTAATGTAATAAGAAGCTGGAAAAAGTATTAAGTATGTTGAAACAGTTGAAACTAAATCGAAACCAGATCGAGCCAGATGTAAAAGCATGTCGAAATTGCTGGGATAAAGTAATGTTTTACACACACTAACGTCTCCATCAGTGCACAAGGAGAAACCACACCATTCACGTGAGATGTGATTCGTTTCTTTTTCCTTTTTTCCCCCGCTGTATTTCAACAATAATAAAACATTTTCCACTCGGGGATGCACGACAGCGGGCTTAAACCGCACGTCCGCCCGCAGCCGCCTCTTCGACGTTCGTCTCCGACGTGGTCCTTCGGCCCCAGGGATGACAATAGACGGTGGTCCTCCGGCGGTAAACGAACTTTCGGCGCGTTTCTTCGCACCGCAAAACACCCGATCACCCGAGTGGGCGGCCCGCCGTTCTCCGCGAAAGCGCAAACCGGAATATGAGCAAATGACGGAAAAATATCGCTTGATGGGTTTTCATAACCCAAAACGCGGCCGGCGGCAGCTGCGCGCCATCGTGCGACGCACACACGCGCCGGCCCGCGGAACGCGGAATAAAAAGCGCGATAAAATGAATCGAACTAACGAAAAAAAAAATCACGGATTCAAATACCGAACCAAACCTTATTTTCATTTCGGTTCGACCAAACCAGCGCAGCGGATTCCTTCCCCGGACGACAGTTAAAACGGGTTTCATTATACATTTTTTTTTTCGTTCTCTATATGTGTGTGTGTTTGAGTGAGCGAGCGTGTATGTTTGTATGAGCGGCTGCCTGTGGTGGCCATTTGGGCCACAACAAACGCCAAAGCAATCGTTCCGGGTTTTTGTCGCTCGCTTATCGAAATTTTCATCGGAGGTTTTCCCGTATATATATATTTTTCCGTTGCTTTTCTTGACGTTTTCTCCGCTGCTGCTGCTGCTGCAGAGGGCAAGATCCCCACGATCACCCGCAATGACAGAGTGGAAAGTAACAAATTTTCCGTATGTTTTCCCGGCCCGTGTGTCACGCCGCGTGGTGGGATGGGCTCCGAAAAAGAAAGCACCGAAGAGAAAGAGAAAGAGAGAGAGCGATGCGATGAAGCAGAAGGAGGTTTTTATTTCTAGGGTTTTCCATGGCCTGTTTTGTTTTGAACTGTGGATCGCAGGCAGGAAAAACTCGCCACTTTTCCCACGTCCGCTTCCCACCCTCCACTCCCCCCGGTCTGGTAGTGTACCAACCGACGTTCCGAAAATGAAATGAGACGTCACCGAGGAAAAGGAAAAACTACGGGCAAAATTGAGAGAAAAATTCATTATCGTCATATGATTGATGAGATTTTTCTCGACTCGTTGTTGTTGTTGCTGCTGCTGCTGCTGCTGCATCAACTTTTATCCCTTTTTGCTCTGCCCCGCTTGTCAATGGAAGGATATTTTTTCCTCACGGCGCTGGCGCCCGAGCAAAAGATTTCCTTTCTTCGATCCGGCACACCAGTTTATATCGCCTGAGGCTTGCGTGCTCGCTGGCTGGGAGTGTATGTGTTTAAGTATAAGGATGTGGATGTGGTCCGTAAGATTGTTCTTTATTTTCAATTTTTTGCCCACACCTTCTTACACTTTTCCGCCAGAATAAACCATCAGCGTGCGAAGGATGAGGGAGGGCTTCAAAAAAGTAACAACAATGATTTACGCTTACGACTCATTCGAGCATTCCGTGCGGTTTTCGGGCGATGGTGTGTGCTTCATATTTTCGCGTTATATTGTTGTGCCGTGGTGGAACCGCGAGCGTCTCTCTTCGCGGGCGTCTTCGGCGCGTCTTGTGTGATGTGTTCTCTCCTCCCACTCTTCCATTCTCCACTCTTCTCGCGCGGTGGTCCTTTCATCTTTTTTAAACACTTGAAACGATGCGATCGGGTGCGATGAAGAAATGGTTTATGTTGCTATTTTCGCTGTTTCGCTGCACGTGTATTCTTCGCGTTCGTTGCCTCAGTGAAAACGGTGAAACGGAAACTGCTTCCAATCCGCACACGGAACCGGTGGGCGAAACAGGGGACCGAAAATCCGTTGCAACGAATTGGCGAAAATCCTTCCTACATTCTACTTTGTCAGGATGACGAGATAAGGAAACTGACGCGGGGGTGGGAGAAATCCGGTGGGCGGAAAGAGAGCATCTAGTGCGGAGCATGATATATTGTCAGGAGTTTAAATCTAATCCATGATACTTTAAATTGATTTAATGCTTTCCTGCGCCGGGAGATGTGTGATTCTGGTGTTCGTGGGAGGGGGCTGGGTTTCACGGGAACCGGCGGGTTCGACCGGACGCTGATGGTTGGCTGCATTCATTTCGATAATTTAGGATACTTTTGGTTTGAGTTGGATAGCCCGCGAAACAAAGGAAGCGGAAATGTTTCTTTATTAACTGAAAATATGTTTTACTCTTGTTATTACCAACTGCTTTCTTATTTTTCTGCTGAGTGTGTAATTGCTTCATGGTTGTTTTTTTCTCTCTCTCTCTCTCCCTTAGTCCAGATGTTTAGTTTACCTTTAGTATGTCCCGGCATTCACTTATATCATATTGTTTTCGATTTGTTTCCGTCCAACTGCAACATTTACACTCTTTAGTAACACTTCTTTTTTCTTTCTTAATTTTTGCTTGATACCGTAATGATACTGTGAACTGTGTAACCTTTTGCGAACATGCAACTAGTTTGAAACGAGTACACCATTCTCTTTCAGCTCGTCTGCGATGGGATTGGCTGATTCCTCGGCTCCTCTGTACTCGCGACCAAGGTAGGTGTGCTGCACTCTGTACCACGAGAGGGCTTCGATGTTGTAGAGCGAACGCTAGCACTGTGTCCCGATAGTATCCTCACCGAGCAAAATAAAGCCTCTTTCTGCAAGTGAATGGCACGGATAGTATATTGAAACCCCCATGAAGCAATTAAGGCTCCAGATAGTTTCCCAAAAAAAAGTGATTCGATCGTTTCTTGATGACGACGTTAAACCCCCCGATAATAAATTTAACATTAACACATATTTAAAATAGAGTTTAAAATTACCTAAAATGCAATAATGCTTTTACTAACGCCTTTCTTGATACGAGCAACATTCCTCCGCCCGTCAACAGCGGTACTTAACAACTCATGAGCAGAGCAATACTATTTAGCTTCCTTGCGCAATCCTTCTGTTGATCTGCGGACGGTTTTAACCCTAAGAGAGGACGCTCCATAGCTTCAACTAAGTGCTTTCCTGCCGAGTGTGTGTGGGTGTGTGTGCTACACGTTGCTTATCGTTGTTCTTCACTTTCATTCCAGGGGTTTCGGCTTCATCACATTCGGCGATCCAGCCAGCGTAGACAAAGTGTTAGCACACGGTACTCATGAGTTAGATGGCAAAAAGGTAAGCTCATACGACAGCGACTGTTGCTATGGTAACCAAATAATAACTATAATAGATAATCTGATTTATGAATGCGTTATTAAAACGTTTGTGCAATGTTCTTTATGGAATAGGCAGCATTGTGCATTGTACAGACGTTTCGATAACGTTTTATAACCTATTTCACTGTCAAATTCATAAAGATGCACCGTTCAGAATACACCACGTGCGTTAAGCAAATTGGCATAGTTTGGATCTCATTTATTTTGCAATGTATTTAACACATTTCCCACACTCACTCAACCTCTCGCAATTCCCTAAAAACTCCCAAAATGATGATTGCATAATAAGCAAACAAACTAAGGGGGTTAAAACGTCTCTTTGTCCACTCACAATCGCTCCCAATCATAATGGCACCGGGTGGGGTGGTGGGCGAAAATCCTCTAACCCATAAACCCATTTCCGGAGCGGTTCGGAGCGCTGACATAACAATCAGCTTTTATTTTCTTTAAATTATGCCGCGAATATGCTGAACTGCGTGCGAATGGCCGCGTGGGTCCCGCCTGTGAGAGTGCATTCGCATGTGCGGCGGCGGAAAAGCGAAACATAAACATTATCCCCTCCACACACACGGTGCCCGGTGACGTCACGATAAGGATGAGGGCAACTGTTTGACCATTCCAGTCTTTTGTGGAGCTTTGTTTGTGTGCTGGCTGTTTTTTTTTTGTTGACGACTTGTCCATAATCCTCAAGCTCAAGAAATGCCTTTGCGTGAGGGGTGTGTGCGTGCGTACTGCTTAACGAACGATGCGCCGGAATCTCTTCGTAACGGGCGAATGCTACCGTTAACGATTGCTTTATTTGTGGCACTCGCTTTACAGTTTATGCTCCGGTCGTGTGTGTGTGTGTGTGTGTGTGTGTGTGTGTGCGTTTGTGGGCGATTTTTGTTTTATTGCTCCCTGCCTGCCTCGCTTCTCTTCTCGCCGAGGCCGTTCGCGGCCGTTGACAGGGCCGATAATCTTGAGACTATACGTCCACCGGCTGCCTGTCGCCCGCGTGACTTCGTGGGGCTTTTTTTCTCGCAAACCTGCTAAATCCGGAGAACAACAGGCTGATGGAAAATAAATATGCCTCCCGTTTTCAGCCGTCCGTCCGTCGTCCACGTCCTTGGACCACCTTGGCTGGAGACAAAACGGGCCCCTTTCTATGCGGCCCCGTTCGGAGCCCGTTCGCTCGGATTATGTATCAGGAGTTTAGAGAACTAAGCGATTCCGTGTGAGTTCCTGTTTCACCACCATCACCACCGGTGGTCCGGTTGCGGGCTGGGTTGGCAGTTTTCCGGCGGGCGCTACCGTTCGGGCGCTACCGAAACAAGCCAAACCCGGGCGGCATTCGTAATGGTGCGGAACGTGTTATGTCACCCACATGTTTATCTTACGATTTGTGGCAGGAGGAGGGCTTCGCGCATCCTTTCTCGTGCAATCTCGCTCGGCCGCCGAGACGGAGCCGGCATGTTTGATGGCCCGACCGTCCGTCCGGCCGACCGAACCGAACCCGGCCAGCGTGTGCTGTCCTCGTGCAAACATAATTCTTGTTAAATCATCTTCTGGGAGGGTAATATTTTTTATTATTCATTTTAATTTCACTCCCTGGAAAATTCCGGGGTCCTCGGGTTCGGTGCTGAATGTTGAAGCCACTGCCGGGCCAACGGGACTAGCTTGCAGATTTTTTTATTGTTCGAAAAAGAGCGCAAAATCGCTGACTTCTTCCTACGGTGGTTGTACCCCGAAGGGTAAACCTTCATCCAGTGTCGTAAGGGATGGACGTGCGTGACGTCAGTGCTTGCGTAGTAATTGAAAAGTTCTTAGTTTGTTATTGTTTTGCTAAGTTCAGAAGTTGAGATTAATATCAGATACGAGAATTAATGCTGTTTTTTTAATCATTTCTATTTTCGTATATAAATTTTTAATCGTTGGTAAAGCCTAGATGCTAGTACAGATAAATTTAAAAAAAAATGTTCACAATATTAGTCATGGTTCATACAATCATTAGAGCGAACTTTATGTTCAATAGATTTGCGAACTCAATTTAAAATAATTATAGGATCCTTTACTACGCTTAGCTTTGATGGTTATTTACATCCTCTAATTTTGAATTTTTATTTTAAAATTATCAATTTGCTAAGTTCTCTCAAGAATATGTGGTGTAACAATTTGAAGCTTAAACATCAAAGACAGCAAGAGGTTCGCTTGTATTATTCCTCCATTCTTATCGCCTGAAGCAAGCTACTGTTTCATAGAGCTGAAACAGCTAGTATGGCAACGAGTGCTTTCAACAAATAGAAGAACAAAAAATTAAACAAAATTTGGTTGTTTGGATGCTATTTAATTGTAGCTTAAGGAAGATTATGTGAATAAGAGTTTAAATATTTTGCAAAAGCACATAAAAGGTATATTACAGAATTTTTCATTCATTCTTGAACAGTTCCAGAAATCGTTCCGCCCATTCATGAAATGCCATTATCCAGGCACGGCTATCGTTCTCTGTTTATCGTGCCAGAATGAATACTCACAATCACGGAATTGTATTGAGTTGGTCGAAGTCGCTCTTTGAACTACGCATAATACTCACTTCAAGAATGGATGGAAGGATTTCATGATTGTGTAGGACGAATTCAAGTTACTCTGGGAACTGTTCATGAATGGATGAAAAATGCTGTAAGTATGATGGTAATATTATGTTAGATACATATGTGTAATATTAGAGTATATCAAAAGCATTATGCTTTGTGTGCTCTCGTTGCTCAAAGCCATTCAGGAGAAAATAGTTTTGAACATTGATTGATCAGGTCAGAAAGGAAATGTTCTAAAATCAGTTTCTCAACATGGAAATTTGATCCCTTTTCACATGTGTTAACACTACTCAGTTCAATTCCCGAACCGAACGATTGTAAAGGTGTCACAAGAACAATTCCGACATCATAAACCTGCGTCGTGGGTTAAATTTCACGCCCAAATAAAAATAACCAACATAATGCGCGCGTCCTTTTTAGTCCGGTTCTTACACCGACACGCTACCGGGAAGGAACTTTAATCAATCGTCCTGCGACGACGACGGCGCCACATATCTCTTCCTTTACGACCGGGGCACGCCTACACGGCCGGTGTTAGGTATCGTTTTTACGCCGCTTCAATCACCTGCCCGGCGGTATAGTAAAACAATTGATGGATGTCTTCCCTGGTTTAAGATGAAACCGCACACACACCCAAAAACCAACACGCACGCACTCCGGTCTGCGAATCCGTTCCGAAAAGGCCGTACGAATGAAATTTGCATCCAATGAAGGGATCGCCGATCGGAAGCCGAAATAGTGTTTGCTTTACTGCTTTTAATAGTGATCCTCCGTAGGCCGGGAATATGTAAATTTGCTCGTGTTTTTTGTATGTAAATCGTTTACCGGCTCACCGGATATACATTTTTAATCGAAGGGACTTTCCCGAGCACCACGGGCTTGTTTGGTTTTGTTTGAAGTATTTATACGATTTGCGCCTCACGGACCTCTTTGAGACACGGCTCCGGCCGGTGCGGTGCGCGTTCCCGATAGATTTTCGGTTTCGGGGTTTGTGTTTTGTTTTTTTTTGTTTTGTTGTTCTCGCCCGCTGTCTTGTCTTCGTTCTCCCAATCGACCTGCGGGACTGTATTTCATGGTCGGAGGTTATAGCGGCGTTGGTTTTATACGCTTTTCGGTTGGAATATTTAAATGCGAGAAAGCTGAAACAACCCCGACCGACCGGTTGATTGAGTCGTTGTGACGTTGTAACGGTGCAACCATAAAGCTCACACACCCGCACACCATCGGCATTACGGAATTTTAAGTTTGAATTAGCTTTTAGTCGATACCCTGCCAATTCATTCGAGAGAATGTTTCATCAAACCTCCATTGGAAACAGCCCCATTCCATTGCAACATTTCATTAGGCTAGCCGTCCATGCCATGCTCGTATCGTAGCCCGTTTTTACATATTATTCATTTCATCGCCATCGGATGCACACGCACGGAATAGCAAAACAAAAAAAGAAAAAAGAAGTGCCTTAGCCAACACTTGTGGCCACAGCCCACTCTTACCTTCCAGCCCACTCGAAGGCATAGCCCTGCTTTCGCCGACCAGCAGCGAGTGAAAAATATTCGTGCATTTGCATGAGAATCAGCTCATTTAAATGATTTCACTTCGGCACGGCATTTCAGCGCGCCATGCTTTATGTGGCCGGTTATCTCTTTCGTGTTGATTGAATACAAAACCGTTTCTGTTTCGCTTTCTCTCTCTCTCTCCGCAGATCGATCCCAAAGTAGCATTTCCGAGGAGGGCACATCCAAAGGTAAGTGGATATTCCGTAACGTTTTACTTTTTCCTTCCCGGACCCGAACCCGCCCGGGTGAAGTTTTTGGCTGAGCGGTTTACCGATTCGTATTATTTATACCGCTGTACCGCAAATTGTTTTTTATTATATATGCTTCCGTTCTAGCGTGGAATGAATGCATACAGAGCATATTTTTGCTCACCTATTTATCGAAGAACAGAGTGAAATATTTCAAACGATTTCCATTCCATCTCCCTGCGAAGGAAGAACTCTTTATAAGCCTATTTGAATGTCCCTTGTCGAGGCTGATTTGTCCGATGTCCAGTTTGTGCGAAACATCGGCGTCCTAAGTGTCCCATTCCACTCTTTGGAACATGTCGAACATTCGCTCTCAATCAGACTTCCGCAGCGTGCAGCGCGTTCTGTTGCTAAAAACTTCGACTTCGGTCATGTCCTTGCCGGACTCGGCTGTCGGCTACCCTTTTGCCGCGGGCGACCGCCGTTGTCAGCGGGCGCAATTCGGTTGTGCTTGCTTTACAATTTTTACCTCACCAGTCACCCAGTGTTCGTCCTGCGAGAAGGGAAACTTTTTTGCTCTCTCTCTCTCTTTCTCTACGTTTTTTTTTGCTTCTTGCTGATGCCGTTGCATCATCGAGATTGGATAAGAATGGAATGTGAGCGAGGAAGCGGGCACGTGGTTTACAAATTTGCTGCAAACGGACTGCGAGAAGATTGCTGGGGGACACAACAACTTCAACCGACACACCCAACGTCGGCGTGGGACGGTGTCGTCCAACAGCGGACAACAGGGAGGGGAGGCCGTTCCGTTAGGAACAAAGTTAGAAACGCAAGAACAAGACTTTCAACTTTACATACTCGGTCTTGAGATCGGTCCCCCGCGGTCGGCTCTTACCTCGTATTGCGTTGGACTGACCAGAGAGTGAGACAGAGAGAGGGAAGGCCATTCGGCTTAAGGATAGTCTTTGAAAATTTGTCCTAGAAGCAATGGACCGATTCTTTCTAGCTTTTCTCGAGTGTTTTTCCGTTGTTTTTTTTTTCTCGCTGTATCCATCTTACTTTGCGGGGGATCAAATTTGGATCACTCCCTTTATTCCAAGGGGAGAGGTGAGCTAAAAAAATGTACATCATGTCACCGTACACAGTATGAAAGAAAGCACGCCGGGGGACGGGTAGAATCTGCCGACGCGAACTCAAGTGAAGCTTGACACAACTCGACACAACTTCAGCATCGACGACGACGACGACGGCACGCTGACGAGGGACACCAAGGACACGATTACTTCTCATCAACAACCTCGGACCCCCCGAGGGGTGAAGACACGCGCCCGCGCTTACTCGGCGCTGGTTCGGGCCGTGTACTCAACCTTCAACCCGGAGCTGTTTGAAAACGTATTGAAAGCGTAGTTATTTGAACATATATACACACACACACACACACACACACACACACGCCCTACACATTTTTCCCTCCCACACTCGATGCTGATGGTGACGATGATGACGATGGTGGCGTTGGGCGCTGTTGATGGGTTTGCTTCCCTTTTATTCGCCGCGCACCGAAAAGTGCTTCAAGGCATACCGGTGTGCCGCGCTTGTGCCGCTACCGGCCGAATTCGGCCGTGTTCGATGCTTAGAAACGGTACGGAACACGGGTGGGTGGTAAACGTCGTGTAGCAAGGTGGTCAGCTTAAGTACGGTGTCGTACTTATGGTGGAAGTGCGAATTTCCGGAATTTCGAGAAGAAATCTGTAGGTCAAATCGTTGGTTTCAAACTTAAAGATGGCGAGGAAGAATTGATTTTAAGTTTATAAAAATTCTTTTCAGCAGCCTAAAACGAGTTCTTATGTCGGATGACCTGGAACAGTCACATCTTTAGCTACGTAAACATAAAGGAAGCATAACAAAACAGAAAATATTAAATAAATATTTCTTTCGAAATATTTCTTCTATGCCCGCAGTAGTGGAAACCTGTCGATTCTTATCGAATTATCGTATTTTGAATATGATTTTGATCACAAATCTTTCAAATTATAGCTTAAATTTGAATTATTGCTTTGGCTTTTAATAAAAACATTGATGACCTGTTATCTAGTATCTTTTATCTAGTCTAGTTTATTTTAAATAACGAAAGTTGTGGACAGGTTCAGTGTATTACATAAATTGTGGCATATCAAATTCCTGATGGAACAAAACGTTCAATGTTGAGGTTTCGGTTTAAATGATTTGAAAATACCAGCTCAATTCACATTAATTTGAATGATTGTAGATTGTTTCAAAAAACTAAAAAGATTGTTATAAAAACAAAAACGAAATTTGTAAAGGTTATTAGTTAAGGGTTAATTAAGAAAGGAGAGTAAGGTATTTCGATACTAAAAACTGTAGTCTTGACTAAGAACAATAGTCACCCTTCGAGATATTTCTTGAGGTTCACAAAAAAGGAGATAAATTAAAAACGTAAATCTATCCATCTTTAAAGGATCATTTATTACATATTCTTGTTGCTCAATTACTTTTTTCATTATATATCTTGGGTAGATATCTATAATGGCTGTGTTGAAAAAAATAAAACAAAAATTTCTAATTCTGTTTTACTCGAGCACTGAACGGCTTTCATCAATGTATTCAACAAACATGTTGTATAGAATATGTGCTTGAAAGTAAGTTCAAAACAAACTGGATTATAACAGCAAAAAAAGACACACAACAAAAGTTGAAATAGGTCTGGTTCAGCACGTACCACATCTCTTACAGCCGTATAATTGATAATCTGAAACGTGATTGAAGTCTTGATAGATCGTGTGCACCCATCAAACTCACTTTCGCCTGGTGCTAGAGCGGATTGGGGCCAGCATTACCTAATGCGTCCAAATCTAAATAATCGTCCATTACTCCCGCACGGTGTCGGCACGCATCGCGCGCGCAAATCGTTCCCCTCCGTCTTGCGTTCTGCGACACGTCATCCTCTACATTTTGCACCTTTTGAGAGACTTGTAGCAACCCGGGACCACTTCCCACCAAGTTCGCAGCGCCAGATGCAAAAGCAGAACTCCGACTCGAGTTCTTCCCGCAGAACCGACACCCGCAGCTGCTTCCTGTTTCCGCACCCGCTGCCGACGGGTTAAGCCTTGAGGTGGAGCCCGCTTACTGAGCCACCAGCCAAAGCGAGTTCCTTATTGATCGATCGAAAGAAACCCACCCCACCAGTCGATGCGAGCGGGATTGGCGGGGAGAGCCTTCGAACTTCTGATCTCTGCCATCATAAATCATTGCCTCGAAGACCGATGCTTTCGGTCGGAAGTTCCCGGTGGCTCCCGGGGCCTTGCCCTCCGGTGAGGCTCTTCCAAACCGGAGCCAGCCAGCCGGCAGTCGTCTTCATTTCAGCAGCGGGTCGTTTGATCCGCTATCATGGCACAAACATACGGGACCGGGCGGAAGCGCACGGCAAACGCCCCCGTGGATCCGTGATCAAACAGTAACACCGACACAAACGATCCTCCCTCCGCCTCCGAGGGGGGGGGGGGGCGTGAGTCCAGGGTGGGAGGGCGGTTTATCGGGGCACCGATGGGTTTTCTATCCTTCTCAAAAAGGCGGGACGGAACGTAGCAGCAGTAGAGTCGAATGGTTTTTCTTTCTTTTCGAATGTTTTCAAGTATGAATAAATTTATCTAATTCAATGAATTTGCGTTTCGATGCTGGCACGATGGGTTTTGCAATATTCCGCATGGTGGAACCGGCGATAAGGGGAAGTGGGAGGAAGCTGGGTGAAGATTTCACGCGAAACACGAGAGAGTGTGAGTGTACTTGGAAGCCGTCGGTCTGAAGTCCTTTGCGATGCAGAAGTATCTCTTCCAGTTCGAATGGGTGCGCATCTAAAATGGAAGCAATCGATGGAAAAGGAGTCTCTGCTATCGTGCCCTGATGCTGATGCTGCTGCTGCCGCTGCTGTTGGTTTTGTGCGAGGCTCAATGCATGTGGAATTAAGTTTGTGTGCTCGCCCGGGATGTATCATGCGGAATCGAGCAGGCAATTGGGAAATCGTTGCTTAATTCAGCGCATGTTATTGAATGACACTTTAATTGGTTTGTTTGAATGGTTTAATAGAATCTGGTTGGAATGTTTATCGAGTGTCGTGCTTAGAGGCTAAGCGAAAGGTGCTGTTTTGTTGTGAGAAGCAACGAAGGGCTTATGATGTATGATTCTGAGGTCGAAAAAAGAGTATTTATTTATAAAAAGAGTATTTATTTGAAAACAATAATTTCTAACTATCACTTTCTCTGATGGAACATAAATGATCCAAAAGATATAATAAATAGTATTAAAATTGTTGATAAATGTACATCAAAACACTTAAATTTACTTTGTATTTAACTAAAACTAATTATGAATTTTCCATTTTATAAAAAAATTATCCATGAAATTTTACAATACGTACCAATCAAACTTCACAAGTTTTCGGTATCTCATGAAACACTTCAATTTTGAAAGGAAACGTTTCACAAGTATCGATTAAACTTCTTTTTCATCATAATAGTGTAGCTTCACTAATGTTCCAAGTTTCATACTATTTTTTTGGGCCTACGTTATCACATAAACTTCACCCCTCATAATGAGGACACTGTGTGAAAAGTCCTTTCTCACGCATCTCTGACGCCGTAATTGGTCCTCCCGCGAAAGTTCGTCACTGCCATGACATTACTATGGCAGATCTGAAGGCAGCCTTTTTTTCTTGCGTGTGCCCGTGTGTGTCAGTTCACAAACAAATGCATCCAATAGGTGGTGGATAACGACCAACCAAAAAAAAAACACTACCCATCGTCCACTGGGCGGAACTCCCAGTATGAAGTTGGTCATTAATTTTAATTACTACCGCGCGCGCTCGTTCGCGCTCACCGGTAATAAAGATTGACAAATTAATTAATGTTTTAACTTCGCCTCCCGGAGGCTCTGATTAGAATTGGCGTGCTGGTGGCAGTGAGAAACGCACCACGGAGAAGACATTCCGACCGCTCCCGGGAGCCAGAGTTATCACTCACGCACGGCGCTATGATGTCTCCATTTCCCGCACGAGAGTTGTCGAGCAGTTATTAAAAAGGTGAAAGTCATCCGGGCCCCCGGTGCACGTGTCGCACCGTTTTCGTGGGGTGGACAGTATTTTTTCCACATTCCCTTCTGAGTGGATATATCTGTGCGCTTCTATCGGGCTCTTATCATCCATCATACCGATGGCGGTTTGGAGAGAGAGGGAGCGAGGGCTCGATCGAAGATTCCGCGATATCTATTCCGGACCGGTAGCTGGTTGACTTGTGGTGTGGAGAGCTTTTTTTTCGTCGTCGCCGGCACGGTCTACCTTCTTTAATTAATGTCAACCGGCTCCGGTCGAGATGGCGAGCGAGACCAGGCCGTCGATCACTCATCGTGCATCGCAAATGACAACTGTCCATTATCCGGAGCCCCCGGAACCACTAACGAGCGAGCCCTTAATAGGAAAACGAACGTCCTAATGATGGGTTACCCATGGAACCGACCGGTCCGGTTTGGGGGGGGGGGGGGGGAAGAAATCCTCGAAGCCTCGGGACTAATAACGGTGTGTTTGTGTGTGAGTGTGCCTTTCCTAACAATACTTTTCGCCCGCCCTGCACCGTCCATAAACACTTGAAAACCGTAATGACACGAAGAGTATCGCACAAAAAACGAAAAAGAAAACGAGCCGTGTTGTGACATGGGCCAACTTTACCGCTTTCGAGTAGCGTTCTCCGGTGCCAATATGGGGAATCGAATCAAACAGGCATTCGAAGATCAACCACCTGGAAATGTTATGCTCCCGTGCCCGCTCCAACGAGACCACCTCGAGTGTCCGGTGCGGCAAGAGCGGGACAAAAGCAAACAGAGGCGCAGCAACAACAAAAAAAAACCCTCATCCCGAATCCTTCCCAACGTTCACACGAGAAACCGGGCCTACGTCCCATGCGCCGGATTCGGAAGAAATCGAAGGATAATATATCATTCGGAAATATCGAACAATCCACAATTGTTTTCGAGTTCTCGACATCGATTGCGCCACGCACGGCTGGCAAGGATGATCCCCGGTGGGTGGGGTGGGATGGGATGCACGCGGTGAGTGTTATTCTTATCACGAGTGCGAGGAACTTTTTGCTTCCGCTCGCGCGCGCGCGCCGTCTTTCGTGGTTCGCTGCCGGCGGAAAGGCTACGGTTATTGGTAACAATTTATTAACCATTTTTCCTCCATCACGACGGAGAGCGCCCGAAGGACGGTCGGCCCGTCCTTTCTCGGTGCTCGAGAAGTTTTCCGAAGAGCAATCCGCCTCCGCCTCCTGTCAGAAACAGAAACATTCGGTGAGTATGTGTGTGTGTGTGTGTGTGTGTGTGTGTGTGTGTGGGTGGGTGTGGGTGAGATTTTTTTTCGCCTGCCCACCATCACCATTGCCATTGCTCAACCGGACCGGTTCGTCTTGACGAGGGAGCGTTGCGAGACAAGAACATGGGCCGTCTCGAGCGCCAAGAACAACAAACAATCCCGAAAAGCGGAATCTTTTTGTAGGCTGTGAGCGAAGAAAACACACGTCCCGACCGACCGAAAGAGTATTGAGGTCGGCAAAATTGGTGCCATGCAGAACTGTCATGTTTAGCGGAGAGGCTCCGTACAAGCTCGTGGGTGGGGCCTTGATAGGCAGAAAATATCAATTGATTAATAATTTTCCATCGTTTTGAGTTCGGTGTTCGGGTGCCTGGTGGAAATTCGCACACAATGCGACGATACTTGTTCGCTGTCGAGTAGGGTTGTCGGAGGGATTGTATTTCGTTCAGTGGTTGGAATGGGCGATGAAGATTTTTTTCTTATTCAAACGCAATTTTTTACTATATTGCCAAGCAATTTCTCTATAATTTTGGAAATGTGTTCATAAGAAGGATACAAGAAATAAAGTATAAAGCTAAAAGTATTAATCAAACTAGTGTGTGTTGGTAAGTTGTTAATACTTGCACATTTTTATGCAAGTTTTTTTTAACAAACATAAAAGACTGAAAAAATGCACAAGAATCGCATGATTTTGCTAAGTTATTCTTTCTGATATAGATTACTGAGAAATTTATGTTCGAATAATATTCATGTTTCATTCACTTTCCTCTAATATAGTTATCAGTCCACCTTTCAAATTTTTGTGATATTTTTTTAAATAAAATTGTTACAAATTCGCTTTATTGTGAGTATTTTGCAAATAAAAAGTCATTTTAATAACATCAAATGATTAATCCTTTAACTCGTATCGCTTTTCTTATGGTTTCATAACATATTTCCCAGTTTTGTTTTATATTACTACAGCTATCAAATTTGTGTTTGAATGTTTCATGTTAGCTACATTGTCTACACTTATCGGTGTTGCTCTTATTTTTATTTGCCTTAGTACATCGTTTGTTTTCATTTTACCGTGTATTAAATATAAATATTCCTTTGTGCTACCTTTGTTGTGGTTCAAGTTTTTGTTTGATAAGTGTTTACCAACACCCGATTCCAGTTTTTATGTTTTGTACTTTTGCTAAAGTCGGTATAAACCACATAAAAATGAATGATTTTTGTTTTTTTTTTGCTTACTTTGAACCAATATATAAGAACAGCCTGATATAAGAACAATAAAAGACTTTCAAAATTACTCCAATCTAATGAACACTTGTTTTCATGTGTTACATATTGTTTGCTATAAGTTCCACGGTTTAAAAGTACCTGCTTCAATGAAGCGTTGCTGATAATGGAAAAGACATCTTTTATATTCAATTTAATCGCATTAGTTTTGCACTAAAACGCTAAGGTTGTCGAACCTGAAAGCATTTCTTCATCATTCAATAACTATTTCTGTTAGTGCTGTTTCTTAGAAGCCAACAGTAGGAAAATGATAACATCGCAACCCATGGCTCCTGCCTTAAGAACGCTCCTGCCACTACACCAGCCTACCAGCGCCCCTGTATTGGAAAAGTAGATGAGTAATAGTGGCCCACGTTGAAATATTAATGCAAATATGTTTTGTTTCCCCTGGCCGTTTGGCTCCTCCTGTGCGCTGGATGGTCTCGGCAGCGAGCGGATTGTGCTGTGGATGCTAATTCCATTTATCATATCTCTTATTGGTTTTGTACGCTTCTACCCCGATTTCCACTACCGATTTCCTCCTCCTCTCTCTCTCTCTCTCTCTCTCTCTCTCTATCACACACACACACATACGTTGATGGTGGCGGTGATCGCGTATAGGTTGGAAAACACGCTTTTTCTCCGAATTGGCTCCCGCTCCGAAGGCTGTGTTTGTGGCCGGGAACGGATCTCGACATCGCCGTGTGTTTGGGTGTGTGGGAGAGGTTGTTGCAACGGAGAAACTCCCTGGAGTGTGCCGAAAGCAAAATCCGAAGCCACCACACGGGAACCGCCAAGGTAGCGGCGGGTTGGGTTGGCGTTCGGACCCAGAACCGAACAGGATGTTCCTGAGCCTCTCGAGTGTGCGGCTAGGCCACTATCCATCTCCGGGGGGAGGGCCGACCGAAAGGTGGGGGCTGGAAGTGAATGCCTAAGCAACCGAACCGGCTGCCTCTGCCGTAGTGTTCCGGTGAAGGGCCGCCCGGTAGACAATGATGAAAGTGCTATTAGTTTTCGTTTCTCGGGCGTGTAGTTTCCCGGCCTGGGGGGCTGTATTATAAATAAATAATATGATAATTTATTAACAATACACCTATAATCATCCGGCGTTTACGGGCGAGGCATTGGCGAGAGGCGTGCGAAGGGCAAGACTATTCCGGTGGCGGAGATCGGGAGCGTTGCACCCGGAGTTGGGGGCAAATGGCAGAGAAATGGCGGCCGATGGAGGAGGCCGCAAGATGCGCGGCCTCCCGGTGGCCGTGGGTGAGCCAAATTATGCCACTTTACTACGCCGTCTTCGACACCGTGTATGTGTGTGTGTATGTATATGTGTGTGTGTGTGTGCGTGTTCGGCATCTCGAGTGGAAGGCAAACGATCGACAGACTCGCACGCCCGTGGAACGTTCCCAGTATCGTCCCGCTTGTTTGTGTAACGGGTTAACCGGCACGTGTCAGGAGACGAACCCGAGCCCGCTGAGAAAATAACCACTCCAAGCATACCGGGTTCGTGTGAACGGGCTGCCACTGCAGGCCCGGTTTTAATGTGCCCCTTTTTCCGGCCCAGCTCATCCCGCGCATCCGAGCGGCTTCTAATCAATAAGAAAGTTACGCCCCGATAGTGGGGACCGCTTTTGAAGGTTAACAACCAGGCGCAAGAAAACGAATCGATCGACCGAGGTGGCAGCGAGTATAACTCTTGCTTAGGAAATGTCAACCCGGCTTAAATTTACAACCGACCTTTACCAGGGGGAGGAGGTGTTATTTACGGGGCCGGGTGTATCGTGTGCGTACGACAGCAGTCCTTGGGAGGGATTTTACACGCCTTTCTACGCTTTTGAAAGGCGATGTGGATGTGTGGATGCAGAAAGATCTGCCGAAGGCTGCACCGGCCCACCCCCGGAAGTGGGCCGCTACAGACGCTTCGCTTGAATTAATTAATATCCCATAAGCTGTGCTGGCCGGTTTGGAGAACTCCTCGTGGCACGGTTTGGTTCGGGAGGACGGAGTTTTCCAGCTTCCAGTTGGTAAACTGTCCCATCTTAAAGGTACACGAGTGGCACATTCCGTGACGGGCGGTTTCCGTATGCACGTGGAGGCCATTTCGCCAGAAATGTGTGAGCCTTCTGCAGTCGAGCGGTAGAGAATTTAATTTCGGCCTTTCAATTTAACACACCATCAGCTTTTGATTCGTTTCCTTCCGGGTTTTGCGAGACAGCATTTTGTCTTCACGAGCATAAATTACTTTCCCTGCTCCCGTCTGTGTGTCTGTGTGTCCGAGTGAAGGGCATTCCGGGCGGTACGGTGGTTGTGTACAGAGATTAAATGAAGATAACACTTCGCTTCTGGCACAATAAAGCATAGAACTCTCTTTTTTTATTTTCTTTTTTTTTTGTTCATTCTGCATCATCGAATCGGCTTCTCGGTGCTGCTGGGTCGGCTGGGTCGGATCGGAACGGTGTGGTTCCGAAAAAGCTTGCAAAAAGCACGTTCGTACCGGAGCCGGGCGACCCAAAACCACCCTCCCCGGACGCCGACGGTGGCTGGAGAATCAATTTTAATTCCATCATGTCACTAGACTAAACATGTTACTTGTACAAACTGTCTGTTATTGGACAAATTATGTGTCCCCACCCCCCCGCCCATTTCGATTCCCAACACCCGCCCGGGGTGGCTGGGCGAATTAGTTGCCTGCCGAAGGGGGTGGTGAATTCCGCAAACTCGGGAGGTGCACCATTTTACCATGAACCATTCGTCGAAACTGTCGCTTCACGGCGGTACACACTGTGCACTCAGGCTTTGAGTTTGGCGGGGAGGGGGAGGTGGATGGTGCGATGAGGGAAACATGTTGCCAACTATGCAACGCGCCCGAGCACGTCGCCCGGGCCGGGCAGCGGGGCAACGTGGCAACGGTAACGTAACAGTTCGATTCAGCATTTTAACGTGTCACTTTACCAATTTTTCACGGTGGAACGGCGCACTACTAGCTCCCACAATGGGAGCTTCCTGTGGAGTTGGCCGTTGTCGTGTCGCCCGGCTGCAACGAATTCGAAGCCTCGCAACCGGGCTTAAAACATGGTTGTAATACAAAACCAAACCCATCGTTGGACCGAGTGCGAGCGCTCGTCGGCTCGGTGTCACCGGTTACATTCGTTTTCGTACATTCCGGCAGGCTTAGTGCATAGGAATGCATTTGTTCTGATGAAGGTGGGAAGGAGTGAGGGGGTGGGGGAGGTTGAAGCAGGAGGGAGGAGAGGCTACCGTTGGTGCTGCTGCTACACGAGAGTGCCATGTTTCGTGTTCGAACTGGTGAAGCAGTATAAATAAAGCTCTCTGCCGGTGTGCGTGTACGCCGGTCTACCTTTGCGAGGGTGCATATTGTATGTTTAATTTATAAAAAACTTTAAATTAATTTAAATTGAATTAAAACGATATAAAATGTTCCTCATCATTTAGATTTTTTCAATATTTTGTATTGTGTTGAATGATTACAAAAGATCATACTTTTTATTTGCCTTAATGACGCAAAATACAGTCCGTAACATAACTATACGGGCACCTTTTTTTGAGAATAAGACGAAAATTCAAAGAGATAGACGCTACTAAATTGTAGACAGTAACAAATTACGACTTTTGATGAATTCTTCACATTTTTACACACACCGTTACTATTTTTTCACCATCGTCAAAATATCTCCCTGTAACATAACTATACAACCACAGACGAACACTCGTTTTTTTGGGTGCAAATAATCATTTTTAAATTCGATTAAAAATAGAGGAATTTTAGAACAAACTTGAATAATGTAGGCATATTTAAATGTTTTTTAAATGCATTACGCTGCATGGAAAGCGGAAAATATAACTTCCGCATAACTGTTAACCCGTAACATATAAAATACATCATTAAAGTAGCCACAAATCGGCTGATTTAATTTGATAATCGATTCAAACGGATCATACAAAGAGAAAACCAATCGTATCAATGAACCAATTACCTTTATTTACAAACGGAATGTAACAGGCTCTATAAAAGTTTGCCAAAATTCTTTCTCACTGAGGACCTGAGAATTAATGATAAATCCCTAAGTAACATAAGGATTAATGATAAATTAATAAAAAAGGAGTAACTTTCAAACATTTTTAATTAAACTAACCTGTTGAGAAAGTCTTTCTATTGTTAATACAACCAAAGCGTCCGAATTGGTAGGATTACTGATGAGATTATTTAAACACCACTCTCATGATGCACTCCCATCTTAGTTTTATGAAACATTACCGATGGAAACTTAATTTTAAACGCTACACATATAAAAACGTATCTAGAGAAGCAGAACCATGCCTTTCCTATCGATGTGTAATGAACTTTAACTGCCAGTTTTCTCCATGTACTTTACATCACATCTTGCGTGGAAAATTGCACCTCATGAACCGGGCCCAGGCTGTACCGCGCCACATAATTACCTCGCACTCATTTGTCAAACAAATAAACAGCCTCGCCGCTTGTTCTTCGCAAAAAAAAAACACTACATCCTCCCGCGTGCCTTCCGTAGGCACCGTAATCGAACGGCAAAACCAATCGGCAACAGGGCAGCAGTGGCAAGAGGCAAAAAGGGTAGTACGCTTCTCGCGAACCGCACCACTTACGTCACCTCAGCCGCACAATTACACTAAGCAGATGAGGAAGAAACACGGAGACACGCGCGCCGTTTTATGAGCTGCGGGGGGACGGTATCGCATAACTTATTAAAATCTCATTACGAACAATAATCTGAATAATGTTGTTCATAAAAGAGTCGTTTTCCTTAGCTTCGCTCGGTGCGCCGGGCGAGGAGCGCACCGGACGAAGACTTTCCTGCCGGAGCCGGACGGTTTCGTGCGGATCGTCCCGCAGGGTGGGGCCGGAGTTAGTTCGAGCCATTTACTACATGGCCATTTTCCGGTTTCCCTCCCGCCGGCGGGCCGGGCAATGGAGAAGGAAAAGTTTTGCTCTTCCCACACCCCCTCGTCGATGGTCGTTTTTCGCCAAGATCCACTCGCATGGGTGGGTTATCGTGTCGTTGTTGGAAAACATCTCAACTCACTGCCACCGCTTTGTAGAAAGCGAAAGAAAGACTGAGAAAGAGAGAGAGAGAGAGAGAGAGAGAGAGAGAGAGAGAGAGAGAGAGAGAGGAAAGCCGCCACTCCAGAAAGCGATATCATCGATGAAGGAAGTGCGTCTTTGGCCGTGGCCAAAGACGTGACTGTGCTGGATAGAATCGTTTGAGCACGACGAAATAGAAACAGTAATATAAATGCAATTAATCATATTGAAATGAAACCTGCTCTGGACGCGCCCGGGTGAGAGGGGGGGGGGGGGCTCGACAAGAAGATGTTTTGGTTCTGTTGTGTGTTTTGCTTTTTTGTTTATCTATTTGCTTTTATCGGTAGGACATAGGGTGGTCGCGCAGTGGCGGAACCGGTGGGAAATGACGAGGGATTTTTGTTCCGAACTGCAAGCTGCTTCATCGGGAAAATGTGCTTCGCTGTTCGGCGTGGGCTGGATGACGGTGAGATAAGCCGCCGCCTTTGCAAACAAATAGCGAAATTAGGTTAGTGAATAATGTGATCAACTGCAGCGAAGAAACGATTGCTATGCTTTCAAGTCGTTAAAGTTTGTAATAGGGGTTTGAAACATACTTTGAAGAGATGCTTTCAAGGAAAGTTATCAAGATTTTAACTTTATCTTGAATGTGCATGTTAAATAAAAATAAAATAAATTTATAGGAAGCATCCACTTAAAGCACGCAACTTTCGCAAAAAAGTTCAATTTTCTGTCCTCTCAATAATCGACCAGACAATTGGCTTAAACAAAGGATGCACACGGCAGCGGGTCCACATCCGGGCAATTCGATCGCCTGCACCGACCGAAGAACCGCCTGCACGGTGTTAATATATCAAAAAGATTGCCGTGATTGATTTATGAACGAGCGGTTTGGTAAACAATAATAACTACATCTGTTTTTCGTTTTCCCACCACGGAACGCAACCACCGGCCACAACCACACAGCGTTCGAACGATCGATTCCGGGAACCGTCTGAATGGGGGGGATAGTGCCGTGCCTAGCAGCTCATGAAATTTTGAACCCAACCCGTGCAGGACTGCTATCAATGGCGGAAGGCACAAACAATACAGTCCGGAATGTGCCGATCCTGGCTGTGGGATCCTGGTCTCCATGGCTTAGAACCGTGCCAAACGAACGCCGCACGTTCTTTCGGCGAACAAGTGCAATGACGGCTACAGCATGTCTCGCGCAAGATTGCGGTAAAGTCGCGTGGTTTGTGGTGGTGTTTGGCAATACAGAAAAAAGGAAGGATAAACAAGCTCAATGCAGTGAAGAGCAACACTTCATGTGGGGCAGATTTGATCGTGTATGTAACAGCTCGTTTGTACTGCTAATAGCAGATTTAAAAAGGTGAACCCTCACATTCAGTGATTATTTATGCTGTTTTTAACTAGTGTTTTCTTTAGTTTTGTCGGCAGGTATTTAGAGAGTTAATCATATTTATTATATTTGTTTATTTATATATGGATCACTTGAATCCAGAAGCCTTTGGTATGAACTTATTATACCAAAAGCATAACTTTTGGGATAATTTGGTTTCATTATCCTAAGACTACCATATGTAATCAAATATGATTGATGTAATGCTAGTAAAGTTTGTGATTAGACAGACACTGTTTCATATCAATCTGTAGATTGTTATTGTATAAACTATTATAATCGTTTTTGTACGAGCAAACCTTTACAACACGATTACGAAAAGTGCTTTGATTCGTCACATTCCTGATGCTCTCTCATAGCATCGAATCGAACCATGTCTTTGATACAAATTGCATGGTTAAAATTGCCTAAAAAGATACTAAAAGTCGGCATCAATATGACGAATTCAAATCTTCCTCGTTGTGCCTGTGTTGATGTCGTAGTAAAGAAAAAACTAACAAAATACGTCGAAACTCGAAGCCGATCAAAATCGCTACCATATCAATCGAGAACGTCACCAACGGAAAGACTTGCTCTCAGGAACAACTAGCTCCGTTGGTTGGTTGAAAAATTTACATTCCATTGACCATTGCTGCTCCAGTTTTACACTTACCCTGGTGCCAAATGTGCTCTCTAGCTCGTCAAGCAGACGACCTTCACCGGAACCAAACAATTGCGGAGCGTTCTAGAGCGTCCATCCGATCGTCGCCGTGCCGATGCGGCGTTATCGTCGCAGAGCGCCAACATTGGCCGGCTCACGCCGTACGATCGATACGAAAGGGGAAATGTTATGCAACACCACTTACACGCCCGACCCTCGGTGCGATGCGATGTTCAACTTTCAAAACTTGATAAAATACCGAATGGAATTGTCCAACCGGCGTCCCTTCTTGCCGCTGCAACACAGCGGCCGAAAAGAGCCAAACAAAACAGATCGATTGAATCGGTTGGGCATGATTGGCAGGCTCGTCTCAGGGCAAGGTGTGCGCTTGTGTGTGTTCAGCATTCCGAACATGACCCGCATAAGCGCATCGGTAAAAATTGCATTCGGTTTTGCACCTCGCCAGGTGCATGTGCACCGAATGCAGAATGGAACTGTGTAAGCACCTGGCATCCGCTGTCTGGGTAGGTCTAGGACTGCGGTGGCGATGAAATATTGACCGAAAATAATGCTCCGCCTGCATGAGGGACGACTTCCGGGTGATTAGATGGGGAGCACGAAATGAAATGTGTTGTTGCAGAACAGTTTAGGAGTGTTTTCAAACACTATAACCGTGATCTTGAAGCATCCAAAGGTCAAGTTGTCGAACATTATTAGTTTAAAATGTTGTTAAATTATTGCGAATGTAATATAGTACAATAATATGTTTGTCCTTGAATTTAATTTTCTACTATGATATCTCTAACAGATGATTCGCTTCATCGTCTTTTCACATCGAAAAGACAATCAACTATTTTTAAACTATTTTTAAACACGAGAAGATCTCATTATCTTACAGATGTTTGATTACAATTAAAAAAAAAGCTTGAGGCAGCTTAGACACTCTAACACGCTAATGAAAACACTTATGCTATCAATTCTGTTCATGCTCATGTTATCAGGAGCAATTTTGTTTTGTTCGCTGTTTGCATGCCTGTCAATACCTTTCGTTTTTCTTTTCACAGCATTATCATGCGAATTCCGTGCCATAGCAATAGAAAATCAATACGTTTTGAATCCGCACGCTTTCAATAAATAGAAAATGGGTGCGATTTTGTTTTTTGTTCTCCACCCATTGCCACTAGGCATTGAGTTATTGACAGTGCTAACAAAATACGATCAAATTGTACCATCCCAATGGCGAAGGGGGACTGCTCGGCACTATGACCGAATGAAAGAGAGAGAGAGAGAGAGAGAGAGAGAGAGAGAGAGAGAGAGAGAGAGAGAGAGAG
>KB672490.1:20990018-21005536 GCA_000349145.1 Anopheles dirus
AGAGAGAGAGAGAGAGAGAGAGAGAGAGAGAGAGAGAGAGAGAGAGAGAGAGAGAAAGAGCACAAGGGACGGGTGAAAAAATATGATTGCGATAATAAACCCCAATGCCGGCGGCAAAGGACTGGCAAAAGGACAACTGTGTTCGTAACGTACGCAAAACGGCACGCCGGCAAAGGAACAGTCCGACAACATCAAACCAAAAAAAAAACGAGTCGTCAATACCTTCGACCGCGTAAGCGCGACACAAACAACACCGTGCAGCAATCCCACCGCCACGGTCGGGGCAAGTGAAAGGTAAAACCCAAATCAGCACATCAACCATGATCGGTATCGGCGGCGCGAAACACTCCCAGTGGAAGCCTTTTTCCCCCCACATAAATCATGAATCATAATGCAAACGAAAACAAAAAGAGAATGAATTAAAAAATCATCGATTGGTTGATACCGAACGTAAAAAAAAACGCACAAAAAACGAACGACAAGCAACATCAACGAGAGAAAAAAAAGCGCGAGATCGAAAACAAATCGAAAACGAAACAATCATACGCAGCACAGCGCTGCAGCCGGGCGACGCGTGCGAAGGCGACAATGGCGCACGGGAGAGTGCGCCAACCGAAAACCCGAAAATACGAAAATGAAGTGTCTATCTATCATTCGGCAAATAAACAGCCTGTTTGTTTGGACAGCATAGGTTTGGCGCTGTACCGGAATCCTTCCCCGGTGCTCTGCTGTTGTATTGTTTCGATTGCCTTTTCGTGTTTTTTTTCATTCTTCGCTCGCGTGTTTGTGTGTGTGCGTTTGCTATTTTTACTTCACTTTACCAACGCGGAAACCGAAACCCGTCACAACTAAAAACTCATTCCAAGCTACTCGTATGCGAAAGGATCCTGCGGGTTTCGCGGCGGGCGTGCAGCACACATTGTGCAACATCGTCTCATAGATTCGCGGAAAAGTTTTCGACCACTGTTTGTCGTTCATGTGATATTTTTTGTTTGTGCCTGAAGGACACGAGCCGTACTGACCGCCGGACAACAATCATAAGCCTTTCATAATACAACAATGTGTACCCGGTTCACCAAGGGCCCTTCGGTTGGTGCGTTGTTACGATTTTCATCAAGCCTGCGAGCGCTGTTTTGACTATGTATGATTAATTGTGATTTTTTGTTGTTGTTGCTGCTGCTTCTGCGTGTGTTAGAATGACCACGGATAAAAGCGATCGCTGTGTGGCGATTTGTTTTGAATCACTTTGTTTGCGGACAACTGCGCTTATTGAAAAAAAGTGACGCGGAATAGGGAACGGACGGCAGAATTCATCGTCTTGAACACAGATAGAGCCATTTTTTGGAGAGTGGTTTGTTTGATGTGAATTTGCATTATATTTATATCTGGCCATCAGCATATTCTCCATTTGTTTTAAGCAGAAATAACTAATTGTTTAAGTTAATCAATCGATGTTGTTATCCCTTGTGGGGCTGCCAATACACCAGACACTTCTTCGATGTATGCTTAATGAATTTTTGATCCTGCTTCAGCAGCTTAATGATGAAATTTTCTACAGTACACGGATCTACCTTCTCTGCATTACACATGTATTCTTTGAATATCTTTTAATATTTGAATATCTTCAAATATATACACTTTGTTTATTTGAATACCAGGCAACCACTCAATGAAAACAGGCCATAGATGTTATCTATCGCAGAATCTTTTATTAAATCTTGTCGAAAGAATAACATCACTACAGGTTATTCCTTTTTTGTTGATTGATTGGATGATCCTTGAGCATTCTTTTAAGCGTTTCTTGAGATTATTCCTATCAATTAAAAAAAGTTCATTTTTTCTGAGATTTGACATTGACAAGCGAGAGAACTTTATTAAAATATGTTGAAACTTATGTTTCAGCTATCTTATCATACTCATAATTTTGAATTTTAACTTTGAATGCTCTTTAAAACTCAATACGTACAATACATCTTTCCTAATATGGGTTGGGTTAATTTTGATGTCGAGCACTATGTACGATACCATACTATATACGATCAAAGACAATTTTGGCAACGGAACGCAAATTTCATTAATCTTATCGTTACTAACTCTATACTAAACCGTTTGTCTTGTACCTGCGTTTTCTTCGAGGTCGCACTGACTGGGCACGATTTCCCCCATAATAATATTGTTCCAAAAATCTCATCCGTGTAAATATTTAAACCGAATTAACACAAGAGTGTCCTAATTGAGCAACCATCGCTGGCGACAAACGCATAAATCTACTCACGTCAAACGTTTACCCTGGCAAACAGGCGTCATCTCGCCGGGCGCTCGCAAACATCACACTCCCCGGATCCCGAAAAGTGCATCCGAATAAGCACCTAAATATGATCCAATTCACCGCCCTCTCCCCCCCTCTCCCAAAAACCCCACGCTCGGTCCGGAAGCCTATTAATGGACGTATCGGGCCCGCTCCCAACGCGGTGGGCTCATCCCCCCCGCCCACGAAATGGGAATGCAAAATCGATGACCATGAGGTCCCGGTGCCGGACACCGAAAATAGCGGCGGGTTCGACTGGGCAAATTGACACATAGTGTTTAATGAATAAATTGAATTGCGCCTTGGCACCGGGCACTGATTCTCGGTGCAGCGCAGGGTTTCGGGGCGAGGCTGCCATGTTTCCGCAAGGATGGCAAGGATTTACGTACCTCGGTTTGGCTGGAGAAGCACACGCCAGCAAACAACATGTGCCGTGTGTGTACGAAATAAAAAAACACACACACACACACCCTCCCGCCCGATGGGACAATGTGTCCGTGTTGGTGGCACCGCTAAAAGCCTGACACCAAAAACCCTGCCGATGGGGGGTCCCGTGTCCCTGCCGGCGTGGGTGTGTATGGTGAGTGTCAATCGAATCATTTTTGGCACAAAGATAATAAACGTTAAATTAAACTGTGCACCATTTGGACTGGTGTCAGGGCAAACCCGCGCACCGGAATCGATCGGATGCCGGTCCGTGTGGATGGATCCGCATGGTCGAGGAGGAGGAGGAGGAGGAGGAGGCAGTTGTCAACCCAACCCAGCGCTCACTGCGATGCACACTCGAGGCACACACACCAGTAGGCGGTGAGACGGTGAGGTGATGTGATTGTACTAAATTGGAAAACTGCGACTGCACAAATATTCGCTTCCTTGCCACACTCCCGCCTGCAGTGTGTGTGTGTGTGTCTGGGTGCAAATGGGGGCGAGCGCGACCTAAACGCGGCAACGCTGAGTCAGCAATGCAGGCGCTTACACTCAGACCCACCAGACAGACGGATCCCATCACATTCGGCCCATACGGTGGCGGTGTCCGCGGGAAGATTGCGCCAGCCAGTGTGAAACGTTTCAATATTTGACAGGAAGCGACATTTTATTCAATAATTCAACGCCCGCCCGCGATCGGATCCCGGGTCCGAACCGTCCGTGGATAAACTATTGGGTTGATGAAAATGATACAATATACGGGTGACATTCGAGGGAGAGAGAGAGAGAGAGGGAACTAAAAAAAACCACGCATCCCAATCGGATGCCATATTGTCCCGCCCACGTGCTGGGAATACGGGAGAAACGTGTGACGTTTGCGCTTTCGCGCGCGCGGCTCGGCCACCGCGGGTGGATCATCTGCTGGTAGCGTAAATTAAAGAATGATTGGGTCGAAAATCGGCACCAACTAGCCCCGGGCCGGGGGGCACCAGGACAATCGACCTAATTTGTCGCTCCCCAACGGCCCCAGCGTCGGTAAAGTCGTTCCAATAAATACACCAACCACAATTGCGGCTGGCCCGCCGCCCGGGCGCGCTGTTCTTAATCTCCCGCACCGTCGTTTCCGGGATCGTTATGAAATTCAAATGACATTGGCCTGCCGCTCGGCCGCACCGCAGTGGTCGGTGGATTTTGGGTGGATTTTTCCATCACGAAACCGTCGCTTTCATCGCGCGAGAACCCATTCCGCAAACGACGCTCGGTTTCTTTACGATGTGTGTGTGTGTGTGTACGAGTGTATGGCCCATTTCAGCCAATGAGGTTGGGAAATTGTTGGTTTGATGAGAAGTTTAGCCGTGCACACGAGAAGAAAACTTTCCTTCACCTTCACCGCGACACCGGGATGCCAACAGACACGGAATGCAACCGACGGAATGATATCTTCTGGCAATCGTATAATGTTTCCCTCTCCAACTGCTGTGTCTGTTAGTATCCTCCAAATCTAAGCAGTTTCCGGCAACTCCGGGCACGGGCGTATTCCCCACGGAAATGGAGTTCATTTCGGTGCGCTCTGGCTGTCCCATAAACTTGAACTCGAAAACGTTAAACCCAGCGCTGCAAAACTTTGATGCAACTGTTTCTCCGTCCCACCCGGGGACGATGTCATCGAGACGTGCTCGCACACACACACACACACACACACGCGCCATGTCACCATGGAGACAGAGATGATAGGTAAGAAAAAGAAAGCTGGAGATCTCATTGGACAATTTGCATAAAATGCAAACCAAGACCAAATTAGAGTTTGAATTGCAATCTGTCCCCGGTTGCAGCGTGTGTGTGTGTGCGGTGCAGTGCGGACGGAAGAGCGGATTGCACTTTTCAGCGCGTGGAGCAAATGGGTGTACGCGCGGCAACCAAGGATCTCGGAACGGCGACATCGAAACGGTTGAAGTTCAGCCGGCGTAAGTTGGCCCGGCGACGGGCACGGGCACGCGGATAAGGATCTTGGTTCGGTAAAGTTCCCTGCGACCGGGTCCGAGCCGTTTTCTGTGTTTTATTTTCTTCGCTTTCTTCGTCCGCTTCATTCTGGTTTTGAAGGCTGTTCAGCGGTTTTTTTGTTGTGTGTGTGTGTGTGTGTGCGACCTGGACATGCTGAAGAGGATCGTTTCTCTAGCGTGTGGTATGAGCGTGATAACGAGCAGCTCAAGATGGACAGGGAGATGTGCAGGGAGGAACAGTGCCAGAGAGGTAAAAGTTATGCAAGATAGTGTCGCAAAATCACTTGTTTGTCGACTTTGTTCGTCGGTCGGTCGGTTGCTCCTGCGGGCCAGACCGTGAGACTGAGGGAATCGCGTGAATCGTTTGCAGTTCCTAAAAATGCCATTACACCGTACCTTCGGCGATCAAATTAATGAAAGTTGTGTGGTTTCCTTAGTGGGCCGTAGATAAGATACTATTTTTGGTTTACTAAACCTTGTGGAAATTGTTTTGGACAATCGATTTGCCTATATTTGGTTAAAAATGTAGAGCAGTTCATGTAAGAATGAAATGTCGTTCAAATATGAATTTCTGCTAGAACTTGAACATAATCTCGCTCAAGAAGATATAGAATGTTCAGGAAGACTTTTTTTATGTAGTTGTGTGGAGTCAAACCAATATAGTCATCACTAATGAATCACTAAGATGAGGAGCTTTTTGAGTTGATCGAAGATCTTCCCACTGTTCAGCGAATATCATTCGAGCAGAATGCTTTAGCTTAGTCATGTTAGTAGAATGACACCGAATGACCCAAACCGCAAAAGTGAAGAATGGCAGAATTTCCTGGTGATAATTGAATAAGCTTACATTACAATTGTTCTAGATTTTAGCGCTTATGTTCATAATCTTCACCAGCGATAGCAAAGCAAAATCAAATGTTTTCTTGCATGAATGTGTAGGATAGATTTCCAGAGATAGAATTGTGAGTTTAGTGTAGGCTTCCTTTGGAATGGAATATTGTACTAAAAAAGCCCAAACGTTCTGAACGGACTTTTTTAGTTACTTTGGAATACCTAGTGACCAATTTACCTCGGACTTTCCAAACTGAGCTGAGAAAACAATACCACATAAGATCAACAAAGTTTCCAACGTCTCCAAACTCTCCAAAATAATTAAGCTCATAAAGAAACTGCATTTATGGCCAGGTGAAGACATTGGGAAACCGGCTTTAATGAGCTAAAAGCCATCGGCCCGTAATATCTGGGAGTGTGTCGAACCGTACTTGTTACTTACCGAAATGAGCGCGAACCGAAGGGATGGCTCGTAAAAAAATAATAAGACATTCGCGACCAAGTGTCAGGCCCCGCCGCTTACCGGCCGCACCCGATACAAGCATAACTGAGCGAAGAAAAGATTTCTGCACGTTATCTTTAGAGACGGTTAAATTTCAATTGCGATCCGGTGTGAGAGCCGGGCTCCATTCCAGCCCGGGTCGCGCTCTTAAAAGCAATCGCCAATTATCTGGCCCCAGCGTTTTTGGCTTGGTTGATTTTAAACTTTAATCGGTCGCCCGAAACGCGATTGAGCGCGGCGGCACAAAAGCGCCACAGACACGGAACGGGGAAATGTCCTTTCGTTTGCGACCGGTAACCAAAAAAGAAGAAGCACACCCTTCCTTCCAGCTCTGGGTAGCCGTGTGCGGGGTGGTTGTTGAAAATTTCATTCGCAAATAACCCATGCGCTGGGAAGGATTTGCTTCTTCGAGCTGTACGAACCATCGGCTGAGGATAGTGGCGCCATGAAGCAACAGAGAAGAGCAAAAACAAAAAATCGAATCCGATCTGCCCCGAACGCTAAATAAAAAAGTAGCAACGCAACGGATTCTTTGTGCCTTGCACCTTACACGTCCGCTCGGGCGTGGATGTCATGCGAACGATTCCCACACTCACTGCGGAAGGGACGGGCGGAATCGCATCGGGTGGCGACGTATTTCTGCACCTAAATTTCGTCAATTACCAAGAGAGTGTTTCTCTGTAATTGAAAATCTTGTAAGCCGGAGTCATACTTTATTCAGCGCGGTCGTTTAAATATTTACGGCAATGTTCTGGCCCGTCGGCCCGAAGGTCTGCTGGGCCCTTCCACGGGTACCACGCCGCTTTTATTATTCGCCCGATCAAATCCTCCATTGGCTTTGGTTCGGCATGGTTTCTGTATCTTTTTTTTTTGGTTGTTGCTGCTGCATTTGCTGGGTTTTGAGTGAATCCCGTATTCTTATGGCTTCGGTTCGGCGTGATACTTTTGATTTCTCTACGTGGCCCCTTGCCGGCTCGGAACCGGCCGAGCGAAGCTCAACAGTGTAAATAATTTCTGGCCTAGTGTATCGCTGTGGGTGAACTGTGAAGCCTGCGAAACCTCGTCGGAGGGGGCCGATAGGGCAGAGCCTGTCACAAGTACCTGTCAAGTGGCTTTTAGGGGGTACAAGGCAGCATAAAGTGCTTTGTGCGTGTAACAATATGAGTAGGATTATGACAAAAGTTTACTATTTTTAGAATCGCTTTCATTTGTATGTGACGTTTTGAAAATAAAAAATTGCATAACATCTGTATACTCTGGATGATTTAGAAACAATAACTTTGCTCTTTCGACACAAATCAACATTAAAACAAAATCAAATTTCAAGTTTAGGCTATCGTCTCTTAGAAGAGTGCTATCGTTACTTTTTCATCAAGTCACACTGCTTACGAATTAATAATATATTTCTGACAACACGTGAAATTGTACTAAAGTATCAAATGAATGTCCTGTAAGCTTAATTCTTCCATTTTTAATTTTTTTGTTGTTGAACGAAGTTAGATAATAATGCATTTTTGTATAATATTGAGGCTACATAAGTTAAAAACCAATATGAGCATGAGCGCTATTCATTTTATTGTAGGGGCAGTTTTATGTAAATATCAACCTAGTCTTAATGCGCTCGAATTTAAGGGTATATCGTAGCTGGACTTTGAGTAAATTTACTGAGTTTAATATTGCCCAGTTTAGAAACATCGGCATTTGGATATAAAATGTCTCAGAACACAATCTTGGTACATAATATTTAAAATATTAAACATTAAATAACTAGCCATAAAAAATCAAAGTAAATTTGGTAAGTGATAGCCAATATTACCTCTATAAATCTAACATAAAAATGAACTAAAGTTCCCTATAACTTCGCAATAGATAGGCTACGATTGTTAGTTTTCAATATTGACAGCATTTCAATAAATTTTTTTTTGTGTTGAAAAAAACTCTAAGGTTTACGCTTGTAAAATGTGTTTCACAAAATATATCTCTTTAGCACGCGGCAACTGATGCAACTAACTAGCAATTATGCACTTCATAACAACCACTTAATCCACCGCGAACGCAACGGCCCTTACTGAAACAAACTTCCCCTTCTTGGGGTGCGCGTGCGAAACCCAGCGAAGCGAACAACGGTGACGAAAACTCGACACGGTCGCTCCGAATCTCGCCCGCTCGCTCGAATTTTATTTGCCAAACTCATTTCCCCCTCCACGGTCGGTGCGAACCGGTAATTTTTCTTTTCGATTTTCCGTTGCGTTTTTCTTTCCGCTCAAACTCGTGTTTTTTGTATATGCCACCGGGAGTAAACCCTTTTCCCGAACCTGCAACCAATTTCCACTAAACCATCATTAAATTCTAAACTCTTTTCGCTTAGCGGACCTCTACGGCTGCGTGCTGCAATGTTGGTGAAATTAACGGACGGAAGATTTTATCGCTCATTGGTTCGTTTCAACGCGCGCGCGAAAAGGGAGAGTGGCAGGCTGTTTTTTTTGTTGTTGTTGTTTTGTTTTGTTCTGTGGGGAAACGTTCACACCAGCTGCGAACGTGGCGTAAAGCGGGCAGGCGGCAGGTCCCATGTCGCCTGCAATCAAGGCGTCATTTACGAGTGAAAGTACTGCTCGAAATGCGCGATCCCTTCGGGTGCGAGTTATAAATATAAACGATCCCTAAACCCGGTGAGCACTCAACCCATCCGGTCGTAAGGAATTTCGCCGCCCACCCCCCAAAGCAAAGTGGAAGTAGAACACCGAAACAGTGAGAAGAGAAGTAAGCAAAAAAAAAACACCACCTCGCGGAAAGGTTTAACTCTAAAACGAACACTTAAAAGTCCAATGAAAAGGCAAGTTTACACACGAAATCAAAATGCGTGCCTAGTGGTGGGTGTCGTAGCAGGCGATGGAGTTTTTTTTGCACCAGTTTCTTTTCCAATGTTTTGCTATCCTTCTATCCGCCGATACTAACTGGACGCGGGCGCGCTGCAGTGGGGTGTAACCCCTTTTTTGCCGCCCGAAACCGGGCGCGTCTTGGATTATGGCAACTTCCCGTTTTATGACCGGTTCCGCACGCACCTTGGCGCCCATAAAACGAATCATTTAATTTAATTGAAAATTTTTAATGTCCCGAACATTCTCTCACAACCCGAACTGTTCCTACGCGTTCCTACACAACCCGGTGTGGTGGTGGTGATGGTGGTGATGGTGAAAATTGTCCGCTCAGGTAGAGCACGCCACGGACAAGACGTCTTTGTCCGGTCTTTGTCACTCGTTTTCAAAATCTAGCCAGAAAACTTGTAACCGTGCCTCGCTTAGTATCGTAAGACGCTTATCTATCAAAAGTCAACACAAACTTCGACTTATTAGTCGACCGTTTGATGTGATACTGTTGCAAATCGAAGGCTTGTAGTCTCCTCCGGCCCGTTGAGAGCTCGTAATCCGTAGCCATATCTTCCTCCGATCTGATTCCATCCAGCTCTGGATGGATGGGTCGACCACGATCGTGTTCGATAAGGAGCCGGAAGGAAAACTTTCCTCGCAGAAGGCACACCAGGTGAGTCACCCGGTCGGCCACCTCGGGCACCGCGGGTAATCAAACAACACTTCACACTTTAAACACGACGCGATATTAAGGACGTAGTTCGAAGTAGTTCTCCCAGTCCTGCTCGGGCTCCGGCTCGTCCGCGGAAGGGCATGGGAATGAAATAGTGTGGTCGTATTTTTCTTCTCCTCCCGACAATTCCGACAGTTACATCTTCGGGTACACTGTTGGGCTGGGGGAAGAGGGCCAGAAAGGCAGGGGGGAATAGTTTCCCGGCCGTTCACGTCTAGTATCTGCGCGGCAATACCCACGCCCTGTGGAAGGTGTGTAAATAAATTTGAAATATTTACTCAATATCGCTTCTGTGAGCGTTCGTTTCTGCTCGAAATTCTCGTAAAGGCGGTCGGTGCTGGTGTGTTGGTTGGCCTCGGAGATGAAAATGCTGTGCCCTGTGGCGCCACGGGCCAACACCGTTTTGCACACACACACAACCCGCGCAGAGGTTGAGGCGTACAAGCCTTCTCCCGGGCCATGACGATGATGAAGAGCCAATAGTCTTATCATTCTCACCTGGGAAGGCGAGGTCGACTACTTTTAGGTTTAGCACCACACCGTCCACATGTTGGCTGGAGGCTTTCGCCGGCGAGGGAGGATGTGGGTGGTGGTGGTGGTGCAAAATGAAGAAACTATTCACCCGTACACCTCAATCATCTAAGAATCACGAAAGTGTTGCAGAATCACAAGCCACAAGGCTCGGTGCGGAGGGTATCCGGGCACATCGCACATGTAAGGTGGGACCGTTCTTCGCCAAGCCGCAGGCAGGTCGAAGAAACACTTACTCGTCCTTATTTCAGCCTCTATTACCACCACCACCCTGAGCTTCACGTGCGTCTTTGTGTGGAAGATAAATTTCAAGAATCCATCCAACTATTTCATCGGTGCGGGCTCCAGCCAAAGGGGCGCGTCACGTTCTCTCTCTCACTCTCTCGCTCTCCCGTGTTCCGGGAACAATATTTTGTAAAAATGCAGTTGTTGCACATACACACAAGTGTGTAAGCTTTTCCTTTTCTGAGCAAACAGAGAGAGAAAAAAAACAACACACCCGCTCTTCCGTCTATCAGGAGGAGGCCATCTTGGCCTTGTCCGGAGGTGCCGAAAGAGTATCTCGCGGGAGGGGAAAAAATGTCGGCAAGGTGGGACGTTGCGGAGTCAAGGTTTTTGCCTTGGTCGGTGCGATTCGATTCTGCCTCCGTCCTGCCAAACCACCGCCATTCAGGAAATTGCATCGAGTGACAATTTATTTTGCTTTCGAATCAATTGCTTCACATGACGCGCCCGCCCCAACCAAGGGGCGCTTGTCTATGCATGGGAGTGTGGGTTTTTTTTCTCTTCGTGCTGCAACCCGTGCTTCTTGCTCGAGGCTTTGGCGCCACACGTATTACGGCGACGGTGCACTTTTTGAGCGTTATTCGGGGCGAAGTTTTCTTTCCCTCCTGAAAGAAAAAAGGCACACGAAAGAAAGAAAAAACTCCGTCGAAGGAAAGTTTGCTGGCGGCAAATGTGGTATTCCGCACGCACTGGAAGACGTGTGGAACGGAGCGAACGGGAGCGATCGGATTGATCACCGAGAAGTGGCAAGTTTGTGACTTTTTCGCCGCCGGTAGTCGAGGCCGCTGCACAGCCCGAGAAACGATCGGCTGCTGCTGCTCGGAAGTTTTGCTTCCCTGTCAACGATTGTTGCACACTGGGCACACTGGCGGCCGGGGTCATTGTTTTATGGGAGCTCCAACAACGCTCCCGAATCGTGCTTTCGTTGGGTAATGTTGTACATTTTTTTCTTTCCTCCCCCACACATCCTAGATTTTTTGGGGGTGGGAGGACGACGATCTCCCGGGATGGACAGCAATCTACGAAATTACTTAAATGTTCACGATAACATGCTTTCTTGTTGTGTCATGCCAGCCACGTTGTAGTTGTTTGGCCGGGTGCATGCATCACTTGCTTCCCGAGTGGGGCTGAATGTGATTGAAAAATAAAAATAATGCACACCACCGGTGCATGTGTGTGTGTGCGGTCATGACTGAAACGTGATAGGAAGCCATTAGTGTAGAACGACGACCAATCGTGTACAGTGTACGTCATAACATCAAAAAATGTTTAAATCCATTCATAGAGGATCCGATTTGATATACTGTACTTGAAAGAGAGCAATTTTCTCCATATAATATAATTGAAGATCTTTGTAAAAGTCGCGTGAATACTCAATAATTACAGTACCAATTTCAAAGATGATTACAATGACACACTGGTTATGTTCCCTTGAAAATATCGGAAAGATTTTTAAATTTATCTTCATTCTTCTCTCCACAAAACTTCTAATAGATCACAAGATCGAAGTGATTTTGAATATTTTGTTCTTTCTTCAACTAATCAGCAAACTAGCCGTTTGCTTCCTTTTTTCTAAAACATGTTTATTGTATGTATAATACAGTAGTAATGGTTTGAAATGCATGATCGTATGACAAATACGCAAAAAACAACAAAAAAAGCATTGCATAATTTTTTATGAATGACAATGCTGTAGTACGTTTAGATGATAATTTTCTCAGCATAAACATCACTTAAAGCCCGTTTACAGGAAGCGGGACTCCAAGCGCAATGACTCCAAAATAACTTCACATTTACATCGCTTGCAACATAGTGCGCCTGAGATGAAGCAGACTACATTTACTAGTTTATATTCACTTTTATCGCTGAATTCATCAAATGAACGTACAGCACCGACTAAAATACAATATCCTTGCTATAAACATCTATATATGGTAACAAACTAACTCAAAATGTTTGTTTATATAGAGTTGCACTTAAGTTGTCCTTGAGTAGCGCCTGCCAAACCCCAAAGCGGATTTTGACAGGTAAATTGTCAACTGACAGCACTGACAGCATTCGCACTTGACGAGCTGTAAACGGGCTTTCAGGTCGCTGAAGTGTTTGGATATGTGCGAGGCTAATATTTTTTTACAAATAATTTAAAAAAAAACATAGTATGCGCACACTGTTAAGGCACACACTGTAAAGGTGCAACGATTGGTGAAAACATTCTGAATGGACGATATAAAAACAACGCTTCCTTTTTCGTCTCCTTCCCTACCCGATGTGCCGCGGAATGCACGAAAAGAATGGGCCACAATGGCAATCTTGCTTCACCCAACCAGCCACCCACGAAGCGAGCCCATCCAAAGGCAGCCTGAAATGACGAGAAAATGGCTTCACATGCACGTGTCTCCTTTCGGATTTATCCTTTCGGGTGGTGGCTGGCCGAAAAAAAGAACGGGAAGCCCGAACTGCAGCAGCCCTGTCTGTGTGGCCAAACTGTCAGCTACCGGAAACTTACTGCCTTACTGAGATGTCAGCGAAAACAGTCCCCCCCCCTCTCCCTTCTCTTCCTTCCCTTTTCGCTGTCCTTCACCGCTGGTCAACTTCAAAAGTTTTCGGCAAAACGGTCTTTCTCATCACCGTCGATCGTTTTGCTTCCGGTTTCTTTCCGCCGCAACCCGGGCACCGGTGTTATTGCATTGCACCACGTCTGCCACGGTGAAGGGGGAGGGGGTGCTAGGCTCCTTTTTTACTCCTCTCACCATATCGCTACTGCTTGGCCACTTCTTTTTCGCTGCGAATGATGCAACGAAAATGAAATCGTGGCGAGCAAAAAAAAACTAAGATCTGACAATGTTTCGGTCAAAACTGATGGGTGAACAGAGAGAGTGAGTGAGGCAACAAGCGAAACAACAACAACAACAAAAAACCCTGCCCGAAGTCCCGAAACGAATAAATATACATGAAAACGATAAAATTTTCGAACCGAACGCAAAGTGAGCAAAACAAAACTGTGTAACTCCAACTTTGCCGGCGCGACGAACATGCCACCGTATTCGCGGTATTCGTACGTTGTAACGAGCGGAACGTAAAACCGAAACGACAAAAAAGAAAAGAAAATGAACAAAATGATAAAGGAAACGCTACAAAAAAAAGAAAGGAAAACATCACTGACAAGAAATGACAAGCGAATGGAGCTAGGTTCACATGAAAGCGAGCCGTTCGAGAGTGAACGAAAAAAAAAACGAATACAATTTGTTCATTCAACCGCAGAAAATATTAAATTAAAAAGGAAACAAGCGACCGAAAAGGATGACCACCGCGGGTGGGTCTCCAGCTCGCCCCCTCTGGCCAGGTAGCGGCCGGTGCGAGAAGCAACGAATGGCCGAATGGCCAGTGAGCCAAGTGATCCGATAATGTGCCCACTTTCACCACCGCGACCGCCCGCTTCGTGTCCTCGGTCCGCGTTGAAGTCCTCTGTTCTGCATGCCGCGACTCGGCAACGGTCCGGGACGGGTCCCCGCCGTCGTCGTCGTCGTCGTCGTCGTCGTCTGCTGCTGCAGTGCGCCAGTCCGCACGGGGTCCGTCACGGTCCGTGCAGCGGCTCCTAAGCGCGAAATGCACTCGATTGTGCACCCGATCGGGCTTTTGTTGCAACGTTCCCCCCCTGGACGACACCCGAACGCTGCGGATGACGATGATGAACGGACGGACGGACGGACGGACGGACGGACGGGACCATGCGAGATAATAATGAAGATGGACTCCCGCAGACGGCCGGTACCGTCGGTATTGTTTACGGATGAAAAGTTTGGAAAAATAGCGTCCACTTTGGGCGCACACGAGCGTTGGGAGGTGAATCGGTGGTGCGAACGGGTGAATAAAACAGGCCTTTCACTGATAAGTAATTGAATAGAATCAAATGGGTTTCGGCCAGTGGGTACGGTGGGGTGGGTGGCTCGCGAATGGGTATGAATGGGCGGTACCGTTCGCCGACAAAGGTTCCATTTCCTTTGTGCACAAAAATCAATCTACGTCTTCGAATGGAACCCGTGCTGGTCAGTGTGATGTGACGGTTTGATTGAGTTTTTATTTCCGTCTTTCATGGAACCCATTTCTACCGACCACAATTTGGTCCGAGTTAATTGTCGCGAGATGGAGAACAGATCATTTTTATGTTGGAAATAGATGTAAGATGTTCCACTCTTATTATTTTATGTTATGGCTAGAATGTGAAATTCTATTTTTAAACAGAATTCGTACTGAATTTATGACGTTGTTTCAATTCAACAAAAGCGTCGCTATAAATAATAATAAAACCGTAAAACTATGACGAGACCTACGTGAGATTTTTCTGCCTGAAATGAAGAAGAAACAAGTAGCAACACTTGTGTTTTAAATTATTCTTATACAGTTTAGTTCTTGTTTAAAAGCATCGAACAAAGCTATCGAGAGATGTGTGAAATCCTCCTTAATCCTTAGATACTTTTGTATAATATTGCAGCAATACGTTCTGTCTAAGGCAGTTTTCCTGTTTTATTTATGAAAATTCTACCAGAGAACCTGTTTAAACCTGGCTAATGTATTTATTTTGACCAGTTCTTGTACATACGATTAGATGTTTTTTTATTTAAATATTTTCAAATCTAGTCTAGTAAATATTCTTCTCGCTCAAATGTCGGCTCACAAATACGGATTATGCCTTTCACTCACTCAATATCATTCCCATGCTCACAACAGCTCATGCATGCATTCTGAATAAGTGAAAGTACGATAATCAAGGAATGTACGTGTGAAATAAGCAAAATCTTAAAGGATATGCTACTGAGAGCAATTTAAAGAATTGATTTTATATAACTGCATGTGGAAGAAAAGAAGCTTTTCTTTGTATAATTTGTATATATATATATAGTATTTACCACCCCAGGAGTTCCTCCGTCTACCACAGCAACTTTGCATGTCCCGTTGGCAAACTATGTGGGATAATGATGAACTTGGTAGACATCTATACTCTATCTCTCCTCGGGTATCAAACAACCCATGGTTT
>KB672490.1:21005923-21075450 GCA_000349145.1 Anopheles dirus
CAGTCGGAATTAAATCTGCACTGTGGTAGATGCCTACCTCTACGAATAAGTATAGAGGAGATGTCTTAAACCATTCACGTACCTACGACGTCAAAGTAGCGACTTTCCGAGTCCACCTGATCAACGGGTTCTACTCAAGCTGCAGTCAATGCAGTCAATGCTCAATGCTGCAATACCGTATCTATTATAAAACATTTATTGTTAAACATGGAATTATATTATTTAGGAACCTGAAATAATTGTTAGTTATAAGTAAGATAGTAAGCAATACGGCCAGGCCGTCCCTCCCGATAAAATAAATAAATAAATATATATATATATAGTATTTGATAATATGTGGAGATACCACTGTCCACTGGCCTATTAGTACGAATCATCATACAATCATCATAATGGGTAACAGCGAATACATAAACAATAGAAATAATGATAACTCATCCTGATCCTGATCCTTTCATTCGGTCTGGTGTTTATAGCAGAATCATCCAAATTGAAAAAAGTTATCTACAAGTTGTTGTAATACGATTAAGATAAACTCAGGATATACCATGAATAAATTGTATAACAAAAATCTCTAAGAATCAAACAACAAACACGACAGTTTAAGATGCTGTTTCATGCTTTCCCCATTATCCATCATAAATTTGTAGAAATTTGGAACGTTCTTCTCGAATTTGTTTGCAACCGTTTTAAAAGTTGAGATTTATTCTTTGCGTTTAAAATTTCCCGATTACTGTCCGGCTTCCATTCGCACGAACGCACCAACGTGCCATGATACTCACCCGTCGTTGCCTTCGCTGTCCTCGCGCGTGTAATGACAAATGACAGCGCCGACATAATGACAAACGGCAAAATTATGCTAAACTTTTGACAGCGACCATGGCGGAGACAGAGCAAATGGGACGAGATAGAGCTGTTAGCCAGAGCCACCATCCATTCGACATATTTGCGTCGGGCTGCGTACTTGTTGGGCACGGAACCCCGTGCAGCGTTGTTTGTGGCTCCGTAATCTGCCATCCCGTTCCTGTCCCGCTTCGTTTGCCGACTCCACGGAAGTCAATAAGAACTTGATTTTCTGGTTCCATTTTTGGACGGTTTTTGCGCCGGTTTTCGTGTGTGTGCTGTCGCTTATCTTCAGCCGGAGACTGAGCCCGTCACTGGGCTGCAAGCGAGCAAACAAACAAACAAACAAACAAACAAAACAAAAAAAACGTCCTAACCCACTGTAATTCGCCAATTTGGGAGGAACGGCAGGAACAGGAGTTCGTTCGAAATAGTTCACAATAATAATATATCATTTTTCCCGTCGCACCGCGGAGTGCTCCACCGTCTGCGCCGGTTGTTTATGCTGGTTGGAAATGGGAGGCATTGTGGGCGGGAGCAAAACGGAATTTTCCCAGCATATGTGACCGAACGGCCTGCCGCATGCCGGTGGTGAGCATCGGAGCTGAAATCCTTTCACGACCGTCCCACGACTCAGTGGAACCGAATGCCACCAAGCCCAGCGCTCGGCTGAGTCGTTTTTCGCGCGCGTGCGTGTGTTTTTCCTTTTTTTATCTGTATAAATTTTGTGCAGTGCCGGATTTTTTTTCCCGATGTCGATGGCTCCACTCCCCGCGAGCCGTGCATCATAATGTGGCATTGGAAAATTGGAAAAACCGCCCGATTGATGGGAACCGAGTTACCGCTTGATGTGCGTCAACATTAGCGTTGGAAAATGTGCTCGAATCGCGCATGGTAGTGGTAGTGCTGCTGCTGCTGCTTTCACTTCATCCTTACGTCGCGCAGTCAAGCGCAAGGAGCCAAACGAACTTCTGCCTGCTAGTGCATGACTTGTGTCTGCGTATGTGTGTGCAGAGAGATCCACCAGCGACCAAACATAAATGGGTGAACATGTCCTCAACCTTACAACCAGCACAAATCTTCAAAAAATAAGAACTTCAAACTCACACTCACTCCCTGTGTGTGGTGGCTAGGAAAAAGAGCGCCAGAGTTTTCCGTCTGACGAATGGGTGGGAAATCAGAATTCAAATTTAGTTTTTTTTCTCGCTCCATGTATCATTTTCCTGCCTGTCCTGCAGGCAGGACGCGATGCAGCCGATCGTCTCCGAAGCGGACATACATTTTTCCGACACGAACGCTGCCAACAGCGGATGTTTAGATTCTTTCTGCCCCACTTCGCGGCATTCCTGACAGTGAGAAGCATCAGCAGCGGTGACATGTTTACTGCATGTTAATGAAACTGATGTACCCCGACCCGGCCGACGAGACGTTGACGCTTGTAAGTGATCCGGAAGGATGTTTCAATTTCGGCAGTGAATGGTTTAATTGATGGTTGAACGATTTAAGGATGCTGGGAAAAAGGAAATACTTCGCTCATTTCTTCCCATCACGGTGAATCTTCCGTCACCAGCAGACGACGAACGGTACGAAAAGTGCATTTAATATTGCCAACCGCAGGATCACACAAGCACACAAACACACACTGTCTTCCGCATCTGGCGCTTGCATGGCGGACGGAACGGGAAGAAGGTTACAGCCGTCGTCAGCGATCCGGCGCGCATCCCTTTGCATGCCACGCTCGTCGGACATGTGCCCCGTGGTTGCATATGACTGGTGGTATTGACATTTTCCGGTTCGATTGCCATTTTGATGCGTTTTAAATTGGACGGTTCTGCCGCGCTACGCTATGGGTCCGTGGCTGTACGTTGTATGCCCTGTTTTATTTTAGTTCTCTTACCCACTTTCGGGTGCGCCAGGGCGGGTGAGAAGGTTTTTGATATGCGACGTGAATTTTGGATCAGCAAAATAGGCTGCCCGGGAGTGGAAGTTTGCAAATTGAGTAAAACATCAAACATGTTCGGAAGGAAATGGCGATATGGGAGATGTTGTGGAAAGAATGAGATTGTGATAGTCGGGTGTTGTAAAATAAATGCTTCATTTTTGACAAATAAAAGCATAATAGCGGGATAAATGATTAACAATTTAGTCCAGTAAAGACAATACATTTTCTTCTGTTTTTTCAACGCTGACTTTTACAACTTATGTAAAGATGTTTGTTTTCGTCAATTATCAATATTTGTGATATTGTTAGTTAATATTAGAAGGTCCTCTTTAGATTGAGACTTCCCACATCCTGCATAAGCATCGCTTCGTGACTCATCGAACAAGACAGACTAGCAATAAAAAGTTCGTTGATGCTCTTTCTATTGTCTGAATTGCATTTTGAAAGGTTTATTTTTGGTCAACTTTGTTCTTTTCAACAAAATATAAGCACCATGCCGTATAGTTTGTTTGATGCTGTGCTAGGGGGCTTTACTCAGCTTTGTCAAACACGATGGCGTTCATTCTTTTCTGTGTTTTTTTTTCAGCCCTATTTTTCGGCTTTTAGAACAATTTTAGAGGAACAAAGATTTCTCATCAAAGTTATGTTGAATCCTTTTATAATATAATTATGTATTAAGATTAACTCTATTGCTTTAAACACTCCAATACACATTGACGAAGTATTTCGTATACAAAAACATATTATTTTTCATATTATTTCAAACCAATTCCAAAGTATCAAAATGTAGTTCCTCAAAGTATACGTTATAATTTTATACTATTTATACTTCTACATACTATATTATGAGCACTGTTTTATTCTATTGCGATGGATTATTATTTTAAAAATCAAATAAAATGCAAGAGTATATCATAACTTTATGACATAACTAAAACCATAACAGGTTTTTCTTTTTAAATACGTACATATACATACAGCTAATATCGACATTATTAAAGCTTTATTCCACTACTCTAGCGTTTCCCTTAATTTATTCTAAATGCAATCGATTCATGTAAGATTAATACGTCATACATTAAACTTTTACGAAATAAACAACAAAGTAAGGTACCAATTATCGACACCAAAGATGTTTGTAAATCTATTTTCAATCTCGAAATCCAACCCATCCATTTCAATCTCGAAATGATAAATATCCAACGTTGCTTAAACTAGATTTACAGCAATATCTTCTGTAGACACGTTAGTGCTATTTATTCAATGTTCCTGACAACGGTTTCTCCACAAATTACCGTACTAAAACTACTGTTTACCCTTGTCGCAATCCGCAAACAATTTCGCTTGACTGTTCACCTACCCGTTGCGATTATGGTACGATAATTGAAAATATGTTTTAATTGAGACCACCTTCGCACAAGTTGCTCTGGGGGGTTGGCATCGAACAAAGCGGACGAAAAAAAACCTCTATCACCTCAGTTTGATTTGATCCTAAGCTCATTGTATGATTATGTAACCTGTTTATCGGATAAAAGTAGTCACCATCATCCTAAGCTCATAATTTATGCAATGCGCCCGCTGCATTATGCTAAGCTGGAAAAACACTGCCGCAGCCGGAAAACACAACCCACCCCCACCCCGTGGATTTCAATTATCAATTATAATTTATACCGTGTGCTTATGCATGTGAGATCTTTTTTCGCCTCGCCACCCCGATTCACTAATTTACCGCTTCTCATCTCGATTTTCTCCTATTTGCATCGTTGCAGGTACGTAAACAACACGACTGCAGCGCAACACGCAGGGTTGACAGTGCGCACCCGGGGCCCGTATTAGTAAGTGCACTGGAAAATATTGCTCCGGACACCGTCTTATCACGGTTTTATTATTCCGAATCGAACGTCCGGTTCGCGCGGGTAAGGCGCGTGGTAATAAAATATTCCACACTTTCTCCGCCTCACGCCTTTGCCAGGGGGGTTGGGGGGGGGGGGTTTAGTTTGCTGTGAGTGCTTCAAAAACAACACGCCGATGCGCGGGTGGAAAGTGGTTGCATCTCATTTTTTTCTTCCTGTTGTTGCTCAAGAACGGCACAGGAACATGCTCAAGTGGCCATGTTCGCTTTTTGTTCTACGCTCGGCACAATGCTCCATGGCATGGCCGAATGCGTCGCTGTCACTGTACGTGCCTGGTAATTTTGTGAGTGTGTGAGTGTTTGGTTCGTTGCTTCACGCTTTCGGGAAGGATGTACTCGAAAAGATATGCTCTTGAGGCACGATGCGATTCTTCCGCTGTGCTTCCTTTGCCACGTGCACTTGCCCGCACGGTGAAGCCTTGGAGGTGTTACCTAAGACCTCTTCCCAGTGAGCAAGTAACTTGTCCCACTGCCGATGACGACGGTGGTCATGATGATGATGATGATGATGGCGATGATGATCAACTTTGAAACGCTGCTGTCTACCGGAAGTGTCACCTATGATTTGATCTGCGAGCGACCGGTAGAAACTTCCTCCCAGTGGATAGGTCTGGGAAGCGAACGTCGAGAAGATAGCAATTTATCCTTCAAAGCCTCCCAGAACTTCGTGCGATGGAAAGGGCTGGAAAAAACACACATACACACACCTCCACAAACTTCGACCGTCCAACGTCCAGCGCAGTAAGGTTGGCAGCGGGGTACCGTGTTCCAGCCCGTGCCAACTTGGATTGCGGAAGAAAACAAGCTCCAAGTTTGCACAGCCGGACCGAGCCCGACGCGTGCCACCCGTTCTGGAGCCCAATTTCGCGCGCACGAACAAGAGCCGTGGGCGAGAAGACAGCGAAAAAAAAAAGGAACGAACGAACCACCCAGGCACCAAGACTCCGATGGAACGAGGAAAAAAGCCAAAACAAAACACAAGAGGCAAAAAAAAACCTCCCCAGCAGAATTTCTCCCATCCCAAACACGTGCAGTAACCGGGCCGGCCGGGCGCAAAAGTCCTCCCAGCGCGCTCCGAGGCACACAAAAAGCGTTCACGTCGGAGCCCTGCTACGAGAGCTGTCAATTAATTGAAGTGATTTATTATAAACTCTCACTGCTCTGCCATTTTTCCGTTTCATTTATCGAACGTCGGGATCGGTTCGTACACTTTGCGCGTCGCGTCACTTCTTGCTCGAGGGGGGTCTTCTTGCCCAGCACTCTTCTTCGTCGGTGGGTTGAAGTGTGTGCAGCGCACGGAACAACTTTCTTACCATCGGCAAGACCGGGCGACGAACGGCCAGGAAACGCGCGAAGGGGATGCGCTCAATGTTGATTTCCATCACCGGAAGCGTCACACGCTCGGGCAACACCGAAAATCATCGTTATTATCATCATTTAGTAGGGGGCGGGGGCCGCTCCGGAGGGCGCACTTCGGGCTATCATCGTCATTTTGATCACGGAACAGGACACCCTTTTGACCCACCCACCCGCGCGAACGCGTCTAACGCCACCCCGGGGTAGCGGAAACTTTCCAAAACCAACTCCGTTCCTCGCTGCTGATGTCATACGGGTCCATGATTCATCTAACCTGGCGCTACCTGGCGTGGGACACTGTTTTTTTCTTCCTCCCGCAGTGGGTGAGAAAGCAAACTGTGGCGCCCCTTCACGGTGACACCGCCGTTAATTAATCTCCTCCAATAATGATCACAAGCTATCGCCATCAGCAGCTGCTGCTGCTCGCAGCTGCCTGACCCCCTTTTTCCGGGCGGATGATGGTGATGAGAGGAGTGCACACTGCGTCGTCGTGGGTAGCGTGCCGGGGTCGGAAGGAACAGCAGCTGCCCGAGCAAATTTAGACGCGCATCATCAAGAGCTAGTAATATTTGTGTGCTCCCCGTTTACTTCTTCTTGCAAATAAGCCTGTCGTTCTAATGGAGTACGCGTTAGTGTGTATCCTTTTATTTGCCTTATATCTTATAATTTATAAGAAGAATTACTAAATACTGCAATCCGATTTTACTCATCATAAGCATAATGTTTATAAGCTTAAAACGTTAAAAAATTAAAAAAAGGTTAAAAGACCTCTTTTTAATGCACTTCTAAGTTGAAAATGATTGTTAAAATAATCGATGTAAAATCAATCAATTAAATTATTCTATATTTTTTACAAACATTGTAGTCAAAAATTTCGAAGATTATCTAGATATTACTTTAATTTATTACACTCGGAGCAAAAAATATTCATAACAATTGCATTATCATTCACTTGCTGAGAAATATATTTAGACGACAGTCGTCATAGCTGTCCTCATCCGTCACAAAGGTTTGTGTCTCGGATAACTTTGCGCCTGAAAATATGCAATTCTTCTCATACCCAACAATGAAGTTATATTGTTCGTTCGTTTTGCCTTGAATTGGTACCTTTATTTTCTGTAAAGATTTCACTACCACACAAACGGCGAAAAGGGTTTAAAATGCTAACTATTTCATACGAGCAGCGAATTTCGGTGCAAGATGTTATTATTAAGTCATCATTCTCAGGTACCGTCCCGTTGGGAAGGAAAGCTTCGTAAGCCTGTGTCCGTCGCAAACGGTGACACCATTTCACATCAATTAAACACACTTGAAACCTCGGTCCCGAGCTGGTTGTTTCCCACACTGCGCCTCCTCCTCGCTCGTGCTGTCCGTGTCGAGAACAATCGTACAACCGGAGCCGTGCGTCCCAGTGGTACAGTTTAAATATTTATTCGAGCCGAGCGGGCGCAGTTGCGCACGGCAGCGTGAACGACGTGTCGTGGCGTCTCGGCTTTATGGGGCCACCCGGCTGCTTGATTTGGTAAAATAATTACAGAAAAGTTGACCTTAACATGCGCCCGCCGGGTTGTGAGCTGCTGTTATTGCGGGTGGCCTGTCTACGCCAAACTGTCCCAAAACTGTTTGGTGTCTCCGGGTGGGTGCGCTTGTGTATTTGTGTCTGTGTGCATTCCCGGAGACCCTTCTGCCCCGGTACAATTAGATCAATAAATCTCATCTGTTCTGCGTGTTCCGCCGCACCCGAGCCGAGGATATTTGTGACCGTGACGCGGTGCTGCTACCGAACTTTACACACCGACGCCTGTACAACGGCCGGCTGTGACCCTTTTTAGGGGCACCCGCAAGGGACGCCCCGGGAGTGGGAATAGTTTGTGCTGCAGATGATCTCGTGCGCCACCTACACGAGACTCACCGTCGCTGTCGTCGTCGTCGTTGCCGATCGTGATGAGTGGAGCCTTAAAGGGGGGGCTGGGTTGTCGAAAACGCAATCCCTCCCGTAAGGCACACCGTGGGCACGCATGTGGAGCATCGGAACACAAACTTCGACACACACACTCACATACACACACACACGGAGGCACACGCTGGCAAGTGACAAATGTAAATCACTTAACCATGTGACCCCGTCCGGTCCGTTCGCTCCCACGCGCCGATCCTTTCCGTGCTTCCGTGTAAGCGATTGTGAAGCAATTGTCTAACAAAAGGCGGGCAGTCGGTTTTGAAGCGATTTTCCACATCGATTTCGGTGCGGAATGCCGTTTGCAAATGGGTTCACGAAAATTGCTGTGAAGGACTTCCATCTCCGGTTCGTTCACGGCACCGCTGCGATGGGCAGCGAGGGAGTTAGATGGGTGTTTTAGTTCGTTTCTGGGGTGTGCTGCTCAGTGTGCTAGAAAGGAAGCTAATCACCAGATCGATACGAATAGAATAAGGGTTTACCAATGCTTCTCTAAAGTGATTGGAAACGATGAATGCTTTAAAGGCAGCTGAATAGCTAGTTCCTAGATGGTAATTGAGATACTAATTATGGTGATTTGCTTGAAGAACTGCATATGTGATAATAATTAAATGATTTTACACTCTATACAAAAAATAGAAATTTCCAAATATTTTCCAAAGATATTTTGATATCATTTGAATCTTAAGAAAGGGTAGTCAAATAAGCCAATAGAAATGGGTTTTATAATTCACACTGCATACTTTCGGGCGGAATCAGAAAAAGATGCGCCTTACAGTATGCAACCTGCACTACAGAGTATTTCATTATTGACAGTATTGCTGGTTTATTAATTATTTTTCTCACCATAGACTATCATACTGTTCCACCAAGTACTGTCCACATACTGTTCCCGGCAGGCGCCATAAAATACTGTCACGCTGACTGTATTGCGCAACAATCCCCCAACGACAGCACACCGTGCATTTCCCAGCCAAGAACACGAACCGTCCGTCAAACGGATTTTAGCGCCTCCGAAAGAGCGCACCGCTGTTTCGCGTGACCCAGGCTGGACATGACGTGGGACATTTAAATTAAATGTTGATCTGTGTAATGCTTAATGCTCTGGCTGACTGCTGCTGCTGCTGTTTTCGCTGCCTGGCCCGACTCGTCACACATCCCGCTCCAATCGTTCCACACCGTCCAAGAAGCTTCAAGAGGCTTAGGTCAAAACGGGTCGGGCGGTCCTTGTCGCGCTCATTTGTCCTGTGCGTGTGTGTGACCCCCGCCCGGACAACACACTGTAACATTTATGGCGTATCAATTCGATACATTTCGGCAGCGAAAAGTGAGCATCAGCAGCAGCAGCAGCAGCAGCTGTTTGAGATGTTCTTTGGCGCTCGGTGCGTTCCCTGCTGCTCCGGTGGTGTTATCAGGAACGTTACGCGTTACACCAGTGCCACTGCCCGCCAGGCCCGGCACTGAGTGGATTGACCATTTATGCACGACGGACGGACGGACGGACGGCCGGCAGTTACTCGGAACCCATTCGTGGCCTATTAGGGACACGACAGTAAAGAGCAGCGGGCTGCGATTGTCATGTTTGTCCATTTTATGTGTGTGCCATGCAGAATGCAGAAATTGTGCACTGGTGCACTCTCGCATGCAAAAGCCCGCCCCATGCCCCCTTCGCCATCCAGTGCCGAATCCAGTTAGTGTGTGTGTGTGTGTGTGGTGTATGCCCTTTTCGGTAAATGCGATTCATTTCGGCCGCTCTTGTGCTGGTTTTCCACGGGACGTTCGGGCAGCAGCGTTTCGGTAACAGACACGGACTGTCATAACTGCAGTAAGCCCGGACTCCGATGGACTTCAATCGGGCGGAGGTTTGCAGGCCGTGGGAGCACGGTGATCGTTGGGGAAAGCTACGATTGTTACACTCCCCTGCTCGGAAAGCTTCTCTGTCAAACATCGCGTACCATCGAGGCGTGCTTATGCACACGACAACGATGCGACGACGACGACGACGGTAGCGACTTTCGGAGGAGAAACGGCTCGCAGCCCTTCCCGAATGCCCGATTTCGCCATTTGCAGATGATGGAAAGGCACTCCTCGCACCGGGCAGGAACGGTTACATCGTTTCATTCAGCACAATTTAATTGTAATAACGTTTCATAAACATGTAATTGTAATGGGATTATAATGCAAGCCTCCCCCTCCATTGTCTACGATGTGGTCAATTTAGCTGGCCCTTTGACGGTGGCATTTTTGCATCGTTTCGCCTGCTGCTGCCGCTGCAGCTGCTGCACGCATCATGCTGCGCGGGCGCGCTTATACACCACAGCTTGATTTTTGTGTGTTCGCCCTTCGCCGGCCCTTCTGGGGGGCGCACCGCACCCAACGCTCCCAGCGGGGGTTTGTGATACATTGAGGCAATTATTTATGTCTCACCCATAACTCGGGCTAACGGATTGCCACGTTGCAATTTGCTGACACCAACCCGGGCGCGCACCGCCCATGGGTGGCGAATAAAATAAATATGGCAAAAATGGTGCTTTTTAATATTTCTGGGTTGGGTTTTTTTTCTCCCACCCCCACATGCATGTTTTGCGGGAAAGTGGGGGAGGCTTTTGATTCGATTAAGCACAATAGATGCCGTTAGCCGAACAGTGGTTTCAGTAATAAACGTTTGTGGATTATATGGTTACAATGGATGATGGGGCGTGTGCGATGAATAATTATTATTTGTAATGATCGGTAGGCAAACACATAAACACGCACACAACCGCTGGAAGGAAAGTGATGGGGAAAGTGTTTAGGATTAAGTGTTCACACGAAGAGAATTGATTGATAGATGAAAAATAACGTTTCTTTTTTTTACTGAGTTTATGGAAAACGGAATTTAACTACCATCCAGGATTCAAGTTTGAAACATATTTTGTCACAATAATAGTTTCAAGCAAAACATCACGTTGGCTTATTTAGTAGCAAAAATTGAGTATTAACACTATTTTACATCATGTAACTGATTAAACTGGTATTAGTAGAATCACTTTGAACAACGTCAACAAAAAGTGAGAGTTTGATTACTGATTTGTTCAACAGTTTAATCATTTTTTATAAATATATCATAATGTTGGGTTCTTATCAGTTGAATGTTAATAAATTAATGTTGAATGTTGTGAGATGTTTTATGAAACATTTGATAAGCTTTTTTTTATTAGATTTAAATAAAAACCAATTGAGAATAAATTTAAATTGCATTTCATTCTCACTAGAAGTTATTTTAAAGTCCTTTTTCTATTAATAAATGTAAATTTTAATTTTACCAATTTCTTTTTCAACGACACTGGTTTTTGTCTCGGCTAATTTTTCTGGGTGAGGGCTGAGTTGAGATGAAATATTAACGTGGCACCTATCAGATGATGATATTTTCGTTGTTCATCTGAATGCTAGTAAATTATTTATTATCTGTTTCAGTATTAGTACTATTTTCATTATTTAAATATAATTTTAAAAAAATCTTTTTCGTTTTGAATTCGTATAAAAAAATGCTAGCAGTCGATACGATATAATTTGATGATATTTATATTAAACAAGTTTGCTTGTTTGCTTTGATAAACTGCTATATTACAACTGTTAGATTTTTTTTCTATTTTAGTTAATATCGATTGTATAATCAAGATAAATAAGCATTTGTTACTGTTCTTAAACCAGTTTAAACGGTTATATGATGTAAAATATTTTTGATATTATGTTTTGTTGTTATTTTCTTTCAATTTGTTTTAGTTAAGTTCTGTAATATGGGTTTCTTATCCATTTTATTAACACTAAAAATGTGGTCATATCAAATTCGGAAACAAATCAAACATTCCCATAAACACAAATCATGAAACATCCACCAACTGCACGGCTTTTCGAGCGGATCATCCTCAAAATCAATCCTCTTCAGTGTCACCACAGATTTAATAACTCAAACGCTCCCGAAACCCCCATCTTTGACGGTGAGCCAGCATTCCAGCGTCCTCTCCATGGCCTGCTGGAGGCAATTTCTGTCAGTCATACATCCATCATACGCACGATCATTGGCATTATGCGATTTAGAGCTTGGTGGAGGCAAATGGATTAAAAAACTTTTTCCCTCCCACATGCGTGTGTGTGTACCAGTTCCAGTAGAATTTTGCCTATGCCAGCAGCATCCCCTTTTCGAAAAACGTATCGACATTGAAAACGGTTCACGTTACGACGCAGTTTTGCTCACCATCATCACCATCATCACCGTCATCGTCAGCACCTCACCCCAGTTGCATGCTGCACCCGCGATGCAAAAACCTCGAGGTGGCGCAAATGCTCGAAGCTGCTGGCATTGAAACGCGTGTCCTGTGCGTTCGAAGCCTACCTTCAGGCGCACACATACCGGAAGGATGTAACATGCACCCGCTCGCCGCCCGCTGCTCGTGCGTGTCCTTGCCACCGGAAAGGGGGGGGGGGGGGTTCTGCCTGTCCGCGCGCCCACATTCCGGCACTGCACTCAACCCTCCCCCCCCTCCCCTCAAGAGGGTTGCAGGCGGTTTCGGGTTGAACTTTTCTCACCTTGAAACCTGAATTCCGTGGTATCGGTTGGGCCGCTCTAGCGCCGCCGCGTGAGCGGAACAGCATTCGAGAGGCTCGCCGTGGTCCCCGCTGGGTGGGGTGGGAAGCGGGAGGAAGTCACGTGGAAAACGCTTCCACGCTGGCGTGCGTACGTGCGAGCAGTACGGTCGCCTGTCCTGCGCGGCGCTGATAAGGACGAATGCAGGAGGCTTTTCCACGGCATCGGTGCGAGCGAGAGCGGCACTGTTTCGCCGAGGCCCACCGCGTTGGCGGGCGGCACCGTCGGGCGGTGCCGTCGGACGGCCGGACGGCGCCCGAGCGGACCGTCGGGTCGTCCCGCTCTGGCGCGCGCGCGTCCGACCGGTTACTTGGCGTGGTGCGCGCGCGTACGCGTGCGTACTGCTGTGTGCGTGTCGGGTTACTGTGTGGGTGTGTATGTGGGCAAAAATCACTCTTCCCAGCCGCCGTCCCACTTACCGGGATCGTGCTACGCACTTACATCCGAAACGCAGGCACATGGAGTGTGTTTGAAGAGGTTTTTTCTCTCTCTCTCTCTCTATCGGTCGAACGGAAATATTTCGCCACAGCGTGCTGTGATTGAATTATTGAATAATGTTACAACATTCGTGCTTTTAAAAAATGTTCAAAAATGGTCCTATTTCATGCAATTTTGGTTTAATTTCAGTAAATGTCTTGTATGTCTATTCTCCTAACCAAAGCAGCATTAATTCCTTCTAGTCTCCTTCAACATTTCAACAGCAGAAAGGCTTTCCGTACAAGAAAACACAACCCTTTTCGCATGCCCCCCGAGGGTGTGGTGAGGATTTTCACCACGCCACGAACATTTGTTTTCCTTACGTGTGTTTACGCGTCCCGCGGCGTCCCAGCACCCAGTGTCCTGCCGGGGCCACCGTCGCCGACCCCGGGAATCACGGGACTCTCCCCACCCAGTTCAACCAGTGCGTGATTTTATTGCCTTGCGAGAGCTGCTCGGTCCGGGTGCGTGCGTGTGTGCGCCTGGCCCGCAGGGGAAAATTGCGTGCACGTTTCGCACGCTGCTGCGTACGCTCAGGCGTCCGTATTGGTGACAGGGAGTGATGTAGCGTAAAATACTGCTACAGTTGTTGTTTTTTTTTTGGTCGTTTCGGCTTGGTAACTTAGAAAATTAAACCTCTCTCGGTTGGAATCACGTGGAAGCGTTCGAAAGATTTGCAACACCTCAACCGACGCAATCGCCACACAGCCCCGGACAGCACACTTCGCGACCGAAAACGTCAAACTTTCCTCCTCGCACAGTAGGCCAACGAGGGGCCGGTGTTGAGTACTTGCCAAAAACGCTGGGCGCAGGCAACAAACGGCCAGCCTATTAGGTGAAGCAACAAACAAGTCCGGAGTGGTAACAAATCTGACGCGACGGCTCGCGCGACCCTGCCCATCCTGCTGCGGACGGCATATCCTTTCGGTCCGGTCCGGTGGCTGCTGAGTGCGCGCGACCCAACCACCCTAGTCGTCTCGCTCTGGCGCCCGGGGCGCACCACGACCGTGGTGAGTTTTCCCGACGGTGGGCGAAACTCACCACAACCGAGGGGTGGTGGGCGGTGGGACGCTTTTCGAAGGCAGGACCGTTTCGAAGTTCGAAACCGGGGCGTCGCACCCGGAAAAACTCCCCCACGCCCCCAGTGGCGCACGCTTCGTGCACGCTTTCGGGGCAAAACCGGGAACCGGCTTCGGGCGACCGTTCGGGCCCGAACACACGAGCGCGCCTGTTCGCGAGTGAACCCGAACCCCGAACCCGGTGGGTGGGGGGGAGGGAGGGTGAGTTGGGTGGGGGGCGGTAAATGGAAAACCCGAACACCACAGAACACCTCCCCACTGGATGGATGGGCTGCGACGACGAGTGGTGGGCACTCGTCCCTGTGTGAGTGTGTGTGTGTGTGTGTGCGGGGAGTGGAACTCGTGTCCTGTTGGTTCGTGTTGCTGCCGCTGCCCTCCCCCGTCGCCACCGTTCTGGCGGACGCGCCTGACGGCCCTGTTCGGCACACGGCACGGCAGAACCCCACTTTGTTGCTACCTTATATTGTGGTGGGCCCTGCCCGGAACAGTTAGTACTCATCGTATCCTCCGCATTCGCTGTCTAGCGCTAGTCGAGTTTACGTCGATTAACCGTCCCGTTGTTTGTTGTTTTATTGTGCCATACATACATACATACATACACCGCAGCGCACCACGCGACACGAGAGCAAGCGAGGAGCGCCAGCCAGCCAGCAAGAAAAAAAAGGCACGCAAAATTTCGTAGTAATTCCGTAGTCACCGAGTGCAACCGAGCGGCGGCGAGGGTACGAAAGAAACGTGAAAATCACAACCTCTCTGTGTGGCGTGTCCTGTTGTGCGTGCGAAAACGCACGCGGAAGCGAGCAGCATCCCGTGGGCTGCTGGTGCAAGCAAACATTGGAAAACTCGCCGATTCACTGGGAAGGAAGCGAGTGAAAAGTTAATTTAAAAACAAAAAAAAACAAAAACCACTCCAAGTGTTTTTGAGAACCTGCCTCCCCCCAAAACGTGTGCGTGTTTGTGAGGATTTTTTTTCGTGTGTGTTCGTATTAGAGTGACTTGTTGGTTAACATTCCGGACCACCGAGAGAACTCGCCAACTTTGCAAACCGGGGAAAAACCGACGGAAGCGGAAAGGCTGACTTCCAACCCACTTCCCGGGGCGTCCCTCGGTGCTTCCGGGAAGCATTTGGGGGAGCAAATAAATTGGGCATTCGTCAAAAAAATATTTATTAAGAAACTGGAGTAAAAAGGCCGAAAAGATCAACCATTACCGGTGGCACGCTCCACGCTGATTGCCTTTCTGCCACGGGAACTGCCAACGGTTCGTTAGCAAGTGTGCGTTTCTGTGCTAGTGTGCTAGGGCGTTTGTGTGTGTGTGTGGGGGTGTGTGTTTGTGTGCAAGCGAGTTTTTGTCCCTCACTGCTCCTGTACGTGCGTGCGTGTAACCCGGGAGTGCGAGTGTTTCAGCCGAAAACGATATTAGGAACGAATTTTCCATCGAATCTGGCCGAATCCGCGGGCGTAAGCGGGCGCGAAAAACGGGGGGGAGGAGCGAAAACAAGAAACAGCGAAAATCCCCGGCCCCGGGAACGTGGCTTTAAGAGGAACCCTTGCGTCGGGCGCTTTTGACAGACCAGGAATTGAAGTCTCCGCGCGCATTAAAGGTTTCGCTCCGTTCCGCCGTTCGCGGATCGATGCTGCTGGGTTTGAAGTGCGCGCTGTGCGTGTGCGTTGCCATGGCAGCTGGAGAGGAAATTAAACCGCCGAAACAAACTCATTTGCTGGCGAGAAACGATGATTTTTTTTTTGTTTTTCGTTGCTATTCTGATTTGAGTCCCTGAACACGTGCCGGGAAAGGCGCCTCCATTTGTGTGTTCTCTGTGTTGGTTTTATTTTTTAAAGCCACCCGTTTCGCTTCTATGCGAACGAATGAACTAAAGAATGGAACCAACACAGTGAAGAAGAGGTTGGCTCTCGTCCCTCAACCCTCGAATTTCTTTTCCAGTAGGCGAAAGTAGTCACCGGTGCAAAGCGTAGTAGTCTCAATCTCGCGCGGATCAAAGTGCAACAAAGTAGTTCAACGACCCGGTGTCCTGTGGGGCAGCAACGGAGAAGAAGAAAAAAAAACGGCAAGCCGGCCAGCAGGAAACGAATAAGTGGTCACACACACGCAGCAAACAGCCGAAAAAGCCGAAGCAGCAGTAGCAGCAGCAGCCGTTAAAGGTGTCGTTGAGAGTTGTTCGCATCTTGTGCTCGCAGCGACGGCTCCTCGCGCGTAAATCGTCGGTCCCCGCGCGTACCCGCGTAACGTTCGGTCGGTAGTAGTTCGTTTCGTGTTTGGTTTCGAGAGTGCGACAAAAGCGTTCATAAACGGCGCGCGCGTAGTTTTATTTTTGTCGCCCACCTTTTCCCCGAGAGGAGAGCAAAAAAAAAAAGAGTAGAAAAATCAAAAGTCCATCCCCCGGTACCCGGTTGTCGAAAATACCACTCTGCTTGGTGAAGTTGCAAGAAAAGTAGTCAAAAGCAAGGTGTTTCTGTGTGTGAGAAAAAGAGAGAAAAAAAAGCAAAAAAAAGAGGAAGAGAGAGAAAGAGTGCCAATCGTTTCGTGACACCTGAAGTAACGAAAACCTGCACCAGCCCGCCAGGCCGGACGCGCGCGGAAAGTTTGCTTTGGGAGGAAAATTTTCGAGGCTGCCCTCACGACCCACCACACACGACCACGACCCGGGTTCGACGCAAACGGCCTCAAGATTTTCCCGTCCACAATTAAGGAAATAACGGCGCCAGTTAACTACTTCCTAACGAAAAAAGTCATTGTAAGTGTTTGCCCGCCACGATTTAGCTACTTGCTTGCTTTGGTGACGTCTTTTATTGTGCGTTTTTCCTTTCACCGTTTTTCAACTTTTTTCTCACTGCAATTTTCACTTTCTATATGTTTGTGTACGCGCGTGTGTGTGAAAAAGTCTTATCGGGTGTGTGTTTGTGTTTACTTCGAATGTTGACTGTACTTCAAAACAAAACTCTTTGAACATATCCTTACATGAAATATTTCAATATAGTAATATGAAATTTTTCAATAAATTTTCTTTTTCAAGTTAAAGTTAAGAATTTCTCAAAAAAAATAATTTTAATAAAATTTCTTATAATATCCACAAAATCGTCTTGTAAAATCAAAGAAAACCATCTAAAGCATTGTTCAACTCAACTTCAGAAACATTCGCTCGAAGTCGCTCCCACCAAAAAGAAGGCACCGCGTTCTCGTCCGCGTGAGAAATGTGAATGACATTTTTCAAGCGACGAACTTGACGATGGGGCGCCCGAAAAAATGGTGCCACGTTTTAAAGCTGTATCGCCCGGCATGCACCCACCCACACAGCGTTCGGGGCTAAGTAAGGCGCTGGCAAAGAAACCTGCCAAAACGCTCCGCTGCCGCCGACACAGCCTTGAAGATACTCGCCTACTTCCTTCCGCAGCACACACACACACACACACACACAGGCTGGTAGAGGTTGAAGAAGCGAGCAACAAAAAAAAAACACTCCGTGTGAGCGACCGTCGTAACGAAACCGGCGAAGAATAACGAACGCCCCGGAATGACGGTGACATTTCCGTTTCCCTTTCGCCGTCGCCGCTGCCAACAACGTCACCAAGTCTTTCACGTGGTGATGGCGATGCTGCTGCTGCTGCTGTAAAATGTCCCTTTTTTCGTGCCGCTTCCCCTCGATTCCCGCGCGTGGGTGCCTTCTCTGCACTGTAGGAAACCCAATGAACCAGAAGAACTCGGCCTGTGCCGCACCGTGCACAACAATGCGCCAGGACTTCGGGCGCGCGGGTTGCGAGACCGAGCCGTTGGTGTACACTCGAATTTTACGAATTTCTTTTCCACATTTCAACCAAAGCTCCCGGGCCCGTGGATGCGTTTTTGCTTTCGCGGGCTTCGGTAAAGCGCTGTGCTGATTTTTGGTCCCACCGAATGGCGAGTGAGAGAGAGAGAGCGAGCAAGCGTCCAGCTGCTTTAAACTTTGGCTCCGGCAACATTTGGCAGGCCGGCGGGCGGCGAACGCGCTCATCAAACATCGTGTGACTTGGGGTGCAGGGTGGCACAACAACGCGGGTGGGCCGACCAGAATCAGAGAAAACTTTATGAGCTAAGGGGTCGTAAAAAATATTTCTTTATTTTGTCGCCCGAGTGCGGGCCCGGTGTGCTCGTGGAGCCCACCCAATCGACCACCGGGGGACGTGGATGCAAACACGAAAATATTCATACACTGATGGGTGGCGACGGTGAAAAACCACACATTCAACTTTGTCTCGGCGTCAAACGCGGCGATCATAACTTCACCGATCCGGCCAGAGTTTGACGCAGAAGAAGGGACCCGGGACCTGTTTAACGACGGTCGCCGGACGGACGGAAAAGCCCCCCGTGCCGCGCGTGTCGATTGATTTTCCGGCTGTGTGTTTTCCCCCCCGAACCAACTTCAAGGCCAACGCACTATCCGTATCTGGGAAAAGGCGAACGGAAAAAGGTTAGGACGTTGGCGAAAAACTTTTTCCCCTTTCCCAGCGCGCTGTTGTTCCGTTAGCCTAAAGTGATTTTTCTTCACTCCATGGAGGCGAAAGGGAAAAACCCACCCGATGGAATAAATTACCCAAAAGTCGGGGTTTTGCGATTCCCCGATTCTACGATCCAATCACACTGCGCGCCGCGATTAATATGGGTGTTGTTGTTTTTTTGTTGTTCGGGGCCGAGATGAAACACGGAAAAACTCGTACCGATGGACGCCCAGTGCAATATTTCAAAGTGAAGTCCTTTGGCACCGGAGAGAGGCAGAGAGCAAACCATTCACCCTGAAAAGGAGCCGCAACTAAACAAACATAAGCCCGAGCGAGGGTGCAAGTGGGCGATAAAAAATCGTAACCCAAACACACCGACACTCACACACCCACCCACGATACAAAACAATCCGGAAATGACCTTTCCACGGACCCCATGATCCTTCTTCCCATGGCTGGATCGTTTCGAAAGGACGCAACAGCAAGAAGAAAAAACAGAAAAACGGGTTTGTTTGAAGTTTTTGGTTTTTCGACTCGATTCGAATCCGACTCCAGGATGTGTTCGGGATGTTGGTTCCCACCGGCACATGGTGCACATGCAAACGCGCCGGTCGAACCCGCGCGTCCGTCCACAAGGACCGGAATCGCGCCGACAGCACGAAGGAATTCGTCGTCCGGCCGGCCGAACGGTTAAGAAAAATGGTTCTTTTCCGCTTTCGGCTGGCGTTCTTGCCTCGCTAGGGACAGAGCCAGGGTTTACTGTGCAGACCGCTGCCACTGGCCACACGGCTGGATCCAGCTGATCAGTCACCGGCCGTAATCGGTTTCGATCGCCGGCACAGGACGACGCTTGCTGATGTAGCACCGACTGGGAAAAAATAAGCATAAAGTTACATCACCCATCCACCCCGAAAAGACTTTAAGTTATGCAGCGACCAAAAAAATAGGAGGAAAAAAAACATTCCAGACTGGATTGGAAACCTTCCCCGGCAGGGTTCGATCGTCTGAGAGCGATATCAATTTTTCGACCCTCTCCATTCCTGGGTGCTCCATGAAAAACTCCGGGAACACTTCGGAAGAAGAAACTCTTCTTGCGCCGGTATCTGTGTTTTGTCTTCCAGCGGGAGGAGGAACTTCCAGCAGAACTTTCCACATCACTCTGCCACATCCCATCTGCTTCATCTGCGGAAAATCGTCCCACTTTCTTCGGGTACGCCTGCGAACACATATTCGGTTTCAACGGGTTCGGTCCGACTGGCCGCACTCGCCGCAGTTTCAAGTGTTGCGAGCTCGCTCCGGGGAGATGTTTTGCTTCCAATCCGTTGTTCCGTCGTTGGGCGAGTGTTGCGGTGTTCGTGGTCGGCACATTGTTTGTCTAAACACTGACCCTCCTGCCCTGAACTTGCCGCTGTGGCAAAATTCGCTCCGTAAGTGATTTCGCTCACTTTTTTGGAGCGTTCCGGCGGCAAACACTCCGGGACGGAAATCGTTTCAAGATGAGGAGAGCCCAGCAAGCCTTCTTCATCCTTTCTTGGACGGAACCGGAGTTCGGGTTCGCTGCAGGGGGCTCACCTGCTGTCGAAGGGAAATCCCCGGAGCTGAGAGAAGTTTTTCGGGCACCGCGGAGGGTGCCATCGCCGGGCCGGAAATGGATTTTTAATCTCACCGGATTTGGTTGATCGAACTGTTTTGCCTCGGGTTAGGCGTGTTTTATTGTTTAAAGTCGTTGCGTGGATCGGTTTTACACGACACGTGCACGCCCATTTGTCTGGCTAAATAGGCGTCAAGTGGTGGATTAAGACGTTTCTCGAAATCGATCTCGTACCCCGGGTCATTCAAAATCTTACCTCCTTCGCCTGGAACCGTTAGCAGAGTTACAGCAGGCACCTCGGTTCGAGTGGGATTACACACAGGAATAGCAAACCTCCCGGTTGGTTGCCCATTTTCTCGCCCTTTAGTTTGAGTCGAAACCGAAAACTTCCCACGAGGCACCAGGCACTCGTAAACTGTGGCAGGGCAGGCGAAGGAAGCAGGCAAGAACTTTTTCAATATCGACACGAAATCGATCCGAATCGAAACGTACACTGGCGCTGGCGACAGTCGATGCCGAGCGCTGCAGCACGGCTGTAAACGGACGTTTCGAGCGGTTCCAGCGAATCGATTGGATGCCGCCACAGGTTCTGCTTCAAACCTTTAGCCCGAACCCGGGACTCGACTCGCTGGAACGATCTCCGAGTGCCCCGGTGGTGGTTTGGATTCGCATCAAATTGAGTCTGAAAGCTTTCTGTTTTACTTTCTTTTTTTGTGTGGGAAACACAAACCGTGGCCTCCCGCCCCAAATGTAGGTCAGTTGATAGGGGGCAAACGTGGCAAATGCCGAAAAACGCCGTCCTCGCCGGTCGCCGTGAATAATTAATCCGCAATTTCGGGCTCGAACCCGATTGGTTTCGATCATCTCGATGGTCGGTGCGCGATGTCGGTGCGAAGATGAAGCGAGAAATTGAATTAAATTTGATCGAATAAGGAAGGTAAATTCCAGTGAATCGAGTCGCTAGTATGTCGAAGTTGATGTTACGGGGAGAAAATGGAGAGTTCCAGTGGGGCTACTGAGCTGAGAAAAATATATAGCCTGAATGAATTATCATGAAGCTATTAACCGGAAGTATAAACGGAATTATCATGAAGCATTTGGAAAGGGTCTCGTTTGTTCTATTGCCACAAAGCAATCGTTTTTTGAAACTGCATACAACTCCTTACAAGCTCTGGAATGGCAATATAAAGTCTCACTTTTTTCGAATTGACACAAAAATGGACATTAATATCGTTCTAAAACACGATTTTCGCGTATGTTTCAAAACTTGTATTGTTCGCTATCATGTCACCTTGACCGTTTCTACCAACTCATTTAAAAATATCGTTAGAATCAATCTCGAAAATGATTCAAAAATGTTTTATTGCTTGTAAAAGTCCACGCAAAAACAAACAAGGCGTTCTCCCGACGATATAATGACAAAAAGAAAAAACAAAAAGACATTCATTTCACACCTCGAGTCGCACCTTCCAAGTGAACCGTGTTCCAACGCCGTAGCACGAAATTCACCGCATATTTCGCGCCGTTAATGAACTCGAAATGAGACGGCAAATTGGCATCTGGTTTGTTAATGATAAATCGCACCATACACCATTGTGGTTTTTGCATCGTAAAGCACGCACACACACTCACAAACACACCCGCACAAGGTGTAGAAACTGGGCAGGACTGGGCAAAAAAAAAAGAGCGGCGAGAAAATAGCTCCTACATTTGTGGCGAAAGTTTTGCATTTCACTGTCAAAGTTGTGCGATTCGCGAGCGCGCGCGCCGGGGCCGTACGCGGCCGTCAGAAACGAATCCCTCGGATTCCTAATTTAGAAAGGAAGCTTTGGTTCGGCGGACAGCAAGCGGAAGCAGCCGTTCTCTACAGTGTTAAGAACGAGAGAGAGGGAGAAAAAAACCGTAACGCGCGTCCCGGCTCGACCTGTGGAAACTTCGCTCATTCGCTCGCGTCTGGACACAAATGCACGCGAAAATGCCGTGATTTGGCTTGTGCGCGTTACGAGTGCCGTGAGCGGAAGAGGCGGGGGCACACACACACACACACACACCAAAAAAGAAGAAGAAAAAAATCAAACATTGTTTGCGTTCTACCGCGAAAAAAGCCTCTCCAGAAAAGGGATAATTAAAACCAACGACCGACAGCAATCGTCTGTCCGACTGTCCCGGCCCGGTGGAACCGACCGAGTTGGACCGTTTTGTGAGCCGGAGGGGGGGGGAGAGCCGGAGCTCATTACCCTTGTCCACCCCGGCAGGTTTTTTTTTCTCTTTCTCTCGCTCTCTCATTCGTTTCGATTTCGGTTGCTCCGCTGCTAGGGAGCTTCCGCTTTTCCACGCACGCCTTTCCTCGCGGGACCACTTTACTTTTACACCGCGCGGGAAGCTGATGCGGACAAACAATGGTTCCAGGGGGAGGGTGGGGCCGTCTAATTTCCCTCATAAAAAATGAACACACCGGGCCCGGCACCGGCGTAAAACAAACGGCCAAACAACTTTACATGGACTATATTAAAGAACGATTTTAATTTTCACTCCTAATAAAAGTTGCTCGCGCTTTTGCCATTGCGTGGAAAGCCGGAGGGAGGAGGAAACTTTTGAACAGGGTCGCAGGAAACCGGGCTCGTGAGGTGGAAAACGAATATCCGTCCGTCAGCCGGACCCACCACCACCACCCACCAGTGGGCAAACGGAAGAAGAATGGTTCGGGTTCTTAAATTTGTTGAATGAAGAACGCGGCGGCTTTAGGTCTTGAGGAAAAACTTCTTGCCGCTTTTGTTTTTCATCCCGAGCGCGCCCCAAAATGAAATGGAAAGCACGAAGACACGAACAAAAAAAAAACACAACTAAACCTCGAAAGGGTCACGCGTAGCGCAGCCGGTTTCTTAAGCCGAGACCGAGCGAAACTCTCTCCCGCCCGCTAGTAGACGGGGAGAACTCTTTTCTTTTTTCTCCACCCGCAAGAAGCTCGAGGTTTCGAGGGTTGCACCGTGTGAAGGGGGACGGGTTTCTCCGTCCACCGTTTGCGCCGGACAGTTCAAACGAAAATGGACTTAATTTTCAAGCCATAATTTTACCTTCATCCTTTCTTGTTTTTTTTTTGTGTTTGAGGAGAGTTTTTGAAAACACCCAAAAAAAGAAACCCGAAACTGGCAAAACATCTCACCGCGTCGCATAATTCAACCGCGTTTTTGAACACCGAGCCCGTTTCGATTTAATACCGCTAATGATTGTGTACCGGAATGGCGCCTGGTGCCTCGCTCGCTCGCGTCGAAATCTAATCAAATGATAAGCGAAGAAAACCCCCCCGCTTCGGTCGCGCTGTAAATGAGTGTAATTTCGTGCCTGCTGTTGCTGTTGCTGCTGCTGCCGCGGCTGCGGAGGTGACACAGTTTTTGATGAGCTAATTAAAAGAAAATGTGTCAGACCGCTCCGTCTGACGCAGGCGTTTTTCGCCGTGCGTGTCTATCGGCCGCCGTCGGCCGGTCGGGCATACCAGCGCAATATCTTTCCCATTTGACGATTTCTATCAACCGAACCGGTAAAGGGGGCCGACGGGAGGGGGGGAGAGGGGGCGGGATGTGTGTTTGCGCCCAGCGGAGATGGCGGACACGGTACCCGGCACTGGAACAATATTTGTTCGCGCCTTATCACGCTAATCGTGCACCGTGTGGCTCGTCGTGCTTCCGGCACCGTAGCGCACCGTAGCGCGCGCACACACACACAGACACACACACACGCATCAAATCCCTGCCCGGAGGATCCGGGTCTTTAATGGTCTCGTCTCAAACGGGCTCCATGGTGGTGAGCTGGTTCGATTGGATCCGAACATCCGTTACCAAACGGCGCGTAGAACACGAGCTAGCAGCAGCACACACACACACGCACACAAACACGTGTGCGTCACAGCGGCCCGGGAGCGGCAACAACATACTGACATCCTCGTGTCGGAAAATGGCCACCGGGCAGGCCACGCCACGGCCACGGCCTCCCCACCCACCGTTTCGACTCGTTTGCTGATAGTTTAGATTAAAACCTTTCACTCCGGCATGAGGACATCCATTCCTCGGCGCTCGGATCCCGGGAGCCGGTCATTTGAAGGGTGCCGCCAGTGTTGTTCCGTTCGGGGAGAAAGGCAACTGTTCTCCTGTTTTTGTCACAAATTACCTTTAAAAATATTGTTAAAAAATCCATTTCTTAAGCGACATAACACCATATCACATACTCAGTACAAAATTCAATAGGTTTTTGCTCAAAACTTAAAGTTTGGGTTGGAAATATACAAATGTTATACATGCAGAGCATTCCTGGCAGGTTTCACGAACAAATTTAAGGCAATCATGAAAGCGAAGAAAGCTATAAATATACTTATAATAGAGCAACCAACATTTTACAGACTGGTAAATTGTTAATCGTTATATTAAAGCTTGCTTTCAGAGTGTTCAACACTATAATTGTACTAGGAAGTTGAAATATTTATGGCCCGGTTTTCTTTGAAAGAAGTGGATACACAAGGCCCATTCAAGTCTTTGGGATAGTTAGTGTAGTCATCCCCTTTTTTTGTAAATAACCCTATTTAAATCGAAACGTGACATAAGCGTTCTTTGAATCACATTTAAGGAACCCTTTTGTCTCGACTCAAATTCGAGAAGAACTGAAAGTCTAGTCTAGAAGGCTAGTTTCCATTTGTGGCAATGCAATACACGCTCTGTTATCAATAACTTATGCCATCAAGAAGCTTTTGGACGCTTTGAAAAAGCGATTGAACCACCTATTCATATGCACCATGTTTTCGTGAACAATACCTGAAGCACTGAATGAATCCAGTTTTCCGAAATTCTAAGTCATTTTTTCTCAACGTTCCTGAAACCGCAACTTAGTACATCACTGGTTGCTGCCTCTTTGTTTGCTGGCTGTGCTTCCTGCCTGTGCTTTTTTTTATCTCCGTTTTTCCCTTTTCGGTGCGTTGCTTTGCCTCCCCCCCCCCCCACCGGTCTGCTGGTCTTCCATCCGGCTACGGCGGAGGCGGAAGGATTCCATCACATGGATCGCATTGAATCGATAGCCACCCGACCGTGCTCTGGACGTTTTCCACCTGCACGGGCCGCCACGAGCAGCATTTTTCCCTACCCTGGAAAGCGAGCCTGACCTCCCGCGATGTGTGTGTATGTGTGTGTGTGTGTTGGCCAGGATGTACCTCTGTCTACCTGGGTTGTATCGGTTTTTTGCGTGGCGTTCCATTTGATTTCTTTTGCTCCCGTAGGCATCCGGGGCCATCCTGCCATCGGGGGTGCGTCCATCGTGGAAAGCGATTTTCCACCGTCCACCGTGTGTATGTGTGCACCGGAGCACCGGAGCCGGGCCAGATACTCTATCGCTCTATTTATTCAAAACCGTCCGTCTGTCAGGGGAAATTTAGATTTCCCATTCCCGCGTTCGGTTCCCGCGTGTCCCGCATTGTTTTACACCCGGGCAGCGTTCTCCGGCGGACGGCTTGCGGGTGGATTTATTTCAGGTCCCGATATCCCGGCATCGGCCGCCCTTGCAGCTGGTGCTCCGGGAGACAGACGGGGCAGCAGCCTGCAGGGAAGTAATTAACTGTTTAGCACACCGGTCCACCGGGGCTTTGGGTCGGTACGGAAAAGCCGAGCCCGGGCTTTCCGAACGCGCCGGACGAGCGTGCGATGGTCGATAGGTTGCGCTGGCCAGGTCTCAATATCATCCGTTCGAACGCAGCGCATACCAGTCCGTTCAATCGGGCGCAAGCGTTACGACGGCTCGCAAAGGAACTTCCAGCAAACTTAGTGTTCCGAACTGTGCCGCAGGAGAAGCGTAAATAGAATTGTAAAATTCCGTTCGAGGAAAGCGTGTCACGGAGAGAGAAAAACACTCACAATATCCGGAGATCATTCGCTATCTTTACCGTGTTCCCAGCGACGAAGGAATGCTGTTGGAAATGTAGCTACTCTGACAATTCTCGCTAGTTTGTGCGAGATTTTATAACATTGGTTTAAATGTACTTCAAACAGTCCATTCGGTGTCCATTCGGCTACTTGCTATCTCGCTTTAAAGTTGGTCTTGGCTGAGAAAACCCCAAAGCAAAAGAACATCTGGATTAAGATAATGTTTTCCTCGAATTCACTCCCCTCTCCGATTGCTGGAATCACGCAGAATCCTATTACTACAAATTCGAATTAAAAATTCTCATACAAAGACTTCGGAGCCACCAGTAGCAGGCAGCAGCGTCGTAGCCGATTATTTGCGTAATCCGATCACGAATATCAAGTACACATCTTAGCTTGAGGTCAGCCATTCCGGCTTCGTGTAGCGGGTACGAGTAAAGCAGATTTTGGGCATTTTATCCGCTCAACTAGTGGCCGATAAGGCATGCGAGTTTTGGCAATTTTCGTACACTTTTCACCTTGATTTCTTTTTTCCGATGCAGGCTTTGCCGTTTTGGAACATATTGGGCACAGTGCGCTACACAACGGATTTGGATTAGGTTTAGTAATTGAAAGCAACGTCGTATGACTCGTTCCAGCGAGCTTCCAGCCGCACTTCTTCTTGATCCCTGCTTAGGCTTTCATCCGTCAGGCATCTGTTTCCACACTGACGTATTGCTCGGAGGGACGCAAAGAATGAGTCCGCCTGCTCCAAACCAATCCGCAATTTTCGCATAAATCATGCGCCCCAAATAAATCACCCCGGGTGAATGGGGGAAGCCAATCGGATTCTTTCGAGTCTGGGCGACTATTGAAAATGCTTTTTGAGAGCCGGTGGTGGACGGTTTGATCCCATCCGGCCCGGTTGCGAGCGCGTTTCAGGAGTGTAATTTTCGCAACGATTTGCAAATTCCAAAGTTCGTGCGCCTGCTCGGAGTGTCCCCAAAATCCACCGCTCAGCTTAAAGACGACAGGGTCGGCCTGGTCCGCAAATCTTCGGAAACCGAAACCCGAACCAGTGCTGTACAAACATGAGCGATTGTTCGGTGGAAGTGGACGAAAATAGCGAAAGCAATTACATTTGCTAAATTATTGCTCGGCCCATCAACGGGAGTCTCGGTTCTCGGGCGCAAAAAAAAAGAAGAAAACTCGTCCCGGCTGCGCTCCGAAGCGTTCCGGTTAAAGCCGTGTGCTTGTACGGTTTAAGTGGCTGACGGGAAGTAGTTGTGTCCTGCTTTCACCACCATGTGGTCGGTTCGTGTTCACTCTCATTCTCACGCGGGTGGGAAATTCATTTTAGCTGACTTAAAGCAGTTTTTTTTGCGGCTGCTGCTCAGTACCAACCCCCCTGAGCACCCGAAACTCGACACCACCCGCCTCGTGAGCGGGAAAAGCGGCAAAAACTTCCAGACACTCTGGCTGAAATGTAGTTATGCCGAGGAGGACGACGACGGCGGTGACGATGTGTGTAAGTATATCCGGATTTTCCGCCCGCGGTCGTCCTCCCCCAACCCCGGTCCGGGCATCATATTTTCCACGCAAGGGCTAGAAGGGAGAACGCCGAAAGGGATGGGTGAACTTCGGGGCGAATGAGTTTTGTTTTGTGTGTAAGCGATTTGTATGCACTCGTTTCTTTTGGCTCCCCCCTGGTCCGCATCCATTTTCCTGCCCCGGGTGTGTCTGTGTGGGTTGTCTCGCTGCTTAGTCGGAGCTGGATTTCCACGGTACCATCGTGTCTGCGATAGTGTAACCACGTGCGGAGCGAAACACGAATTTCGTGTCCGACTTTTTTTGTTCTGCTTCCTTCCTTCTCTAGGTTACCATTAGAACGCAACAAACCGAAAAGGAATCGTTTCTGTTTTTTTTTTCTCTCTCTCTGTTGTTGTTGCTGTGTGTGCTTCTCGACGGTGGTTGTGCCAAAAGATTTCCTCAAACGGCAAACGGCTGGCTGGTGGGAAAGTGAAAGTTCGGACGCCGCTGCAGCCGCTGCGTGCTCATAGAGGGACACGCAAGCTGAGTCAGGATAGTAAACAAGCGAGAGAGAGAAGAAAAAAAGAAAGCACCGCAAACCTTTATCCCTGCGAAAACGCTTAACGAGTGCTCGGAAACACCCGGGCACATAGACACACACACACACGTGTGTGAGAGCTCAACTCAGCGCGTCTGGAAGGAGCATTAGTAGTGTCACGAGGGAAGCAAAACGAACGACATACACACACATCGGTAGGCCTCCAGGCGGAAGCAAACGTTGGCCGTGAGGAAGTTTTTCGGCGAAAAGTTTCGCCGTTTTCGCCCCCGGGCCCCACGACACTCTGATAAGCGAGGGAAATCGACCAACCAAGGCGTGCGGCATAAGCAAAACAACAACAAAAAAAGAGTGAGAGGGACATTACACATGTGGAACGCAATCCTCCCGGCGGAGTTCCTCTATACCAGAAGCCACACCAATTGCCACACGTTTTCGGCTTTCCGTTTTTTCGTGGTGCTTCTTGTGTCTCCACCGAGGAATCCATTGCCGGCCGACTGTGCCATCCAAGGGGAACGGCGCGCACACGCACACATCGCGGGCCGGAGCGCATAGATTACAATACGCTGGCAAATCGTTCCAACAGATAACGGAAAATTATTAGACACCACCACCCACAACCCGGGCGAAGAACGGGCGAAAACATTCCCTAGCAGCGGAGAGGAAATTCGTTCGATTTTTCCACCGCACGTGGCGATTTTGTGGGAAAGTGTTTTGGCACCACCAACGCAAAGGACATGCGAACCTGACGAATGCGCACGCAGACAAGCTAGCACAGTTGGTTTCGGTGGCTGCCGGGGCAGATGGATGGTTCCGAATTTGGTCTAATTTGCGACGCAAAAAATTATTCTTACCCCACAAATTTTCACGCCCCACGTTCACCTGCTGAAGGCCCATTTAGTGATCGGGTGAAAGTAAGTGCGAAAATTTGCTTTTTAATGGAAAACACTCATATGTTTAAAAGAGAAAAAAACATCAAAGTATGCCGTTGGTTAACTCCTGAAGATGGAGAAGGAATCTACCTAAGAGTTTACCTTCAATTTTTTATTTAATTCAAGGCTACTATAAGAGACCAGGTGGTAGAATGTAGAGCATTTTGACATTCAAAAAAAAGCTGAAGAAGGGGGTTCATTTGACATTTCTGGGGGCGATTTTGAAAGATGACCGTTTTTGGTTTTTCAATATGGCGATATTACATTGAAGAATTAATCACTTTATATCAGTTTTTGCTGCAAAATAATGGTGCAAATCTGTTTCTAATAATTTTTTGCTAATTTTAACACCATTTACACATACTAAAACCTCTTACTCGCGTGACCAAGAGACTGTTTCAATCCTGTAAGTGTTTATACCGCCTACTAAGCATCGCCACCTGTTATGTCAAAATACTAGAAGAAGAATTTCGGTCAAATCCGCTAATATTCGACCTTCTCTTCAATAGACCTTGATTTAATTTCACGCATTTCCTTGCCGTTTCTTCGTCGTATAATGTCTATTGTACATAAACACGTGTTAAAATATTTTTGTAATATAACATTTGAATTTACAAAGCAATTAATTCAACTGTCTTGTCGTTTTGTGTATAACGCTATACATTGATTCAAGTATTTTCAAATGCATTATAAAAAACCCCCGAATTTTCACCCTCATTTCCATTCGATCACTAAACAGCCCTCACTGTTTCGTGTGCTCAAACACGTTTTTTTTTCGCGAATGTTGATTTTTGCGGTATATTTTTATGCGGCTGCATGCATCAAATCGACGCAAATTTTTGTGCGTCCCGAATTTCGCGGTAAAAAGTATTTGATTTGATTTTGACGCTTCCTGCGTATTGCCTCTGCGTGTTTTTTTGTTGTTGTTTTGGACAGGGCTTATTTCGTTACGCGGGGGCCGACGATGAAAAACTAAAATTGTATTTTAACCCACCGAGAACAAAAAAAAGCCTATAACACGGCCGAATTTGTAGCGCCGAGTGCGAACAAACGTGCTCCGGCTTGAAACGAAACAGGGGAGTATACAGTAAAAAAAAAATAAAAATCCAATTCGGTCGCGTCTGATTAGACAGACGGTATGTTTGATATTTAAATGAGCTGAGTGTTTGTTTCACGCTATCAGCCAGCCCGGGGTGGCTGCGCGAACCTTATCACGGTGGGGTATGAAAATAACGCGCCTCTCATCAAAGCCACGCACGTGTTCGCATTCTATTTCTGCTTTGTGCGTCGAGGTGTGTGTGTGTTTTTTTTACTGTGCTCTGTTGTTGTCTCAAGTGGAGGAAGGATAAATTCCGGTGAAAATAATCACCAGCAGGTCGACCGAATCCGAGGCGAACGACCGAGACCGGTGGGTGATTGGGTTCGGGTGGGTGAAGTGATTGAAGAGTTTAATTTATTTTCACAAATACCGAAAAAAAAGAACCGTTTGGCCGGAAAAAGAAAACCACCACAGGAAACACGATCCGTTTTCCTGGTGGCGCCTTAAAAGGCGTGGCTTTTTCCACACCTCGGTTAAAGTTTTTCCACGGTCACACTGGGGGGGAGGAGGCGAACTTTCTCTCATTAAAGTCGCGCCCCTCGTCGCGTCAGTGTGATCGCTGATTTTTCGCTGCGCGTCCTCGGGACGGCTTGCGGGCTGTTTGTAATCCCCGTTGTTAAGGCGGTGCCCTACATCGTCACTGGCATACGCACAGGCAAGAGGAGTAAGGCAGCAACGAAAAAAGACAGAAAAACGTGTGTGTGTGTGTGTGTGTGTGTGTGTGCCAGCGCCAGTGGAAAAAGTCAATATGTGAAAGCCGAGCCGAGCCGAAAGCAGCCTCCTCAGCCCGCCTACCGTGCCCCAGCCTTCCGGCCGTCCGGATGGGCCGTTGTCGAGAGTTTGAAGTACACTTTTCAAAATGCCATTCTCACATGACTGGTAATCCATCTTGCAAACCAAAGCCGCCGGTGAAGTGTGTAGAAACCGCGCGCACCGACCTGGGATGGGTTCACGATACGATACACACCCACACATACACACCCGTGCTGGTCGGGCGAATCTGGCTGGAACGGTGAATAGAGAGATGATCCCACCAGCATATCCCCCCCCCCCCCTACGACGCCCTGTTTACGGCACAGCGCACGTGCCCCTCGTGCTAGGCATGCTGGCGTGGCGTGGATGGGGTCGGTACTTTTTCCTTCTGCCACGCCAACTCGAACGCCAAGATTCGTTCCCGGCTCGGTGGCGCGATGGCTCTATCAGGACTTTGTTTCAACGAGTCGCCCACCCGGCACGGTGCACGTCTTCCCGCATGGGCATCGCGCCGGGTGCGTGATGGATGAGCGTTGAATGAGGGCGAAAGATGTGTGATAGCACACCGGTGTCCGGTTCGGTTTTCCTGCAAATCTCGGTACGGCGATTGATTCGGGCCGGTTGGGAGACGCGAGGCGCTGGATGGCGGCCGCCGCTCTCGAGTGATGTTCGTCCTACGTTCGTCACAATGCGATAAGGCGGACTTTCGAGGAGCGCGGGAGTTGGATGGTAGTGGCAAGCGAAGAATGATGCACGTAATAGATAGTTTTTGTAATTGTTTCGTCAGTTTTCACTCTGCGGATAAGTTTAGTGCTGCAAAGTCTATTGTTGATATGTTCTTCATAAGCTATGAACAAAAGAAAGGCAAGGTGTTTCATTTCATATAACTGTCATCTCGTTTGACACCGTTCGTATGAAGAATTATCATAATATTATCTTAAGAGATCCTTGAAAATGTAAGTTTGTTTTGAACTATTTGAAAAAAAAAAGTTGGTGAAAGTTATAATTTATTTGTATTTCATTTTACAAACTAAATATTTCAATGAAATTAGAAATATTCAATAAACTCAAACCTGCGTCTCGATAGAGCATTCGTGAAGCGCTACTAACGAAAGTCTTGCATACTTTCAGGCGCTTATGCGCATATTGACATTATCAGCCTAAAAGGTATGCAATGCGCATGGCAAATTTTTAATACCGATCAAGATACTGAATCTCTTTGAGTTTGACGACTGGGAGATGAGTTGTCAGAAAAGAAATATTGTTTTTAAAAACAATCATTGAGATTTTATCAAAACCAATTTCCAAACTAAAGAAACTTTGCTTTTTTTTACTTTAAACTCCCGAACAAGAGTGCTGCTGTTGGCGATCGAAAACCCGAAAAGAACAACCGCGTGCTTTCACAATTTTATTAAAATCCCCAAAATCCATCAACTGTGCATTAACCAGCTTCACCGTCCACCGCAAAGCAATCGCTGTACGTGTGTGTGTTTGATTTCTTTCCGGTTTTGTTAAATCGGTGAAAATTAAAATCCCCCCGATCGCGTGGTTACATGTCCGATGCGGGCCGAGCGTGCAGCGAGAACACGACACACCAATGCCCCAATCAATGCCGGTGGTCAGTAGTGGGTGTGCGAAGTGCGCTTAAGCCTGCGCTAATCCTTCGGGGTATCGTTGGCTGGCGGCTAGCGCTAACGAGAACGATACCCTCCCTGGCTTGTGGAGTGGAGCAGGCTGGAGCATCATCGTTATCGCAATCCAGATCGCTCCGGTTGCCCTAGTACAGATGCCCGGCCCAGTAGTGGCGGCTGGCATTTGCATTTCGGTCGGTAAATAAGCTCTCTTTAGGTTGATGATGATGATGATGACGATGGTGATGCTGACCGAGTGTTCCCCCCGGTGTGTTGGCACATCCACAAATCCAGCCGCAAAGAATGTGGACACAAATTACGCGACGCCGCGCAGCGGTTTCACCACACCGACCGTGTGGAGACAACCCCAAACGCCAAAAATGCATCGAAAACAGACGGAGCGACACCGGAGAAAAAAAAAACTCCAGAACGGGGTTTGTTTTCGCCGGTGTTTGCATTTCCGCTTTCGCGCTGGAGTGCTGGATTCCGGGTCCGCTTCCGGTTGCGTTTAATAAAGTATGTGCGCGAATGGGGAAGGAATCGCTCGCCCGTTTGGCGGCGCGTTTGGCCATTGACACTGACAAATCGATTAGTGTGCACACCACTGGCAGTGTGTGAGTGTTGCCCGGCGGTGGCTGGCACTGCATTCTCTCCGGCACCGGAAGAACCACGCACCGCACTCACACTCAGACGCAGAGCGCACCGAAAAAGGGACACTTACTGCGGGTGCGAGTGTGCGTCTGCCTGTCTGTCTGTGTGTGACCGAGGGTTCGTAAATAATTGCAAATTATGGAGATGTCTCCACCGGATACACCGAATACACGCAACCCCCCACTAGAATCCCCGTTCCCACTCGCATACACCCGCAACCCGGTGACGACAACGGCGGGAGCGTCCAATTAAATGATGTTATGCGCGTCGCAATTTCATATACATTTATGCAAGCGGCTATCCCTCCGGGTCGGTGTGCGGGAGCGTGGCTGCTAGGATGCGTCCAGACAGCATCCGGAGGCGTCGGGCCCGAGCGCGCGCGCGCTCTCGCGTCCGCTTATCGCAGTGTGCACACGGTGCACGGTGCGTTTTACGAAAGAATCGCACAGCCGGCGTCATCCGGCGTCCACGTACGGGCGGTTGTGTTGGTTACTCCCAGGCTGGTCCGGTTCCCGGTGGGATTGAAATAATGTTTCCCCCCCGGTTTGATTCTCCGGTCGGTTTTTATTTTCTCTCCGTGTGAGTGTGCGGTGGCGGCGTGGGATGATATTATACATTCCACTGCGAAACCACCCCGTCCAGGGCGCGCTCGGCCTCAAAACGGGTGCCGTGATTTTCTTTCCTCCTGGCCACGATCGTTTTCATTACGGTGGTGTTTTGCTTTTGTTTCTTCTTGTCAGTGTCCAATTATTGCACCGCGGACCGATTGCAAACTCCCTGTCCGGTAGTTAATGGGCGGGGTGGGGGAGAGAAAAAAAACATTATTTGGAGAGGTTTTATGATTTTATTTTCCGTTTTTCCCCCTCTTTCGCTCTCGCTTGTGTCACTCGCGCAGACACAATTTGTTGTTGTAGTCATTAAGGGACGCGACCCATTATCATTATCGCGGGTCGTGAAGGAGTTGCACTTCCGGTGGGTGTTGAACTTTGAAGAACTGTAGTGGGATGCTGTTCGGAGTTTGTTTTGAGAATATGAAGAGAATAGAATTATTCGAGAATTGATAGATTTGAGTAGAGCCAGAGAAGTATGTTTGGAGCGAGAATCAGCTGAATAATGCTGCAATAAACCATTACGGAAGCATTTACCTCTGCAGATTGCAGATTACTTTCAGTATTTTCCTTAAGTTTAAAGTGTAGAACAGAACGAACATACTTCTTACTAGATCTTAATCAAAACTTTATGAATATTTTAAAATACTTTGATACAAAAAAAAATCGAAATTACTAAAAAATTTGAAATTTCCATAACGATTTTAAAACCTTGAATAAAATATCCATAAAATCCAACAAACGACTGAAAAGAGAATAAAAAGTTAAAAATTTCCTTACAGATTTTAAAACCCTTGTGTGAAATATCCATAGAAATCAACAAACCACAGCGAAGAGAATGGAAAATTGTGAATTCCCATGAAAATTGAAAAAAAAGGCTGGAGTAGAAAATGTTAGCGAAAATGTAAATGCTTGTACCATTCAAAATTAAAAACAACACCGATTAACGTATTATTCCACTAATCGTCTAAGGAGCAATTTTACATCGTTGCTTGTTTGAGTCTTTGAAGTTCAGATTTTATTCTTTTATTTTAGTTTGGTTGATAACATTTCTGCGGCATATTTGGCTGTATTTGTTAAAATAAATCGTAATTATTGATGATAATCGATTCCTTTGAAGCTGAATGAATATTCTTTTAAAGACATACAACCTCAACTTTGCACTACCAAAGCCACTTGGCATTTACACCTATTTTTACACATACCTTGAGCCAATTTAAAACGCATTAATCACATTCCGGAAGGAAACAATTTGATAATATGGAACGTAGCAAAAAAACAACAGCATCACACGCACACAACCGTTCTCGGACCCGATACAGTACTAGCAAACACAACAAGAACACAAAAATCTGCAAGCCTTTCAATCACGCTGTAATGTTGATTTCCGATAGCACCATTACAACACCTTATTAGCGGGTCCGATGTTAAACGACCCCCACTGTGACTGTTGTTACTGTGCCAATCTCCCCGACCGCTGGTGGTGCGAATTTGGGTCCCGTGTTTCTGCTCGTATCTGACATCGCGATTAGGTTATAGCGTGAAACAGTTTTTTTTTGTCTATCTCAGCCAGACTTTTGGTTGAAATTATTCCAGCACGCATGTTTTGGATGGATGGTCTCGTTTGGGTTGCGTACGGGATGATTTGTTTGGATCTAGAAAAATGGAGTCAAAAAGAGGTTCAATACACGCGTATTGCATACTGTTAGGCGCGAAGTTGTATATTGCTCCTGAAAAGCATGCAGTCTGCATGACAATTTTATTTATAAACGTATGTTAAGCTTGCTTTTCATTCGGATGAATATAGAGATGCGTTCCTTTTGCCTAAAATTATTCAACGTGGCACATCAAGCAACGATAAAGTCGCTTTAAATGAACACCTTCCCTTAAAAACACACGCTGCTTATCATCTACTTCTAAATATAATCTCGTTCCTCAAGACCTTAACACCCTCACCGGTGGTTAGTTTTTAGAACCCGCTTGGTTTTAATTCGATTGCGTGGTTCGCTTTATGAACACTCGCTACGAAATATCACTTCATTCGCCGTCGCCGACGTCGTTGGTCTATGCTGGTCCATTTCACAACATAAAACCACTCCCACCGGACTCACGGGGAGTACGGGGCCGTTGTGAAGTTCAATAAACTGTATCCTGCTGAATATTCAACCGAGTGTTCCTACCCTTCTTCGGGGGTGTTTTGCCTGCATGAGTGTGTGCGTGCAAGAGTTTGTTGTTTTTATCCATTCTTAAAGCTTCCTCACAGGCAGGCCGTTCATGAAAAATGTTCCGTTGACGGCCTTGTACACGGTGCGTCAGCCGTTCATTCTTTTCACCCACCACCCGGTCTCCATTCACGCAAACATCACCCCGCGACACGCGAATTATGATGGACTAGCGACAAAGCGCAGAGTCTTCGTCGGCTCGACAGCCTGCTTGGTAGCAGCAGCAAATTGTAGCTTCAGTCCCAAGGAAGTTTTGTGTGTGCGTTTTTTTCTTCGCGCGCTCATTTTTGACATTCCCAGTTCCTCCCTTCCAGGGTGGGGTGGAGAGATCTCGACCAGGGTCGCTTCCGGGGGCGGGGTGGGACCGCGCGGGTCCTGGCGGGTGATAATGAAGTAATTTTCGAAGGAAATTGCTTTGCGAACCGCTTCAAAAGAAGCGAAAAGTGCCCCGAAAGTGTGACACGCAGTCCGCTCGGCCCGGGGCAGCGAGTTTCCACCCAAACCCGGAAGCGGTGGGTTGTCGTGGGGTGGTGCGGCGCGGATAAAACAACAGACTTCGGCGGAGGGTTCGAGGCGAAGAATTTAGCGAGGATTTATTCGTTCGGTGGGTTCGTCGGTACGGTTACTGCTTTGTGGGTCGGTTGGTGTTGTCTCGCTCACCCGCACAGCCGCGCACATCGCGCACAGTGACGCAATCGCGGCTGGGCTCCCTCTGATGTGGCTTCCTCCCGCGTGAGGGAGCGAGCCCGATTTTGATCAGTTTTTTGGTGGAAAAATGTTGTCGAAGCGCATCAAAGACTTCATCATCGTCGGCGCTGGGGCCGAGGCGAAACAGCATTTGATTGGCTTTTCTTTTCGGTAAGACAGTTCCGTGCCGTTTCTCCGTTCCCGAGCGGCTCCGGACCACGGGGGTGGGTCGTTCTCGGGCCGGGCCCGGAGAGATGTATGAGCCCGAACAGCAGCGCCGGCATTACAATTCAGCGCACGTAAAAAAATGCGGCACCTTTAAATCTTCCGCAACACTTCAAGATACCATCGTCGGCCCGATTGGAGGCAATCGTTCAATTTCAGTCTCGTCCCCCGGCCACACACGCTTCCGCCACGTGCCGTTACAAACGCGGTGTTATGTCATCGAAGCGGCCGGTCGTACCGTGCGCTACGCAACTCACTCGGGTTTGACCGACGTATTGATTTTATTTATCGATGTCGAGAGCGTGGGGAAGAAAGTTCACAGTTTTTACCTTCCCCTGCCAGCACAGAAGCAGCAGAGGGCCGTAATGCCCAGTGCCCAGGGTGGGTCGTCACCCCCCGGAGGGGGCAGAAGAAACTGTCCTTCATGGGCTATCTTCTTGCCCCGGGGTGCGCCCTTTGCGGGCTTTGCTTTTGGGGATTTTTTCCCCTGGAAAGGGAGCCTAGTAGAAAGAAGAAAAGGGAAAAAACAACCTCCGCCATGATGGAGAACTCCAGTCCGTGTCCTTGCCGTGCGGGAACGGGACGGGAAAAGTCCGAAAGTAATAAGAAATAAATCCCAGCATACCATAAATATTTATAGATTCACTTCGGGTCCGGACGCGCGGCGGTACCCTATGCCATAGGAGCGAACCAGGAGTGTCCCTCTCCCCACGCTTCCCTCGTTTCCTTCGCACGAGGAGGGAATTAAAAAAAAGGAACCACACGAAACGAATCCTCAAGAACATGATCACGCATCGGGGGCCCGTTCCCGGTGCGGGCGTTCCCTTCGCGCTTCTTCGCGGCCAGCAATCACGCACGCGAACACCACCACTGACTTTACTTGCCGGACGCGAGCACCACCTCGACTCCCGACCGCTCCGCGGGACCGAAATGGTTTTGGAAATTAAATTGTATTTTTCGCTGTGAATCCACCCAACACGTGGGCGTGGGTGGTGGTGGGGCACACGCGAACCGCGCGGAGGAAACATCAATACAACACCCACGCGGTTGGCTTTTATTCTTTCGTTTGGCGTTTGGGGTTTTGGGGGGGGGGGGGGGGGGGGGGGGGGGGCTCTATTGACGGTTGGTTGACTCGCCTCCTCAGTTGTGCAGTTCCCCCTGTCCTTTTCAGGGCCACCATTCAAGTTTAGTAAAAGATTTGGTGCTTCTACCCTGCTAGGGGGGGGGGGGGGGGGGGGGGGGGGGGGGGGTGTGATCCGGCCACTGGGCCGGTATACTTTCGGGGGTGGAAGGAACCGAGAAGACGGCCAAGAGCTATCGATGTTTGCTTGATTGGTTGGCTTCTTGTGCTGGCGTGGTGGCGGTATCGATTAGAAATTAGGTAGTTTTTCGTGTTTGATTGAGCTAATTCGAAGAAAATCATTCGTTTCTACGGATGCGAGGCTCCTTTTGCTGAAGATAGAATAACGTTGAATGATGCTGTATTATTAGAAATTTGAAAGACTTCGTTAGAAGCGCCTGTTTTTGAGTTACTGCTTTGTTAGGACTAGCTGCAAACCTCATTCGAAACTTAACCTCATTCGTATTCAAAACCAACACTTAATCAGTATACTTTACAGTTTACTTGTAACCCCTAAACCCCACTCCTAGGGAAATTAGTCCCTTAATCGATGCAAAGCACACTACACGAACACTGTATAATCGTTTTATACTCTATATGATGTAATCCACAGTACCTTATGTTTTAAAGCCTCATAACCGAGAAAACATTTGTTTACTTCGTTAACTTTTGCGCCTGTTTGTATGCAATTCTCTGTGGTTTTATTATTCTTAATCCTCTCATAAACTCTCACCATGTTTTCAACCGGCATGCTGTATTTTAAGGCTCAAAAGAATGACGTATTGCATACTTGTAGGCGGGATAATGGAATTTGCGCCCAAAAGTATGCAATTGTTGCTATGGAAACGCTTTATAAGTTCTTTATGTCGATATTATTGACATTTTTCGCTCATGAAGCACATTTTAATGATCCAAATTACTTCGCTTTAAAATTTATAACATATTTTCGTATCTGTCTGTATTTCTAAAAAGAGCGTGAGTTTTTTTTGTCCTCATTCCGATGTTATTGATTTTTCATTCCCTTTCCAATCAGTGTCCCGTCATTGTGGTTCAGTTCGAATGAAACTTCGTTTTAATTTCCCAACTCGACCGCGGCTCTTCCGCAGCGCGTAACATGTTGCACGAACGAGACGAAACTGTCAATCGGAACGATCACCTTAATGGTTCCGCCGAAAGACGGCTCCAAGCGCCCGGTCAATTCTCCGACATCATCATAATAATAAAACGGACTAGTATTAAGTCCGGCCACGGGTATTTACCACCCCTCGGGGAAGGCGGCGTACAGCAACCGCCACCGCACTGATTATAGAACAACATCATTGAAAATGGCTCATTCGAACTCACATTTCACATTTTATACTCGCCTACTCCGTGCCGAAGCTTCGGCCACCACCAACCAACACCCCCGCCGTCCCCAAAGTGCATAAGAAAGCAATAAAAAGCAATTCTCCCTCGCAGCCTTAAATGGTCGCTGGCCGCTGGTGGCTTTCGGGCCGCCGGTAGGAACTTCCGGTTCCGGGAGCGCAGCTTATTGCCGCGCGTCCGTCCGTCCGGCGGGGCGGAAGCGTAAAGTCGTGTGGTAAGGGAGGGCGGCGGAAAGGTTGTAATATTTTTTATTGCCCATCCGGGCCCGGGCCAGGGAGGAAGGAGTTTCGCCATCGGTTGCCTGAATTTCCAACGGCCACGAAGAAGAACATCGCGGCGCGGTGGAAATAAAACCCACAGCAGTTTGGGGATTTTTTTTTCTCCCTCTCTCTCTCTCTCTCTCTCTCTCTCTCTCTCTCTCTCTCTCGCGCGCGCGCGCTGGGTTTTGGGAGGAAATAATAAGAACACCCCTACCGTGTGGCAGCGGAAGGAACCGAAATCCCGCTCCCAACACTCCGGATGACCACCTCCCCGCGTTCGGAATCGATTCGAGCGGCAATCTTACGCGCATTCCCCCGGGCCGGTCAGCCAGCGATCGAAACCACCGGCGACCGGCGCTGCGTGACCCCACCGAGGGACACTTAATTCGGTGTACCGGATTTTTACGACTTTCCGAACGGTATTCGGAGTGTTTTAATTATCATAATGCACTTTGCTGTGTGTGCGGTTGTGTCGTTATTATTATTGTACAGTAATATTTTCGTTCGCTGCCCCCTCGTCCCGTGGCGCGTTCGGTACCGGGCTCGGGCTCGGTCCGGAGGTTTTTTTTTATTGCCCACCCTGTGGACGGTGGTGCGAGCGGGATTTGCGTGAGCGCTTAAGGTGTCTTTGGTCTGGGCGGCGATGTTGATGGCTGGCGATTACGAAGACCGAATTGAAGCGTGTTTGTTTTTTGCTTCTCCCCGAAGGAATTGCGTGAACGGCTATAATGAAGATATGGTTTAATAGGAAAACGAAGCTTACTTTACAGCAATCATGTTTGAGTAGGAGAACAAAACTATCGATTCTCTTCTACGTGATTAATCGAATAATGGGCTTTTTATTTTAACTTGTTCTGGTATTAAATAAATATTTGTTTTCTCATTTCATATCAATCCAGAATGATTGTCCATCTCAATCGATGATCATTAACGATTAACGATTCATTTGTATTTTTTGGGAATTCACACAATAGCAGTCAGAATTATTTTTAAATAAATTAATAAATTAAAAACAAATGACTTCAATAATTTTTACGTAATTGGATATATCTTTAAATTTAAATGCTATATTGTATTGAAAACAAAATCGTGCAAATAAGTAAAAAACAACACGAAAATAAACGAATAAATAACTCGATAAGCTTGTGTTCGAACAAACGTGAATTGATAACATACAGGATGTTTAGATGCTTCTTTAAGGACCCCTTGTATGATAACCTTTCAAGTAGACCACCGGCTCGGTAATGTTGAGTTAGAGTAAAGCTTTAAATAAAACATTAAATAATTCACACACATTTCAGACGTTTCAATAAACCGCTTATTAACATCCCACCGTGCTGCGAAGCAAATCGAGCCGCAGATTAAGATAATTAATCATTGCTGCATAATTTACCACACAAATTGCAGCCGGAACCGGCCGAGGAGGTTCTTGGCTTTCATTCTGCGCTACCTTTCCCCGGACTCAGGCCACACGGGGTAGCAGCGATGGAAATTATGGACGAGTTTTCCACCGAATTACCATCGGTGAACTCAACCGAACACGACACGAAACACACAACAGAGAGAGAGAGAGAGAGAGAAAGAGAGGAAGAGAGAGAGAGAAAAAAACAAAATCACACCAAGAAACCTGAGCCGTTTTGGAGCGCACGCTGCCAAGGTCGACCGCGGAGATGAAGGCACTCTGGCTCAGCCTGGCGGCCCCGAGCGGGCGAGGTATTCTTGCGATCCGGTGAGGATGAACGATAATGTCTTAAATATTGAAATTAATTACCGCTGAACCGTAATTGTTTATTATTAATTAAAAATAAAGGAAGCGAGAAGAATAATCGGCCGTCGGAGCGGAGGCCGGTGTCGGCTTACCGGCAACGTATCGAATGGCCGCCGGCCCGACCCGGCCGCGGTAGGGGGCGGGAAAATCAACCCAAATCAGCGGAAAAGTGTTTTTCCTTCCGTTGGGTTTTCGCTTTTTTTCTTGTAGTTGCTGTTGATGTACTTATTAGCGTTGCTGCTGCTGCTGCTGCTTCGAATGCTACAGGTACGGAAGATTGTGTAGCGCATAAACTCGCGCAAAAACTCCCCTTACGCGTCCCAAGCATCCAAGCAGCCGAGAACGGAAGCGATGCCCGCACGATGGAGAGAATAATCTGTTCTCCGGACGCGCGGCCCGGCCTGATGGGCTCGCACAGCATTTATGCATTAACCGAGTGCTCGAATGGGGCCTCGCGGAACGGCGTACCATTAGGTACGGGCCGCCTGCACCACGGACCACAGACACACACCCACACAGACACACACCACCGACAATCATTAATAAGTAAAAGCGCTCGCATAACCGTAAAACAAAAGAGAAAGGACTCACCGGTGCGAGTGAGAAAAATTGCATCCTTCCTGGTCGTTAATTTTCGCCACCTTTTGTTTCACCTCGTCCGATGCGCGTTTGCTCGTGGGAGGGGGGGTAGGTTGTTTCGGTAATTTGCTTCAGCGGCTACCGAGAGCCCGGACCTGGTTGGGTCCGGTTGGGCGGGCTGGCCCTTTCTTGCGCGGTGTGGCATATTTATTTTTCTGATTAGCTAATAGACACACGGACACCTCGGAATAAAGAGTCCGAGGGACCGCCGAGCGCCGAGCGCCGAGCACAGGCATCGGAATTGGAGCAAATAATTGATGGGGCTCTGTGGGTGGCGCAGACGGGCAGGCTTTGGGCTGAGCTAATTTGTTTTATGTGCTTGGTTTTGGGTTGGTGCGGATGGGTGCCGGAACTCGGGACTCGAAGCGAGCGACCGGGAACCGATCTGGTAGGAGGTCTTTAAAGCTTTTGCTTCTAGGGAGCTGCTTTCGGAACTCAGAAGTATAAAGCTTGAGATATGAATTCAACATAAAAGTAAAAGCGACTGTTGTAGTACGTTTCGAATACTTTTTGGTGAGGATTTCATATGAAAATAAAATATCCAATACCAAAATTCATATGGTCAATATTTTACTCCTTCAAAAGCAGGTCGTCCTTTAAGTTGATATAACAATTCTATTAGAATGAGCAAAAACGTGGATAAAACAATCATATACTGTACAGCATATTACGCATTTTCAACGATTTATTCATCCAGCCTTAATGAAACTTAACATCGTTTGAAATACAGTTGAAAAATATCCAGCTTTTAAATGAATTGTACACAGCCGATTGCATACTTTCAGGCTGATTGAGCTTACCAATAAGCAGTTTCTTTATTTGCTCGCTTGCTTGACGATTTATTTGTTTGTTTTCGGTTTGTTTCGGTTCGGTTATCATTGTATTAATGCTACACTTACTTGAACAACTGATGTGCCAGGCTTTTCTCTTCTGGCAGCTAACATTTAAATAAACTAACACACTCCTTTACGGATCTCCCCCGACCGGAGCCAAACTTCCAAAAGGAGAAACAACAAAAGGCAAAATCAATCATTCCCTTTTGGGCTGTCGTGTTTCACTACACGCTCCCCCTGACCGCTTCGGCACCGGAAAACGCCCGAAACCCCGAAAACATAACATTGCCCCGAGAGGAACACTCGCTCACACACGCAAATCGATTTGCCTTCCTTCGCGGACATGTTTCCCTCAATTTGTGTCCATCAGTGGCACCATCGTTGTCACCGCGTTTAGGGCCGCGGGTCTGCCCGCCGCAGCGGTAATTGTCATGTGGACATCGGCACCGAAAATCCATCAGGCCGCCAGGAGTCCATTTTCCATGATTTAGCGGGAAGCGGCTGCCCCGGTTCCGAGTTGTTCGTTGGCAGTGACAGCGCCACGTCAGTCAGCCGTTCGCCGTTCGTCCTTATCGGATCCGCTGGCACGGGGCGGAGTGACAGTGAGAGAGCGAGCGAACGCGTGTCAGGATTTTCCAAGCCAGCCGTTCGATGTATCCGGCGCGCGTTCCAGGACGCTCGGAAAAAAGCCACCACCGAAATGGAGTACCTCGGTGCGATGGCATTCCACAGTCCGGTGCGGAATGCGACTGGGAAAAACAAAACGAAATGAACAAAAAAAGACGCTCCCACCTAATGAAGACGTCCATTTGGTGTGCGTATCCGGGTGTGCCAGCTCGGATTTTCCACCCGGGCCAGGCCAGGCTGCGGGGGGAAAACAGCTTAACGGACATTTTCTTCGCCCGTTTGCCAATCATTAGTGATTAGAACGTTAATTGTCTGTTTTTTTTCACTCGGTGACCGGAACCGGCGTGGCGTTCGAGCTCTGCGCGGGATCACATTTCTGGCCGGACAGGACTTTTTACCCGTCGGCGGCTAATGAAACGCGGCATCGCGTCGGTATAATCGGCAACGGCTAATAATCAATGATAAATCGACTTTGCGGCGTGCGGCGAACGCGATGCGGGAACCGGCCGGGCCCGATAAGGCAGCACACAGCCACAGGGGCGCGAGCGAAGATTGATTCGATCAGCAGTTTCGGCCTGTTTTTGTGCACGCGTGTCTTCCGCACTGGTCGATTGCCAATTGTGCCGGCACCGGCACCGATGCTGGAATTAGATTTCGCCATTTTTGCATAACAAAACCCCCCACAGACGGAACCCGAATGACGCGGGCGCGTGTTTTAATAAACACGCAGGGCAGCGGGTGTCCCGGTCCCCGGGTTTCCCGGGGTGGGAAATTAATTTAAAAACAACGACAAAATGGCTGCCCTCGCTGCGTCGCCGTGTGTTGCCATGGGTCAGGGCGCGTTTCGACGACGACGACGACGACGGCGACGATAGCGACAAAACCTCTCCTGTCCATAAATTAAACTTTTAGCCGAAACTTAAAAACCAATTATGATAAAATGACTGTTTATAAATTCATGGAACACAGGCGGGCGCGGACGCAAGCGTTTGTGCTTCCTTTCACTGCCTTCACCTGCAGAGAATCGCGCCCACACACACACACACACACACTCGCACAAAGTGTAGTGTTTTGCATTTCATTGAGCGGATGATTTTCGCGGAAAATTTCACCACCTTATTACATTACGGGGCCTCTTCGCGCACAGGTAACAGGGAGGGAGCTTTTCGGTCGCGCTTTCAAACTCATCGCTTCCCGAGCGCGAGCGCGAACAATCAATAACGCAGGATCGCAGGAGGCGCCCTGTTCCCGCAGCCGGTGACGCAGCCGGCTTATTAGCTGCGAAAATTTACTTTTCAATTAATCTTTCAATTTGAATAATATCCTCCTCCGAGCCGAACGCCGTCAGCTGGCGTGCACTTGGCGCGCGCGCACACGCATTATCAGTCGCTCGGGAGGGGGAGGTGTCGATTTTCCGTCGAACGTGGCGTATTTTCCGTTCGTGGAACTTCTGTTTTTTTGTTTCTTTTTGGTGCTGAAGCAGACTATCGATGCGTCAACTTTTCTGCGGAAACGAATCGAACTCGCCCGGTCCTTGCAGCCACCCTCACGAAACGGGCGACAACAATCAATCAACCCGTCACGGCACCAGTTCCGGACCACAGCAACCACGAAACAAACGCAGCCGAGCTCTATCCGGAGGAATTTTTTCGACCCCGCCACTAGCGCTCAACATGTCACAAACGAAACCAGCATTCCCGCACGCCTAATGATCATAATTACAGGTCCTTTGGCGCGCTTCGAGAAAGCGTTCCGAAAACCCGCTCCCGATGGTGATTTAATAGCACTTTTTCTCCGTTGTTTTCCCCGGGGCGGAAAGGGTTTTCCCCTCCGGTTGGTGCGGAAGTAAAAACGTCCTTCAAGGCGTTTGGCGTTTCTTCCACCTTGGGCGCTGGCCACCTTGCCACCCTCGCCACCGAAGGACCTGCTGGGGGTTTCCTGCAACTCGCCCCTGCTTGATAGTGTTCCATTTTTTACCACCCACCCACCCACACATAAAGGAAAAGTGATTAATATTGTTGTGCTCGTCCTTTCGCTGCTGCCGTCCGTCGCTTTTATCAATCCGAGACTATCAAACGGATTTTCGGACCCAGGCGAAAGCGAAATCTTCGGCAAAGTAAGTTTTTACGCGTACCGATAAGCGGCAGCGGCTGGCCCGGCGAGAGGACGGATAGGAGAGAGAGAGAGAGAGAAAAAAAGATTAATTTAACTCGGTGCCACCAACGGGTCCACCGGTGCCGGTCAGTGTTGTGCTGGTGTGGCCCATGTGACGCGTGTGCATGGGGGAGAAAAAAACGTCAAGAAACCCCAAGAAGGAAGAAGGAAACAACGCCCTATGCGTCATCGTACAGCTAACCTTCTGCGGTGTTTGTGTGTGTGCGAGGAATCCTGCTGGTCCCAGGCCGCTTTTGCCGGCGATTGCAAATAAATCTAGCCACCCGACACACACACACACACACGTGTGCGTGTGAGTGTGAGTGCGTGTGATGGGAAAACGTGTAAGAGTGATAAATGATCTGGCGCTCTCATTAGACAATTGTGTTTGGCATTGGGTCGTTCCGGGTCTCCGGGATCTCACCGCGATCCCGATGCCGGTGATGATGATGATGGTGATGATGATGATGATGACCGTAAGACGATGTTTCCGTTCCGTTCGGGCCCGGCCCACCCAAAACCACCCTCCCCCCTCCCACCAGGAGAAACCCTGCCGAAACAAATGCCGCGTGTTGAAGTAACGAATCGTTTACGCTTATGAGTCATGCCTTTAATCTTCGCTCGGTTCGCTGATTACTGCTCCGTGTGAGTGTGTGCGTGTGTGTGTTTGAAGCCGGTGCTGGATGATGGTGTTCTTTTCTTAATGGTTTCTTGCGGGGTTGCTGCTGCCTTTATCCTTTTTTGTTGTTTGGTTTGGTGTGTGTGTGTCTGCCGGCAAGTGAACCCGAGCGACACGAAATGTTTTACCGTGATTAAGAATAGTTCGTCCGCTGCGCGGCGACGGAATGTTGTGCTGAAGCGCTGAATAAGGACACCCACGCCCCACGGGGTGCTCCTCCGGACGTCCGGGCCGAGGATGTGTGGTGGCTTGTGACTGGTGACCCAAAATAGCTGCCCTGCAGAAGAAGCGCGCCGGTCTCGTGCCCGGTGCAGGGCAGGTTAAAAGCCTCCGAAGTAATTAACTAGGCGTAGCTAAACGCACCATAATGCTTGAGATTAAGCAGAGCGCCGGGTTTTCAACCCGACGCCGGGCGATATGGCGTCTTGAGCGTTTTGTGCGAGTGTGGTAAGTTAAGTTATTGCCGCACGGCTCTCGTGCGACTGCTGCAGCGTAAAATTAATCCACCGAAGCAGGCTACTGAACGGGCTGCCTTCAAGGTGGCGGTCGCCGCTCGGCTCGAGGCATTGGTAAAATATTTTGCCAACCGATCCGTGTTATCATAGCCGATTCCTGGCTCGTTGGCCGGCCGGTTGCTTATCGTAGTAACACTCTCACACGTCACTGTTGTTTGAAACAACATCTCCTGTACGCTCGTACTCGTCATGCGTCTGACGATGCTAGTCTTCTAACCATATCGTTCGGGGAAGAAGTTCTGTTCCTATTAAAGCCCAGAGCTTTATTATAATTCATACTTTATCGGATTATTTCTTTAAAAATGGTTATTGTGCGAACTAAGAGAAATAGTTCGATACTAAAAATAGTAATTTAACATTCCTTACAAGACTTTGGAGCAGTATAATATCCATGGATGAGTTTAACTTCATTTAATTAGTTTTTTATTATATCACTCGTTTTAATTCATTGATTGTTTTGCAAGGAAGTATCTCAGATCGTCAAGAAGGTAACATACAAAAATGTACTTTAAATAAAATTTCGTTAACTCTGCTTCAAATTTCAATAGGCACTACTATAGTCTAGTGATTAGTTTAGATAAATAATCCATCTTAAAATCATTATAAAAAATAAAACTTCGCTATACTATTCAAAAGTTTGAATTAGATTCAGCTATTGTTCAAATTGCAAATTGTTCAAAGTAATAGAGAGTGGTAAAATGTATGCTGCGATTTGGGGATTTAAAAGATGACGTTATTAAAACTAACTCCAACTAAAAGGTTCATGCAATGCATCCGTTTCCTTTTCTTGGACTTTTGACGACAACTGAAAGGCAATTTAAAAGTCTGTATCTATTTTAGGGCATATCTTCCTGTATCTTTGAAGCGTACTAAAGAACCTTCCGAGCAAGAACGCTCCTGTGACGTAAATAGCCCCTTGGACGAATCGCTCGCCGTACCAAACCGTCTGCTCTGACGGCGATTAATGCTTTCCGACCTGCGTTCCCATTGCAAATATTATTTTTCACACCGACGACGACGACGACGGACCGTCTTTCCGGAGCACGCTTGCTACGCGTCCCAGGGATCATCGCCACCTACAACGTAGGGGGGTTGGCGCTTGTATTAAAGCTCAACTCAGAGGCTGCTGCACCATTGCCCTTAAAATAAACGCTGGAAAATGCTCCACAAACACGCCGAGCAGGAGGGCGGGGAACAGGGGACAAGAAAAAGGCCCCGATGTTCGGTGCCAGTGAACCGTTTAAGATAACGAACATGTAACACATTCCCAAACGATGCTACATTTTCACTCAGAGCTCATCATCTTGTTCGGTTAAACGAAAAACCGGCCCGGGCGGCTTACGATGAATAGGCCCATCCATGGTCCGGTCCCGGTCATCCGGCCACATGCATCCGCACTAAATCTGGTCCCAGATAGATTTAGCCACTCACAGGGAACGGAGCGAAAGAGAGAGAGAGAAAGAGAGAGACAGGACGACAGGCAAACAACAAGAAAAAAAGCCCCGACTCGGATGAAAATGGACACTAAAGAACCATTCTCGGAAGGCGCCGACGGATGCAGGACGGCCCAGTTATGAAAGGACGTCCCGTGTAGCCCGGACCGAAAAGCGTAATCTCGCCGCTGTCTCCGGATTCCGTCCGGTTCTCGGCCAGTGCGCGGACACAAAGCACGGATGAAAAACCCGGTTCACAATGAAGCAGGAAGGTCACGCGGGTGAGAGACGCGGAAAAGAAAAAAAAGAAGAACAGGAACCATACCAACACACTCACACAGGGATACGAGAAATCCGGTTTTTGGGTGAAGATATGAAGCGTTATCAATCATTGCGCTGACGGGGCGAGAACTCACTCACTTCGGTACAAAACGCGGACACCCCACTACATTTCTTGGCCGGACGCTGGAGAGAGAGTGCCTGGAGCGCCACCGCCGATGTTGTTGCACTGGCACTGGGTCCAATATAGTGGAATATTTGGCTGTAAGGTTCATCACCATCATCATCATCATCAGCAGCAGCAGCATGCTCTCGTGTGATTGCCGTCGTCAGGCTGGCGGATCTGGAAGCTGAAGCGCCTTTTTTCACTCACACTCACACTGACACACACACACGGTCCTAGTGTCCTCTGCAGGATCGTACGAAGGGGGGCAGTGAAGCGAAGCAGTGGTCGTGTTGTTATCGTTCCTCGCCTTCCGTCCACCCATCCATTCGGTTCATCCCTTCTTTCCGGACCGATGGCCACGGCACCAAAGGGGCCGGAGCGCGCACGCTTTACCCTTCATTTCCTTTTCGGTGAAGGAGTTTATCAAAATTTAGAAACACTCCATCGCTCCATCCGGGCGAGGAGGGTCGTCCGGGGTTTTATTCAGCGTCCGTCCGGATGCAGGGAGCGAAGAAAAAAACTTCCCCGGCGAGCGGTTTATGATTTTCATTCGGTCGGGCTTGCGCTAGTCGGCCCGTGTGGACCGTACCGGACGCGAGCTTGTGGATCATCATTCTTCCTCCGGTCCCGGCTCGGAGATCGGGGTGGCGGCATGGAGCTCGAACAAAAAACGCGTGGTTATGATGAGATAAAAATATGCTTGCGCTCTCAACGGTTTTGGCCCGCGCGCTGCTGCGTGCGGCCGAAAGTATCGACGAAGCTGCTTCTCGCTGCCGCTGCTAGTGGCCGTGGTCGCCCGCTTGAGAGGTGAAATATGGTTTCAAGTGGTTGTAAAAACAAAGTGGCCAAAACTCATATATACACCCCTGGCCGGATACTTCGCGGTAACGATGGACGACGGACGATGTGGCTGACTTGCACAAACGTTGGAGAAAAAAGCGCGCGCTGGCTGGGCTGCTCGATTGGAGAGGACGCGTCGGTTGCTTGGATGCTGTGGTTTCCAACGTCCAGCAGCAGCAGCAGGCTGTGGGATGGATTTATGAACGTGCAGCTTTATGATGGAAGGGCATACGCCGTTTTTCGCACTAGATTTTGACGCTGACGCCTCCTGCCTGATGTTGTCTATTGCTGGGGCAGTTTACTATTGAGCTCGTAAAAAAAGACTTGTTGACGCTTACCACCGCATATCAAGTGTGTTGGAATCGAGGCCGGGAGTATCCGCTGCATAAATTATCTGCTATCGCTGTAACGCGGGTCGATCGAGTTGTGTCTTGCAAACAAAAAGTTGGAACGGTATCTTCAGAATAACTTCAAGAATAGCATTGGAACGTCTACCTGGGCGATTGCTTATCTTCCGTTTCTGTACGACAGCCAAATCAAACAGGGATTCTTCTTCCCGTCGCTATCACGCAGCGACTTTTACGCTTCTCGGTCGTTCCTGGCGACATGTCGCCATCATCCCACCCCCGGGGGCTGGAAGCATCGCCCCAATCATTATCGATCCCGGGCAATCGGTAAATCACGTACAAAGTTTTCGTACCTCTGACACATTTGTGACACAACTTCGCACGACTTCTCATTATTATCGCAAGCACAGCAGTGTCGCTTCTGCGCATCCTCGTCCGTACGGGTGCAAAATTGTCCAACTCTCGGAAGCAATCGCAATCGGGACCCCGTTCTGTCCGCTCTGGATCTGGCTGTCGTTGTTCGCCATTCCTCAGTAGAGTCGAGCATGAACCGCTTTCTTATCAAACCTCATTTAAATCAGTCAACAATCAGCTGCCAGAACTCCTGGCAGGCATTTTTATCCTTCCGTGCGCGCTCGGTGTGCACGTGACACATTCTGGCACCCGGAGAGTTTTCTACCAGCTCCATTTGCACCGTAGAATGGGGCAAAAAAAGGTGCCGCCGGTCGCACCATAACCGTCGGCGCTTCACACCGATTGATGTTCGCGTCCGGGCGTCGGGCGGGCGTGTGCCTCGAGCGGAACCCGAACCATCAAAGGAATCTTCAAAGGTAGCTAGCTGCTACCTCTTCCCTTTTCGCTCGCAGGCTGGGAGTTGCCGTGCCATCGGAATCGGAAGCACCGTACAGTGCTTTTCTATTTATTCTCCACTCAACCGTCTTGGGAGAGGCGTCCCGAGGGAGGCGGTTTTTTCGGGAATTATAAAGATATACAATATGAGATGCTCCATGGTTTTTTCCCCCCCAGTTGAAGAGAAAATAAAACGAACCGCCGTACCAATCGCCCGTTGATTTATGATTTTCATTACGTCTGGTGCGATGTGCAAGATGCGGACGAGCATTTCGAAATTTGTTTTCCCCGGAACCGAATCAAACCGAGAAAGGTATTTGCTTAATCTGAAGCTGAAAACACGTTCCAAGCAGGACTAGCAGTTCTTAGAAGTGAGCAAAGTTTACTTCAATTACTACCACAAGGCCACTTATTATAGATGAATCTCTGTTCGAATATAGCATCTCTTGGAAGAAGAAAAATCGAGCAGGAATCGTTTAGGAGCTTATCGGTGCTGACGAGTCCGGGCAAGCATTTACACTCTAAGCCACACGGCCAATCACTCCGGCGCCGTTATCGGGATGGGAGAGGAGTGTTCTAGGACGTCCATTTTTGGGCTCCATTTCTGAGAAGAAAATCCGCCCCCTCCGGGAAGCCGGGTGGAAGTAGTGGAAGTAATAACAGGTTTTACGATCAACACGAGGCTCGGGAGGGGGTCAAACAGCAACAGTGCAAAAAATCGTTGAAAAGATGGGCCCAACACCACGGCGACGGCGACGACACCGACGAGATAACGACATCGACCGTCAAGTCTTTTCCGTGGCAGTTCCCGATCCTTCGAGGAGAAGGGTTTTACGTGGCCCGAAACCTCGTGCCGATGATCCGCTTTAAAGCTAGCTGCCATTTGTAATGATTATGCGACGGAACTCCCCGCCGCAAGCCCAACCCAACTCAACACCCACACACACACACACACGTCCGCAGAGATGGAGTTCGTGGTGCTGCTGTTGCGGGACATCCTTTCCGCGCCGGCGAAGGCATTAAAATTTATTCCGGATTAATAAGCGCCCTGACATAATCATTTGTCGCTGCTGGAAATGCGAGCGCACAAAAGCTTGCCCGGGCTACTGGGCCGGTCTGGGGGGGACGCCACTCCGACAATGTCTTCTGACCTTCGCACGGTCGGGGCGCGCGCGCGTCTTTGATGCCGACTTTGGGATTTGAGATGCCGGCTGCCGACGCGCGCTTCACCCGAACGCCTGAGCTTAACGCCGTTTGACAGGTGCGTTTTGGAATCGCGGAATCGCTCGGGATGGCGTAAATCATGTTAATCAATTGTGGCAGCGCGCGGATCCAGGGCCTGGGTGGTAGAACCCAGTGCCGGGGCGTGCATTCTTGATGGAGTGTCTGACATTCCGGAGCGGAGTTAAAACGGGAGGGACCGGCGAGTTTTAAGCGATTATGCTGATGTGGGAAATTCCTCACGTGACTATCGGCGCGTCGGCCAGCCACTCTCTTGCGCCGCTCTTTAAACGTCTTCGAGTTCGAGCGAAAACTCCGACGATGCCGATAGGGACTTAAAGCTATCAGCTTTGATCGGGTGGGGCAATGGAGTAGGAATGGGTTTGGTTTTTGGGTAAGACGACTTATCCGTGCTTATCCCGGTGTAAATGATGGGTTGGTGTGTGTGCATGTGTGCGTGCGCCGTGTGTCCACCTGCTGAGTTGCAAAGACTCCCGGACACAGGATAAGGGATCATCACCGCTATCATCGGCCGAATGCTGCTCTCTAGCCGGTGGATCTTACGCCAGAATCACTCTAGCGGAAACCACGCGCTCTCCAGTGTGTACGGCTCGAATGTAGCCGTTCCGTTGAGTTTTATGCGCTTAGATGGATTATAAAATATGATAAGACCGGAATCGGGTGCGCCATCGTCGTAGCACCGGATCGCCAGACCAGAGTCTCAGAACGGCCGGGCCGAAACCGGCTGCATCTGATAGGTGGAAGCTACGGGATTAGCTACCGAAGGAACCAATCCCTGTAGGGTGCGCCCGGTGGAACGATATCTGTAGCAGCTGCCCGTGGAGAAGACTGCGCCTTTCGCTCCAGCCTTCAACCCGCCTTCAAAAAGAAACCCTTTACAGGGAGACTCCGGCCATGCGTGCGTGCAGAGTAGCAGCACAGGCAGCTCCTGTGCGGTAACGGCGTGCGGTTATTTTCAAGCCCGGGTTCCGGGCCCCGGCATGAAGAATCCCTTTTTGGGCAGGGTGATTAGATCTCGCCGAAGCCGGTCTTTAGTCCGCCTACGGTGGGACCGCCGGGCCATGTTGCCGTTCATTAAAGTAGCATGCGAAACTGGTGCAGGGGCACACTGCCGTGTAAATCTCGACCGTGTGAGCGTGTGAACGTGGCTGACGGGCGTTCGACTGTTCGCCGGAATTCCCACCGCACCGGGCCTCAGATAATGTCAGGTATTATCGAGCACCGTACGAGCTTATCAATTATGTACGATATTTTCGTCGCCCCGCTTTTTGACAAAACTTTATCGAGACGATAAATTCTGATTATCCCGGGACGCTCTCGGGGCGCGTGGCGAGCAGGTTGTGCGTGTGTGTGTGCGGTGAGAATTTTGTGATTTGTGTCCCCGGGCCGAGACGGAGCGGGGAAAGTTTTGAGCGAAGAAGTTCGATAAAGGTACATCGTCGTATGGAGATTGCGGAACGATTTTGAGGCAAAGTTGTTCGATGGAAGCTTCGGTGGAGATTGCTTGAGGGATTGTCTTGAGGAGCAAAATTCTTTAAAATATTACACAGCTCAAATTTTATGTCATGACTCTTGTGGTATCCGAGGAACTTTAATTTCAACACAAGGGTATGCATTAAACCTTAACTTAGAGAATGATATACTAAAAAGGTGTTGTTAAAAGATGACAGAGTTACATTACAGAGTTTCTGGAATGAACGTCCGAAAATTACACTTATTTTCATGTCAAACATGGAAAAGGTCAAACCTCAATACACTTGCGCCTTGACGAATTTTACACAACCCAGCCTCGAGCCACCTTATCCATTAAAGCCACCTTCGCGACGGCTTAACTTACCACGTCTCCAAACGTGTATGTGTGTGTGTGCGAGCGTTCGGGGACATGTGTCCCTTCGCGTACGGTGGTGTAGTCGAATTTATTGTCAAACAAACTGCTGGCGAAACGCCTGACGAACAAAATAACTAACCCGAAAGAGGAGGAAAAAAGAGGGCACATGCAAACTGCACCGTCCTTACAAGCCACATAAAATACGACAAAATTCCTCCACCACTGGAGGGTCTCGGGGCTGGGCGGGGGCTTTTCCTGCTTCCTTTTCACGCTCCGGTGTTGTTTTTAGTTTCACCGACAAAAAACTTTCTTTGTAGGTGGATTTAGCAGTGGCGAGTGGGGGTTCTTTTTTTTGCTTGTTCCCTTCAGCAAAAAAAAAACACGGGCACTTCAGCAAGCGAGTGTCCGCGCGTGTGTGTGTGTGAAGGTGCGCCCGGCTGGATCATGGCTGCATGCTCACTGTTGTGGTTTTTCTCGGTTGAGCGAGTTAGCAGCGAGCAGCGAGGTTTTCCAGTAGTTTTCGGTGCCGGTGCCGCAGTTTCAACCTGTTCGACGTATGTGTGTGTGTATGTGTGTGTGTGTGTGTGTGTGTGTGGATTTCTACCTCGTCAGCGCTTTTTCGCCGGGGCCGGATTTGGTCTCAGAAGTAAAATTTGGTCCGAAATTTGTATTCGGCTTTGATGGGGTCAGGCGCCAGTGGGGACGTGGGCGGTGGGAGAAGTAAACCAGCAGAAGGGGGGGGGAGTTAAAAATGAGCCCAACCATAAACTATAACGAGCAAAACCGAAGCAGAAGCAGGCTTTTGGCTTTGGTGGATGAGGTTTTAAAATTTTAAGCAGACCGATAATCTCTCTCGCTCTCTCTCGCTCGCATTCTGATCTGCTCGATCCGTGTGTTTCACGTACAGGGCAGGGTCACTGGAACGGATTGAGCAGCCGAAATCAACGGAGGAACACGATTAGAGTCCACCGGAATCTGGTCGTGTGCGTTTCGGTGCAGATTGTTGCATGTCTCCTCTCTGTCCCGTCTTAAGACTGAGCTTATTTCCGGGTCCTTCTCCAAAAGGACGCCGTTTGATGCAGCCAAAACCCGATTCGCAACAAAAGCGTCGGCAGCCGGCCGAAAGTGACCATTCCAGGATCGTCCTCCTACAAAAGCATCCCACTAGCCAGGGCGTTTGTTGGAAGCAAATCGAGTGTACGGGGCCGCAATCGAGCAGCACAGCATGAGCAGCTCCGGGTTGCGTTTCATCTCGCTCCTGATCCTGTACGAGTCGAATGGAGGCTACGGGGCTCTGGATTATAAGTAAATAAACGGTTGAACGGCCGATAACCATGTGCCGTTTTTGTCGATGGCAGGGCTCGTTTCCAGTAATGTCACCGTTTCATCCCGTGTCCCATGCCAAACCGTGCGCCTCCAATGAGCTGGTTTGGAGCGACGTTTGAAGCTGACTCCAAAGACCTGTGCACCGTGCACGGGAACGCTCAGGTAGGGGAACACACCGGACCGTACTCGTGCACGGTTGGACAGTTTTGATTATTTCATTTATCGTTCGGTTTCACAACAGGGATTATAAAATAGTAATTATATGGAAGAGCAGCCGAACACAACACCAGGGCGAACAGGAGACCACCCGAAGATCTTGCTGCCGCTGCCGCTGCTGCTTGTGATGCCATGGCTATGGGGACGCTTTGATATGGTCACCCCGGTGCCTTGCTTGTTTTGCTGTGTGCGTGTTTGTCTTGCTGTACACTGAATCGCCCGGAAAGCCATCCACTATTTCTCGGACGTCTTCTGTCTTCAAGCCCAGACACGGCGATCTTATTTCCCTCTGCGCCCCGACGAGGGTAATGACGATGGTCGTTTTTGCTGCCATTTCAATCTTGGCAACAGGTTGGCAACAGGAGTCTCCTCCCCCCTGAGGCTGAGCGGGGGGAGAGGCGGGCAGAAATTAAACCTAGCCAAGGCCATCACCACCGGTGGTGCTGTACGTGCCGTTTTGCGCTCAGAGGTTTGTTGGTTTTTCTTCGCTGAAACGGAACGCAACCCACCTTCAGCAGCTGGCCGAAGTTACGGTCCGTCCAGCAAACGGTCGGAGCGCGCGCAGTGGTTATAATTTAAAGATTTTATTGCTTTGCCACCCCTCGCACCAGAAGAAAGTTAGTGTGCGCGCAGTCAACCGAACCGATCTACCTCCGAGCTGGGTGTTTTTTCGTCCCCCTTTCCACGGCGCGAAAGATTGTTTTAGGTGTCCTTGCGTGAAAGCACACCTTCCGTGTGTTTTTTTGTCCATCACAAGACCCGGCCCAAAACGGACCCATTAAAAGTGTGACGTCGCGTCTCTCGGCGTGTTTGTGTACTTCTAACTAGCCAATATCATTAGCTTTAACTTTCCGTTTTCTCACCCACCCGCCCGACATTCGGTGCGTAGTATGTTCGAGACTTTATTAACTAATTAGTGTGTGTGTTTTTTCTCTCCCTCTCTCTCTCCTCTAGGTAAGTGGTCCCTTAAGTGTACCGAGCGGGCACGTTGGAACGATTCCTTCCGCACAACCAAGAGGGAGCCCATTCTACCCTAATCAGATCAGTAATAAAAGAAAAGAGGGTCCCCGCAGGTATTTCTCGCCGAAGCCCGGGTGTCCCCGAGGCCACGGACGCCTTTTTCGCCAACCCTGGAGCGGGATGTCCTGCGGTGTGTGGTTGGGTGCGATCCCCAACGCCACACTAATTATAGAATGACCATTCCATTAGCATTTGGTGTACGCACCGTTGGGAGCTTTTTTTCTGTTGGTGGTGTTTTGCTAACTATTTCCTACGGAGGTGGGCCCAATCTCGATCCAGCGACCGTATTGATAGTGAGCGCGCTGCGGAACGGGTGGGAGAGGTGCAAAATGAGGTGTCGGTGATGAATTTGCAAACGATGCTTATTACCACGGAACGGAAACGGTGTGTTTTGTTTTCGCTTTGAAGGAGGAGGAGGCCTGCCTACTATTTAGATAGGACTATTTGGTTTTGTCTTCATGTAGAAGTTCCAGTATATTTTGGATGTACATTTGAGATTTTAAAAAACTTTGTTGATATATTCTTAAGATTCAATTTAACTGCACATTCCAAAAACCTGATGTAACTTGAAGTTGTTGAATATTACAACAGAACTGTTAGAGCAAAGCGCCAAAATGCAGGCAATCGAGGTCCTAGGAGAGCCTTAAATTATAGCGTAATCGAAGAGCTTTGGGTTTTGTGAGCCGAGAGCCGCTGAAGATGAGATAAGTAAGTAACCGAAGATGGTTAGGACTTAAGGAGTAACCGTTCTTCTCAAAATTGACTCTAAGCCGTCAAGACGTACCTAGAAGGTGTGGGCTATTGAAGGAGGGAACTAGTCCCTGAAACGAGCCTCAACAATATCACGTATCTTAATGTGCGAGTTTGCTTATCCAAGTCTTAATTTCCAAAGCATTTAAGGGTTTTTCTCTATGCTCTTCAAAGTATAAGTGATCATAGCCTTTTGAGAACTTACTAAAACTTTATAATTTAAATATATTATAGTTGAACAATGATTTTCACCATAAATCAAATTTGATAACAATATATTGAAATACTTTTGGTAACGTGTAAGATAATGGAAAATCATAAAAATAAGTCGTTTTGTGTTAATAATGTGAGAAAAAATCACATGACATGCTGATAGCATACCTTCAGGCGAATAGTTGCTTTTCCAGCGTTAGGAAAAAGGACATGTGGAATGTTAACAAATTCATGGATTAAAACGCTTTTTGTTCACATTTCTCAAAAACATCTCACGGTGTATGTATCTCTTGAACACAAACACAGCCTCATGCGAACATCCCGATCAACACATATATTAAAACGCTGTTTGTGTTGTCACCTGGCCCAAGCCCCAGCATGCTGACATACTTGCCGAGCCGCGCTTATCACCTGCAACGCAGTCGCGCATCCCGCACCGAGCAGCGGGGTCCCGTTCCATTCGGTATCTTTGTTTGCTTCCCTGTAACGTCTGCTCCGGCCCAGGTGCACCAGAGCACGTGGGCGCGCGTCCGTTCCCTTGACGGGCTCCCAGGGCACTATCGAGCCAGACAGTTTCAGGGCGACATGTTTATTGATGTTTGTATGTGTGTATGTGTGGGTGTGTGTGGGTGAGTGGTCACCTCCCGTTTCACGTCGCAGCTCCCCCATCAAGATTCATGCGCGTTTGCACAGCGACGGTCGGGCCGGTGCGCCGCGTTTGTTTGACGTTAATTCTATTGACACTTGCGAGATAAGCCCGGGTTCGGGGACCGGGCCAACCTGTCGATCAGCGCGGCACCAGCGGTCGTTGGCTCGTGGGAAAACCGGGCCGGTGCGCGTATAAATCGCGCTTGTCGGCAACATAATTTACCAGCACACGGCGGGCAATTGAATGTAAGCAACAATAACTCGCCCGCTCGCGCGTGCGGTGCCGTGTGCCGGCCGAGAACGTCTTCGCGCGGTGATGAAGGCCCAAAGATCAGTCGGCAGTTTCCGCGTGGTGATAGTATTTGCGTTTGATAAATGTGTTTGACGTTATTGGCAGTTAAAGTGGGCTGACTGGCTGACTGGCTGGCGGGAGAGGAAAGTTATTGTTTGGCTATAACTTCGCGGGTGCCCGGGCTGCGTACGGGTTAAGATTAGTGCGCTGCGGACGGCTTTAGACAGATAATGTTGCGGTGGCTTTTGCGGGCGGTAATTTACGCGGGTTGCCCGGTGGCAAGGGGTTGAGCTGTGGGCGTTGAAGTGGCGCACTCACTGCAGGATTTGTGGAGGTGGTGGCAAATGGCTACGTTGTGGTTGTTTAATGTCTTGAAGATTACCACCTTTAGGAGAGCGTTTGTTGGGTGTTTGTTAACATGCCTGTTTTCACTTGTGATAATGAGGCACTGAGTATAGTTTTTACTATAATTTTTCAGATAGTATTTTTATGTGTGAAATACTTAGTGCAAATGTGTAATTTATAAAATCGCCCTTCTTTTCGCCTATCGACACTAAAGCCTTCAAACTGAATAACAACTGAACCAAATAATTCTCACTGAATTTTCCCTTGAAAGTATGCAATATGCTTCACATCTGAGCGTTATTTCCGCTTTTTGAACGCTCGATTGGTTAGATTTATATACAATAAACTCAAACTCTATGAAGTTAGTATATAGGCTCTAAACTACACGCATCCCTTAATACATTTGCTTGCTCTGAAAACAATTTTTGCCACAGCTGGACCCGTAAAGCATAATGGATTTATTGAAGCATTAATTTTACACTTCATAAACGTTTAAAATTAAAATTGAAGGTTTGTGCTTGAATTAATAATAAATTTAAGTTATCGGCTCAGTTAATTAAAGCATTTCTTAAACAAAATTGAAGTAACGCTATCCAAAATCATGCAGTTTTACCTTCATCGCCGAAATGGGTTAATAATGGCAATGCTGTAATAAACAAAATCTATTAAACCAGCTAATTTTCTTTCAGGTTTTGAATTGTAGTTTTGACAATGAATAAATTGCTTTAAGTACACATTTTTGTTACTTTAATAAACCATATTTTAATTGTTTTCTTTATACGTAAACAATTTGCAAATTAATTGTTCATAGAAACAATCAAAACCTTAGCTCTCGTCACTAGAGGATTGTTTTATTTATAGCCATTTTAACATCCCCAAAACCAACCATCAACCTTGCTTTAAGAAATTTGTCAACCGGTTGGTTTTTTGCGCACCATACAAACACAAATTTTGCTCTCACCGCTCCCAACAAACAGCCCTTATACGTACCGCGTGAGCGAGCGCCGGTCGCACTTGAGCCTGAGATGCGGTTTGGGGTCTCAAAAATATTACTTTTCCCACGTTTCCGTCGGCGTCGTCGGCTTCCCATCGGCGGCCGGGCAACGTGGGAAGCATTTGTCAGGAGGCGGCTTTTTTACGACTTCCCGGCGCGCACACACGCACACATACACGCACACCTAAACCACCGGTACGGTAGTTTAGTTTGCCATTTGGAGAGTAATTTAGGGACGCGAGCGCACCACTCTCGGGACACTCATTTGGGGGTGGGGGGGGGGAATTGTGGGAGGAAGGGGCGGGTGGGCGTACGATGTACGCGAGGCAAACGAACCGCGATAATGATGCTGAAATACGATATGACGCGCGCTCGCTCACGGCACACGGGCCCCGTCGGGCCCCGCAGGCAGAGCGTGAGTGTGTTTGTGTGTTTTTCTTTTCCGCGGGCTTTGGGTGGGGGCGTGTGCGAGGTAAACCTGGCCCGGGTGAGAAAAGCGATTTAAGCGTTTCCGCGGGCTTAGCTGATGGGGTAGCCCGTGCCGGTGCCAGGTACGGGCGTGTGATGCTGGAACGGTTTCGGTAGTTCGGCTTTTGGACCGTTTCTTCGCGTGTGTGTGGGAAGTTGGGAGGGAAAAGGGAAAATGTTCACCAAGGAACAAGCGAGTGGGCGGTTTGGTAGGCCAAAGTTATGTGCCGAAGAAACCGGCGATGCGTGTGTCTGTGCCGGCATCTCTTGCAGTAAGACGAGCTACATTCACACATGACCACAAAGATTTACCGCGCGGGGTTAAGCGGGTGGTTTGGGAGGGAGGGGGGTGGGGGCGGTGTTGGGATGAATCCTCACATCCCTTGCGAGAGATGAAGCGTACAAAGTGAGGCCACCCAGCAAGGCCCACCGACACAACATACTCACTTGAGCCCACCGCAGGAAGATAAGCCGCGACCACGGCCTAGACCGCTGAGTTACGCGTTTACGTGTCTCCCTTCAAAGGTTTATGTTGCCTCGCGTGGGCCGATACATGCATGCATGTCGTTGTGTGCGAATGGCGAAATCACGCAATCGTTCCAGCCAGCCCGCAGCCTCCTTATCAATCTTGCTCGAGGAGATGTCGCGACTTTTCTCGCGCGCGTTTGCTGTGTGTGCTGGATAAAAAAAAAACACACACGATGACACCGGGAACTACAATACATTCTTCAGGCGCTGAATAGGCGTTTCGAAGACACACACACACAAACACACACACACTCGGTAACGAAACCCTCGAGCTCGTTGCGCGCACACGGAAAGCCTCGATACGTTCGCCGTTCGCGAGCCGTGAAGAGGCTCGTGGTTGATGAGGAGAACCCCTTTGCAACCCGGCACAGTTTCCCTTCGAGCGGAACAGGAACGTGCTTCGAGTGCCATGTGTGTGTGTGGGTCGCTTTTCCGCGACATGTGTCACCTGGCGCAAAGTGCTTGCTGCCCGAGTTTTGCCCGATCTGGCCAGACAGCACGAACCCGCGCCATCATCATTATCGCCGTGGCACACGCTTTGTTCCACTTTGTCCGCGTTTCGTATCGTCATGCGGTCATAAGTGCTCTTATCCTTTACCGCACGCTCCCGAGGATGCGGCCGCACTTGCTACAAGGGCTCTGTGGGCCAACCTCTTGCCGCGCGTGTGTGTGCTGTTCCGTGCACCGCGAGAACGAACCGGAACGCAAACACACACACACACACACACACACACACGGTTAGGCCAACAGAATGCCACAAACTTACAGCGGGCCTGGTGGGCCGTGTTGCAAGCAACTCGGGTTGGAGCGCTTTGTCCTTGGAGCGGTTCTGTGTCGTGTTTCGCGTTTCATATGTGCTGTCGCGAAATAGTTATTGAAGAAAAACTGTTTTTTGGTTCATACAGAGATCATATTTACAACATTGTTATACAACCTTCAACCATTTGAGACTTTTCATCCAGATTTTTTTTAAAGAACATTTCATCCATGAGGAAATTTGAATGCATAGTTTGATTGGAATTTCAAAGATGTTTTGGATTTTAAGATAAGAAATGTTTGTGATTAAAAGATTTGTTTGAGTTTGGTATATTTTCACAAATTCACTTTCAAATTACCGAGTTTTCTATACGGCAATTTTGTTCTTTTGGAGATTTTGTACTTTCAGATTTCCATGCTTTAAGTGTTAAAAGCTTCGAATGCGTTATTAGTCAATTTTTAGTTAAAAATAGTTCCAATTTAAGAACAAACCAGCGACTAAATTGGCATTAAAGTTGAAACAATCAGACATCGTGTCCCGTTTACATCGTGCTCCAGTACGAACTCCTGCCTCCTTCACGAAGCACACTCTCCTCCACCGGGATCGTCTCCCCGCACGCGGTGGAATTCCTGCCTAACACTTTAACCGACACTTCACTGGCGCAAGATACAGTTTCACCTCGAAGCATTTGCCTGCGAGCGCCGCGCAAACTCACAACCCCCCCGGGAGAGCAGGAAGATGGAAATTTAAAGAATTCGCCACGCCTCGCAAAGTTAAAACTCAGAGCAATTATTAAAGCGCGTACGCATCGGGTTTCGCGCGAAAGCGAAAGTTGCCAATTTCGTGCTGCTGCGTTGCTAACAGCGTGCGCGTTCCGCCACCCTTGTGCGGAAACAGATGGCGCAAGGGAAAACTTCCGCCCGGGAATCCGCCCTCTGCTTCCTTCTGCCTTGGAAAACTTCCCTTCCCGCGGAGAAAAGGGTAGAAACCGGGAAGGAAATCTAGGCAATCGTACAACCCGTGCATTCGGCCGAGCGGTAGAGCGTGGAAAATGGAAAATGTTGCTTCCGTGGCCACCACCCCTTGATGCCTCCCTCGGAGACGGCGACCGTAACGCGCCGCCCGGGACGACCCGGGCTTCGGTGGTGGATATTTTTAATGAATTTAACGTAATTTCAACCGACCTTCCCAGCCGCGGAAACCCAAAAATCTTCCCACTCGCCAACGGCTCCAACGCCCGGAACGGAAGACGATTTCTCGCGCGTTCGTTGGGCACACGAGCAACATCGCCTAAGCACAGCGTTGCAAGATTTTCGCGCCCACGCTGATTACAGGCGCGAAATCGCCGGCCTTTAATATCGTGTCTTCCACGACAGCCCGCGATGCACAGTAGTCGCGCATCGAAAAACTCGAGCGCGAAATTAAACAACGCACAGCGCGCACCGGGCCCATTTTTGCCGACCCCGGCGTTCCCGTGTGTGTGCGAAAACTTACGGCGCGCGTGTGCGTGCACCGCACGCATGGTGGGGATCGTTTATTATTAATTAGAAATTTAATTGAGCCATGAACCACGGTCGTCCGTGGGGAGTTTGGTGATTTTGATGGGAGCAGCAGTTTTTAGTGCCTGTGTGGGTTGTATGCGTTTACATAGTACGATAAACCACAGCAGTAAAAGGATTTTTCGTGGAAGAAACACTCTGTTCCTTGCGTTGTACTATGTAGTTGTGGTTCTAGTAAATAACCGTCATTATTTACTTTATTGTGTAGAATCATAAAATAACAAATATTATTTACGAATCTTGGTTTGTATATGCTCACCTAGCCTGTAAGTACCTTGATAAATGTCAAATGTCAAAACGTCAGATGTCAAGAAATCTGTTTCCGACGATTGAACAGACAACTCGTGTGTATTGACTTGAAATTGAACAGCGATTTACGTGTGAGTCAAAGGTTTATAATGTATTTTTCGTCGAATAAAATGTCCCTAACTTGGTTGATGAAGAATGGCTAATATACAACTTTCTAATTTCTAAGTAATTATCTCTTCACTTTATTAAAATGTGGATCATATTTGAATCTTCGAACGATTTTTTATCGTTTAGAGCTACAGATATTTGCACAAAAACATAATTTTATTGCTATTTTTCTATTAAACGATCTCTAGAGCCGTTGCGAGCTCCTTGCGAAACACTCTATTTCGCAACCATTCCCGGCAGCCCTACATTTCAGACGGTAAAGAACGCTCCAACAAAGTGCGGTGGTTTCCAAATTCTGTTTGCGTTATCGAACAAACACATTCGTGCATTCAGCCATATGCATATGCCATCCCCGGCTGAGAGCAGTCGAGTCGAGACGAGCGAAACTAGCTGAAGAACTTTTCTGCACCCACTCAGCCGTTGCGTTCTTTTGACTGTGCTCAGCCGGGTATCTTTTGAATTGGGGACGCACTCTTGATAGCCGAGCAGCGCCTCGTTCCGACGGAAGACGACTCTGCTCCTTCCCATTGCGGAGTCTCCTTTTCAGCACACTCAACTGCTGCTGAATGGTAAATTTTAAACAAATAAACTATTTATTGAAATAATATTATCAAAATAAACATCCATTAACTCCAGCCAGTGGTGCGTCCGGTTGCCGGGAACATCTCTATCCGGCTGTATTCGGCGCGCAACACCACCACTCTCTTTTCAAACCGTTCCGTACCTGCCGGTTTCTTTCATCTCGAGCGGTTTTATCCCTCCCTCGGCGGAAGAGTGTTTCTGCCGACGGAGCATGCGAACACGGTTGGCTCCTTGCGCTTATCATCAACGTCGTGTGCTCGTATTGATAATGACGACTCCCGATGATGAACAGCTTCAGCGGCAGCCGGCAGCTTTGGATAGTGCCGTTGGATGAATGATGCTTTTAAAGGGCAGGGCAAAAACTTTCCATTTTCATGGAAATGGAAATGCAAGTGGCTTTCTGCTACAATGTGCAGCAGCAGATAGCTTTTCGGGGCGTGTTGGTGACGTGTGTGTGTGTGTTTGTGGTTTTATTACCATTTTCGTGAGTGTTTTGTAAGTGTGTTTTTCCTCTCTTTCTTAAGAACGTTTTCATATGATAAAACCATTTGACCAAGAAAAATCACTCTAAGTGACAGAAATGAAGTTTTCTGTATTATTTCCATTCCATCTACGTATTAAAGAAGCTTTTTCTTGAGAAGCTCCCCTCACTCACATCGTTCTGATGCTTAAAGCCGTACACTTTATTACCATTCTTCACGCACTCCGTGCGAGCGCTACCCACATTCGGAATCGCGCGCATCCGGCCCGACCCGGATTCAGGTCAGCTGGCCGTTGCGTCCGCTCGGATCGAAAGGTAATCCATCGGCAATCACCACTAATGGCGCTCGGCACGCCGAAGCAAGATATCACAGACGCACCAGCTGAAGCGTGAAAATATCGGCTGATCCGTTTACGCGAACGCGGCCCCGAAACCCGAAACCCAGCGCTCAAACGTAAACCATCAATTCCACAAATGGAGATGCCGGGCGGCGCCGTTCTCTTACGGCGCGTTAAAGAGTGCTTTCGTGAGGAATTGCTCCAGCACGGTGGGTGGCCCGCTGCTTCAGCTGCTTGATGGGCAAAACGTGCAGCAGGAAGTGAGGCGATCGGTGCATCGACGAACAGAACAGAAAATAAAACGCTCCACATGGGCGCAAGGGGCAAACGCAGCGCTCCGAAAGAACGAGAAGCGCCAAACCTTCAAAAGCGGCCGTCGAGCTCTCCCAGCACTGGCTGCGAATCCGGCCGTGAGGTTTTACATTTACGCCCACCCGGTTCCGGTTTCCTGATTTTGCCGAACCCGAAGCCACGGTTCCATTCAGTCATTAAATATCGATCCCTTTTATCCATTTCCCATGGCATCGGTATCGTTCCGTAGCCGGTTCCCTTTGCGTGTGTGTGTGTTCATTGTGTCCCGCACCGCAGATCCCGTTTGCGTCCGCTGCCCGGTCATCCATTCTCTTCAATATTTGATTGCTTCTGCTCGGTTCCTCGGGTGCGTTTGTATGTGTGAGCGGGCTGATTTACGTGTGCTCTCGCTCTGTGTGAATGGAGACGCCCGGTGGTTTGTACCAGCGAGCGGAAAGCAGCGACCCCGCGCCGGGCCACCGACCGTTTCACGCATCACGCTTCCGTATCGGGTCGTGGCCGCGGATTGGGGTTGAATGGATGTTTGAAGGTTTGCGTTCCCTTTCCGTGTTTTCGACCGTGCAACGTTTTCATCGGCTTTTTAATGCCTAAACGTCATGCATACGATCCAGGGGGGGGGGGGGGGCCTCGGGGAGGTCGTTCCGGTGGAAAGCTAAGTGAAACGCTAAATATAGATCTTAATTCATGGATGTGCCGCGGGAAGTGTTTTCCCACGTAATCCGGTGCATAAGCGTGTGCCACGGCTGACAGGAGGAACAGTTGTTGTGTGTTGTAATGTTTTATGGAAAATGACATGAAAAATCGTGGTTTTTGTAGTAATTATTAGTATAACTAAGTTATCATTTCAATTATGGAAATAAGTTTAGCAATGCTTTAGAAAAAACAGCAATATTACCACAATATTTTCCTTTACACTAAAACTTTACCTAACCTCTGAAGAGGTGTTTTCTACCACTTCCTTCTTATTTAAAAACATACAATTTTATTCGTAAAATTCCAGTTCATATCGTACGTCACGAGCGCACACCACCAAAGCCCCATTTAAATAACATTCATTTTCATTTCCTTCCTTTTTCGGCACCTCGGCATCGCTCTCCCCAGCGATAAGCCCGCGTTACATCACCCGTCTTTAAATAGCACGCGCGCTCCTTCCATCTGCTCGGCGGAAGGAAAGAAAAAATACATCAAGATGCTTATCACGGCACAACACACAGCAAAGAGATTGCTGCGGCAAGATAACAACCTCACTCGCCGGTGGAAAAAAGAAAACATTCGAGTGGCACAGTCACATCCACCCGTCCACGGCGAGAAAGCACAAAAACCAAACGCGGCCCGCGGGTAAAAATGGTGCGCCGAATGCGAATGGGAAAAGTTTTCCGGCGGGGCCCAGTGGCAACTGCCATTGTGCAGCGGATGGAAAACAAAACCTCCCCCCTCCCTGAGAGCGTATTTAAAACGCGCATCGCACATCCCGCTAATGGGCCGGTGTGGTGTTTGTGTGTGTGTGTGTGTGTGTGTTGGGTTGATTGCTGTAGCGGTTTCTGCAAGTGCACTACACTGCTTTTCGGCCCTGATCCCGTGTGGAGGGAAGCATAAGCGAAGAGTGATTGGTTTTTACGTACGACCCGTGTTACAGGGGCAGAGGTGTGCTGTTCAATCATTCGTTAAGCTTGTTTCACTGTATGCAAATTGGTTTAGTGGATTCAACTGTAGTTTGTTTGCAATGTAGCAACGAACAGCTCATTGCGAGGTGTAACCACCCCGGATGGGCTTTTATTTCCGCGAATCGGGAACCGGTTATGATTGTTTGCTCGAGGAGGTGTCGAGGAGGCGTCGAGGAGGTGTCGACACGAGTGTTGTGCAGATAAAGAGGAAAAATGCCTATTTTTGTAGAGCAAAACCTGGGATCGTAAGCGTAACTGTTCTATGCTGCGAACAATCGATATTGATAAAGCAATGTTAAATGAGAAACAATTGTGAAACAAATGTGTAAAAACACCTATTACGTGTGTTGCAATCACCACTATCAAACACACACATTTAGCTCGATTATTTATCCCATTTGGATCATATTGTCGTTTTTTTCAACTTTTTCGAATACTATTGCAAGTGGTTATTCCTATGTTTACAAATCGATCGAGTAACCATTATATTTGAAATTATGGGTCATTATTGCACATTCCCTTTTTTGTGCTGTTTTCAAATGTCTTGTTAGTAGGTTGCTAGTTGATAGTTACAAAAATGTTCATCTTGGAATGCTTCTGAGTTTCTTGCTCGAAGGAAAAATCTTCCTTTGTTAGCCATGTACTTTCATCACATCTCCACCGTGTTTCCTACACGCGCAGAAAGCTTTTACACTAATCCATCATAATATTGCTGACTCATTGCATACGGGCAGGGAACAAAACCGCTCACTTCTCACTCCCTGGTACATCCTCGCGAGCAGGTGAAGCGAAACCCCAAGGTCTAGTGCATTCATCCATCTTGCTGCGCCGTACGAAGCATCCGGACTGCATTCCTACGCTCGTGTGCCTTTCCCCATCTTTGTCACTGTCTCGCGCGACCGATGATGCAGAAAAATCCGTCCCACCACCCAGGCGGGCGAGATTGAGCGCGGGAAATGATTTATACGTGATTTTGATGGAGAAAAACAAATTTATAAATTCAGATCCGTCGGCCGCCGCCGGCTCCGGTGTCTTCGGTGGCCCTCTAGTCACAGGACGTGGAGCCCGGGACTTCTGACGACGAGGTCGTACCTCCGCTGTTCGTTCTCACCCATCCCGCGCTCTTGCACACGCCCGTCCTACGCTGGCTGTGTTTTCCAATTGGATTGACGCGGAAATTCTTTGCGCAAAACCCCATCAGCTCCGACACGAGCCGAGTGCATTGAGCCACCACCACCGTGTCCTGCGAGTGGGTCGAAGTTGGGCTAGTTTCCGATGCCACTCGGTATCTGCCCCCCCTCCTGCTTGTTATCGTTCGACATTTTTCCACCGTCCGCCCCGGTTCGCACGATCTTCGTCGTTCCACACCCTCGTTCGGATGGTTCCCGTCTGCCAAGAATGTAGTTTTCCTTTGCCCGTTCTCTCACATTCTTCCTGTTTATTCGGGTGGAAAGCGGGTGGCACTCGCCGCGCTATCTTCTGTGTCGTTTCGCTGAGCTGATGTATTCTCTGCCGGCTTATCACATGCAGAAAAAGTAGAAAAAAAAACACACACACACACGCCCAGAATGGGATGCTTTCCAGCGTCGTGTCAATATGATAATAACTTTTTGATTGAATTATCTGTGATTTCGAACCTTGTTTTTTGCTGTTGTGAGTAGGGACGCCGACACGACACGGGGGAGGTTCGTTGTACGGTGAACTCTCGAAACTTTGCAGACAGCCACATGGAAACATTGAAGCGACATTACACAAGGCTGAAGAAAATGTCAAATTTTTAACAAATTTCCAGAACGAAGACAGTGCTTCCAGGAAACGGGAGCTTATCCTTCCGCTGAAGGATGTGAGGGTGTGCGTGTTTTAATTAAATTCAAGATCAACAAAGTCACCAGCGCTTCCCGGAAGGTTCCCGGTTCCTTGCAAGTCAATTTGCTGCGTAGGCCATCAGAAGGAATGTGTTCTGTGGAAGCAAAAATGTGATTCAATGAGAGCAAAAAGCGTCGATGTCCTCCGACTGTTTCCATTGCTTTGCTGGGGCGACAACATTCGGTTCTAGTTTTAAAAGACAATTCGAGGTGGATGTTTAGCATATTTTCAGTTTGAGTTTCATTTTTTCAATTTTAAAGAGTGTCCAACCACTGCAACCACTGCATTGCTGTCACGGTGTCGTTCCATTTTTCTCGTACCTTAGCCACGCATCCGTGGGGTGAGCGCTGTAATCCTGGAAATTGCATGACTTGCGTTCCAGCGGCATTCAGGAAGCGGTGCTTTTCGTTTCCCTCCCACCGATGCCTTCCGCACGACGGTGGGCGGTTTCCGACACTCTCACCTGCACCGCTTATCTTTCGGTTCCACTCTACTCGCAAGAATGTATAATCTGAAATATCGTAAATATCACCGAGCACTCAGCATTTTTCTTCCCCCGGCAGATTCAAACGGCAAACAGGTACCGCAACGACGAACCACCCGGTTCAGTATGTGTGTGTGTGTGCATGACAAGAACAATAAGCGCCTGCATCTCTCGCGATGGCCGCAGTCACGGACTGTGGAGCACAGAAATGTCAGCGAAAACGCGCGCGCTCTCGGTGTTTTGGGGCGAGCCTGGGGGGGGGGGGGGGGGGGG
>KB672490.1:21076367-21229730 GCA_000349145.1 Anopheles dirus
CTTCTTATCGATAAAGTGCATGCAATGGGAGGCGGGGCTTACGGGTAGCGGAAAGTGCTGGAAAATTATCGCACAAACACTCGCTCTCTCTCTCTCTCACACACACACAAACACACACATGTGTTGTAGTGCTATATTTTGAAGAAAATGTAAAGAAATCCTGCCAACTCAGGTGTACCGAGAACTGCTCACTCTCGGATCGCTTCCAGCAGCAACGTTTGCCAATGGCTGACCGTGTCAACACACCGAGCTGCCTTAGCTCCTGGTGGCCGTCTTGCCTTTATGGACCGCTCTTCGAACTCTCGGACGTCGAACAATGGCACAGCCGACGGTACAGCGCTCGTTGCAGAATAATGCACGAGACCGGAACGTCAACGGTTTGCCCGGTTTTACCGGAAACCACTGCCAACTGGAATGGCGCTTTGGTTTTATCCCTGTCGGAGAGTTCAAGGCAGTCAGTGCGGAGAGGAGTTTGGTGTTCCTGTGAAATAAAATATTACAAACGTTTTCGCTCCAACCGTCGCTGTTGTTAGCGGCAAAAGACAACGCTACGAACGATTCGAGTGATGGTGTTGTTTCAGGAATTTGGTAGCTGATTGTCTTTGAATTTGAGCTAACTAGCATCGAGTTCTTTGTTTTAAAATGTAGTAAACGATCTTGAGATCGTATGGTGCCACACTTGAACAGTTGCTGTCGAAAAGGAAACGAGCAGACAATATGGGAAATCATACAATCTTTAAAATCCAATACTTCACAACCCGTAACAACACAATCTCTTACATTCCCTCGAACGTCACCATCACATTCTTAACCCGCCGGTACGTGGCCGTATCATGTGTTCCCGCACACGAGAACTAGCCCATTCCCGGGCAGGCGCACGCAAACAAAACGTGCCACCGATATTTATTTATTCAAAACCGGTGCCGAATGTTTGCCGACACACACACAGCTGCTGTGTGCAGCGCGGCTTCGCCCAGTGCGGCACAGTAAATATCACGTCGCCGAAACGCCACGAGACGTCCCGAGAGTTTAGCTGTCGCTGTAAATCCTTCCTTCAGACCCGGGGACATTGCGCTCGGAGAAATCCCGCGCCACCCCACTCCACCGACGCCAGACAATGCCCGGCACCGATGACGGTGGTGATTGTTCGGGGCTTTTAGTGCGACGGTCTTGCACTGCATTTTTCATCGACCCGAGGGCGGCGAGGATGGGCCGCGCGAAACGAGGCCAGCTGAAGAATTGGTACAATTTTCATTTTCAAACATACATCAATTTACCGGGAGCACCTACTTCGGCGTGGAGGATACGGCAGAGAGGCTGGTGACAGCGCTTAAGGGCAGCGCGTTTCTGCCGTCTGCGCCAAGTATTAGCTTTTCTCCAAACTTACACCTTTTTTTTGTCGCAGCTACAGCTACACCTGCATTCGTTTCTCCGTACGCGGAACCGTTGAGCAATATCCTGCAGTGACTGCTTTTTGCGGCAGTTTTCACACTTTTTTGCCACACACACACACACTCATTGGTGCTGGACAAAAAAAAACCCGGCATGAGAGGTGTTAAATGAAACGGTGAAACGGTCCTGCTAGCGCACTGTGTTACGGCAACCGGAGCTGCTCCGTGAGAAGGTACGTGAGGATGGGCTGCAAAGTTTTCCGAACGTGCCCTTTCCGTAGTGTGATCTTGTAGGTTTGTCTCAATAGGAAAGCCATCATGGGTCAGCTGGCTTCATAGATATTATTTTTGAAGCTATTATTACGCTTTTTAGGAATCTTTATAAAATAGCTGAAAATTTCTTCAAATTATGACTTTGTGAGGAGAGTTTTGAGCTCGCATCATTTGAATTCGAGATTTTAAGTCTTTTGGCAGAATGAGTGTGATTTTTTTTGCTCGATCGCTACCCGACAACTGAGCATTCGAATAAAAGTGCGCCTGAAGGTATGCATTTTGCTGTACGCATTTCTCTAAAAATACGGGCAACAATTAAAACGCGTACAACGTGTCATTCCACCGTCCACAAGCCACACAAAACAAGCCCCGAAAGCGGAAAAAGTAGAAAACTAATTTCATTCCAACACGACAAATGTCCTCCGACACGCGGTGTTATTGAGGCCCGGCGTGGGAGGGAACAACCCGTGCTCAGCTGAAGGTAAAAGCTGAAAACTGGCCTTTCAACAACCCCCCGCCGCCGGGCACGATGCATAATTCATGCGTTCGCTACATGCTGGAAGCTCCCCGGTGCCCACTTTCGGGGTGGATTTTATATTTTTCATTCTGCGTCTCGTCAGCGCGCGAGAACTTTCCAACCCGAAAACTACCGGCCCCGGCTTCCGAAAGGCTAGCTGGCCGGTCCACAACTAGCTCTGGGGCCAATTGGTCCACTTCAGAACGAGCCAGAGATAGCCCCCACACACACACGCTGACATGTGCTTGTGTGTGTGTGTGTGTGTGTGCTGAAACGAGAAGGTCGTCTTAAAGGTTCCAGGCCCCCAGCCCGAAAGCCGACGGAAGTCACTTCAAATATTAATGCATCTCGCCCGGCCCACCCCCGACGACGACGCGGCAGGGATCGTGCTCCGTGCACGACCCAAAACCGGGCGGATCGCCTGCGAATGGCCAACCCGGGTTCGAAAAAGCAACAAGGAGCACCGGAGAGCGAGTAGAGAGCAAAGAAAAAAGTGTAACATACGAACACGAAACCGTTCGTTTCGCTGTGCCACAGCAACGCCGAACTTGCGCATGTGCGTTCTCGCAAGGTGCGGTTGGCTGCGATTTGCTGCGAAGCATGTGTGTGCGAGAGTGTGTGTGTGTGTGTCGCATGTCCTGACGGCTCGGTTATCGTGGAGGATGGGTTTTCGGTATCTTCTCGTGCCAGAGCGAGTGGAAGACACAGTTAGGCGAGAAACACGGTGAGAAAAAAAAGTCAGCCAAAATTTTCCGCTCATTGGTTGTGCGTATTTCTCATTGCAAAAGATTTATTTCGCACAAATGTAACGATCTTGACGCTTTGTCCATTAGACGTTGGGAAGTTCCTTATTCTACAACGGGCTTTGAAAGATACGTCTGGAAAGAATATGTATCTTCCGAGAAGTTGTGGACCTCTCTAGAGACCGATTGGCATCCAGAGATCCGGCAAACTGTTCGGTGTAAACACAAATTAAGCAGCGATCTTTTGATGAATGTAAAAAGCAGCGATCCAACTCAAACGGCGCACAGTCCGACTCCGCTCCAGCTAATGGCCGTTGATGGACCCTATTGTACGTGATGCCTTACGGCGGTTCGCTTGTTAGTTCAACCCACACTCCCACACGCTGCCACTCTCGGCTATGACAGGTGGTCCATCCTAGCACGGGACCTTTTGCATAATAGATCAAATCGTTTGCGAGAACCAACCGAATCAATACTGCCGTCGGCGACACAATTGGGACCGTCCCCCCACCCCCAACTACCCTTTTTCTTTCCCTCCCGAGCCACGGGATTACAAGGAAGCGCCCGTTTTGTGTGGTGAAGCCCCGGTTCCGGAAAAAAACGAACTCCAACATTCGGACCCATGTGTGCTACGCACGGAACGGGAAAGAGAGACTTTTCAGGCTTAAAAGCAAATAGCATGCATGCCCCGTTTGCCGCCGCATTGTTCGAGCCGGACAAAGGCTGGCAAGAATCAATTCCAAGAAAAGGGCTGCTGTTTTGACTAATTTATGATGTGCCTCGGGGCACGAAATCAATAAAACCAGCCAGGCCGGCAACACCGCAGAACTATTTTCGCTCCAGACGGGGCTCGGGCTAATTTTCAATCGCCCGGGAACTGTCGGCGGTGTCGGGTTCGGTTGGGGGTTTTCTTACATTGTAGCAGCATGGTTGGAGTGGGAGTTGATTGCTACGGCTGTGGAGTATTTGTGTCCGAAGAATATATTTACACCTTTTGGCTATCGTTTGAAAGTAGAGGCACTAGTTCTCTGATTGAGTGTCTTAGAGCCGATTAGAGGAAGAAAACTCCTACGAGAATTCCCTTTTATAGTTCATCATTGCTAGTGTAAGATAGGGTCTCGTTGATTTTTCAGTACATAACCTGTCGTGAGGAGACTAGCGTCTCTAGCTAAGGCATTACTCAGATGTTTCATATCATTCGATCATACAGCCACAGCAATAGTCAATCTCCATCTAACTGAAATTATTCTTAAGACAAGGCACAATTGAAAAATAACAAAGGTTTCTTGTCCAAGAAGACATGTTACAAAGATCTTTCAAGAGTACAGCTGAGTTCAAGCACACGCAGATTTTAACAAATTCATGGCTCAGTTCAAAATTGAGTTCATGAAATTCATGCATGTTTGTCTAGTGATACATTGAAAAATGGATTAATGTATAATCTGTAGGCTTTGTACCAGTGTCATCTTTGATTATTAACTGTACTGTAATCACGGATTTCTGTTTGTAAGTGTTGGAGTACAAGCATCCATTCTGCATCCATTTCAAGTGAAGCACACCACTTCAAACCTTCCCTTGGGTACACTTTAAACTGAATCAATCAACAATTTCATGCCTAAACCACTGAGGCCGAGGAAAGGGACACAAAAAAAACACGATCGCAAACCATAACACATGACGCCACTTGTACATGGCCACCGGAGCATAAGCAACTGATTTCCGCACATCAAACACCACACCGACCGTGTGTGTGTGTGTGAGTGAATATCTGTACATCTGTATGTCTCGTTCGGTGTGGCAAACAAACCGCAACATTTCAACACCGCCCGGAGCTGCAGCTGTTACGGTTTGGCGATGTTTGGCTAGCGTTACGCTTTTCCGCCATTAGTCCCCATCGGCAGGGTCTGATTATGCCTCATCACGTTCGTACGATTTCGGTTCGATAAGCTCGCAAAGGAAGGGCGAACCTAAACAGCAAGACCAAAGAAAAAAAAAACGCCAGCTCTCCGAACAGATAAAACCGGGGCACGGCGCAAAACAAACTCTAATAGCAGCTGGTCAGGGAGGCGAACGGAGAGAAAAAAAAGCGGAGCGCTTTCTACCCAGCGACCGTGCGCCATTACTTGCACTTGGGTGGGTGGATCGCTGTTGGATGCCACCCAAGAGCCCGAAATGTTGTTCCGTGATCGGATCGGGACCGACCGAACGGCGAGGTCTGCTTGGGTTGCGCAATTCCCGAGGCAACCCGGAGAATGGAATGGTCCCGATTATGTAACAACCCACGCTAGCGTTCGCTCACTCTCTCTCTCTCTCTCTCTATCTATCTCTCTCTCTCTTTCTCTCCACAACAATCGATCTAAAATTTATGATAAACTCGATAGAAGTGCACTTAGGCAAACAAATTGATTGACCTTGTTTTCGTAACCACGACTGTGTCGTCGTCGTCGCTCGCACGTGCCTGTCTCCGTCGGCATGGTTTTGGGGTGAAGTGGCGTGTGATTTCAACGGCCACAACAAGGATGTCCGCAGGAGCATGTCACGGTTTCCTTACACGCTCGAGAACAGCTTTATCCCACACCCACACTGCCTTTGTTATCTTCTTTCTTTTTTGGCCCGCTCCATCATGGTTCTGTTTCGTGGAATGCCCTCGGCGCCGTAGGTGGATGTTTTCCTAGCGCAACTCCTGCCATCATCGATGAGGTTCTCGCCTGCCTGTGTGCTCCATCCGTCGTCTAGCGCGCGCTGATCCGGTGCTGCAGATGCGCTCGATAGTGGCCGGGAATTGTTTTCCAGCGTGATATTGAATCGAGCCCGGCGACATTATCTATCCACGCCGGAGAGCCTTCGGGCTCCGTTGTTTCCACCTTGGAATGGTCCCCATTCGTTCGACGGGCCTTCTCGAGTGTCTGGGCCCAAGTGATCCAATCGAGTGGATGACGCTGGAACAAGGGCTAGGGCGGACCGGAGCCATATGTGCCGGAGCGATCGGTGGAACAAAACGGAATCGAACAATTTCGGCGTGCAAAATTGGCTACCTGAGGCGGTTGTCCTTTGCCCCGTTTTGCATCATAAGCCGCCGACGGCAAAGCTGTGACCATTTGAGTGCGTTAGTCAAGCGGAGTGTAAAAGAAAACTCCCAAACCGACACACAAACAGCGAGCGGTGAAGCAAAAGACAGAAGTTATTGCAGATAAGTGCGGTTCGAACGACGGGAGATTGTTTGCTGGCGAAGGTGCTTACCGGCAGGGATGGTTTCGGACGACCTACTTGCCTGCCTGCAACCGGACGCGGCGAACTTGTAAATCCGGCGCTCTTGTCCGAAGAAGTTGGATCAAATTGTCCTTCAACCACGCCCGGCGCTCGTGCTGCCCATTGTCCTTCTAACCCCTAATTGGACGTCCTTCCACCGTCCGTTAGGCAAATTGTTTTCACCCGTTTCGGCCACTACCGTGACGGTCGCTCACGGAAGCCGCCAGAGGTTGGGCTGTATCGATCCGGGAGCGTTCAAGTGGAATTGGGCACCGTCGGCAGTAATTGGACTTCAGCTCCGGCAGCCCGAATTGGGGGTTTTCTTGTCGAATTGAACTGTTTATGCTGCGGTTCGAGACGCTCTGATGGGTGAATAATCAAGTCACACATTAGTTGCACGCAATGTTCCTGGATCTATTAGTTGCGCTGTGGATTCAACAGCAAAGCCTAGGGGATAGAGCTGTTCAATCATTTATCGTTCGCATTACGTGACCTACGCTTGGGTAAGACAGTGGTACTTTATTGGTTTAGGGCTAACGCTCGACATGAACATTTAATGGTTCCAGCGAAAGTTGAAAAACGTTCCTGCGCCTGTCAAGATTGAAATCTCCAAAATAATCCGTCCACCACGCAGAGATCTTCCCCGTCGGAAAACTTTCCCAACCGTCTGTCGCACACTGCAAACTACCACCAGCTGTCGAGCAAGAATTGAAAATCCCGGAAAATGTACTAACTTAACCTCATTTACCCATCTAAGTGCACGGCCGCGAACCAGTGTTCCGAGGCGGAGATCGACCGTTTCGGGCGCTCATAACTTCACCGGTCGACCCGAAACCCGTCCGCATCGCTTGTTTGTTCCGCAAAACGGGCCCCGGAAACCGCAAAAACGCGGCTAAAAATATCTCACACAATAAAACTTATTTCCTCCAAGACGACTCTCGAAATTCCCCGGCCACCCGATCCCGAGCACCATCGCAGCTGGTAGTGGTGTGTAAGTGAGTCGGTTCCACCACCGCCACCAGCTCCCGCGCAGGCCGTAAAAATTTGCATAATGAGACGACTTTTGGCTCATTTCGGCACGCGGACAGTGTCCCAAGCCAGGCGTTTGCCGAGCAAACGCTGCGCAAGTTGGAAGGAGGAGCAAGTTGAATCCGGTTTTTGCTCTGCCAAAGCGTTCTTAAGAAGTTCTTTCTGGGTTTCGAAATATTACAGGTGAGCATACTGTTCGAGTTGAGATTTTCCGCATGATTAACGCTCAAGGTGCGGGCTTTCGCTGTACTGTGCAAAAGATTGTTTCTGGTGGCACCCTTTTTTCCGGTGGGAAAGATATTTTCTCTGACCATTGACTTTGTTTCATTTGCATCTGCGCTTGGTTTTCGGTGTTTGAGGGTAAAGCAAAGAGATGAGATAACATTTTGCGAATCTGGTTTGGTTCGGAAGGCAATGGCCGGGAGTGCGGCGAAGCAAACTTGATTCAAATGAACCGGCAGCAGATGCGATTTTGTTCGTTAATGAGAATATTTTTTGACAGACGAACACCGTTGAAATCTGGCTAGGTTTGAAGCACAAAAGTATCCCTTTTTTCGCGTTTGCTTTGAGGTGAGTTGGACGTAGAAAAGGAAGAAATGAGGTGTTTGTTTGGGCGTTCATGCGTATCGAGAAGACATGTCCTAGAGTACATTGACATTTTGAGCCGGAAATCGCAAGATAGTTCACATTTTATTTGTTGTTTAAATAAAAAGAATGCTAAATGAGATTATTCCACTCAAAATTCAATAAATCTTTCCCCACGAACTTCTCCTTCCCGATAGTATTTATCAATAAATGGAACAAAAAAGAACCCGCTTGAAAGCCGCTACCTTTCAGCATGATAAAAGTCACTGATCAAGGAAATTGCTGCGATCCTTCAATGGGGAGGTAAACAGCGAACAAGAAAACTCCCCAGCAGAAGGCACTTGTGGATTTTGAGCGATAAGACCGGCTCGAACAAGAGGATATGAAGTAGACGCAGAACAGTGAGATTCGCTCAAGCGGTGCTCCCGAAGGGGCCAGCCGGGGCGACCAGCACTCGACCAGCTTTGTCAGCAGGTCCGGGAAGAGAGAGAGAGAAAAAAGTGCGCACAAAGAGCAGAGTGTACGCGCGCGCTATTGCGAATGATGATGGCGGTTGATACAATGTCTTTTAATTTATCAACCCACGGCACACGCAAGAAAGGCAAGGCAGATCCATTCCTGGACACTGCGTCCGACCACTTCGAGAGACCAGCGGACTTGAGTAGGGAAATAATGATAGTACGCGGAAGAAAGTTGAATACAAAGCGAACTCGCCAAGAAAGTGCAGTGGGGTAGCCACACAGGACAAAACGACAGCAAAAAAAAACGAACAGAAAAACTTCTCCTCGTGCTGAACACGGCGGTTAAATTCTGCGGTGGAGCAAAAAACTCGACGCTGGCCGGCCACGGCCGAACAACAAGACGAAATATGCTCAACTTTCTTCTGATCCGCTCGCGACAAAAAGGGGCAACTCCCTCCCCACTGCGAGGTCCAGGAAGCGGAAACTCGCGAAAGGTTTCCCGGGGATTTCCACATTGGGTCGTTATCATATTTTGAAGATCAGTAGCAGCCAACAACACGGCTTCACCGTGTGCGCGCGCGCGCTCTCTCACTGGGAACGGGTCGGTTGTGGTGGTGAAACTTTTGCCCTCCGAGGCCGCCCGTCGGGAAGGGAGAGGCCTGCGAGGAAAGCGCGGGGAAAGATTATTAAAAAGCAGCAGGTCCCGGAAGTAGCAACAGTGGCGATAGCCGGAGATAGAGCCGGAACAGGCAAAACGAGAGAAGAGAAAAAATCGTCCACCACCGGTTCTAGGTTTCGTAGCGTCAGCGGTTTTTGTTCACTGTTGGCTATGTTTTTTTTTGCTGTGTGTGTGTGTGTGTTCCACGCTCTATTCTCTAACGAACGCATCGCTCACGTAGCCGTCCCTGGTGGGCAGTGTTATATAAATTAAACGCGAAATCCTTACGGACCTCTAATTGAATAACGAAACCTCGTCTTCTCGTTAGTTTGTCCGAGGTGACATTGCAATAGTTGGAGGCAGCTACCGGCGTCCCCAGTCGGTGTTAGTGCTGCATGATTACCTTCTGTGAATTGTTGGTGCGCAGTACATTTGAAGCCATTTTCACTGCTGTGCCATTCGACTTTTAGAGCATTTTTCAACCCATTTTTCAACGTTTATCATTCGATAGCTCTTCGGCCATTATACAAAAAATAAGATATGAATAATAATGTAATCATTTTCTTTCTTTTTCAGGTAAGTTCCAAAGCATCACAGGATCCAAAATATGGATTGCGTGAGTATTCACAACGATGATTCGTACTTTACTTCCTACGCAAGTTACTATCGCTTTCGCTTTAGCTGCCCCGCCAGATGCGCTTGATTAATGATACAATATCTGATAGAATGCTCTAGATATTAAGTCTTTATTATATCCTTCAATTGGGTCCTTAACGATACTTATTCTGTTGATATGCGATCAAACAAATTCGATTATTGAGTAGTATTTTCAAATATATAATGATCTTAAAACATGAACAAAATCTAAGATTTCGACACAATGCTAGTGCAAAATATCGTAGTTGAATAAACAAAACTTCAAGAATTAGATCTCCACGTATACGCTGTTCAGAACCGATACCGACATATTCCGCCGTCTTTATAATTACTTCCCATCAATAAAATCACACTCCCATCCGGGGCCGGTGACGAACATTTAATGACTCCCGATCGGTTCCATGGGTGAGATTAGTGCATCCGCCTCGATCAACATCCCGAAACCCATCAAAAGGCATCTCGGCCAGGCGTCCCCCAAGCCTCGAACCTAACGGACACGGACGGCGTCGTAAAACAGGCACGAAGAACACGTCCGTTACGACTTCGCCCGTGTCAACCGCCGGGTGCCGGTGTCTGAGTACGTGTGTAAAATGATCCGTTCTGCATCCGCGCACCCCGGGTGTGCGTTTCACACCGTGGAAACCGAGGGCACCGGGCGAAGGCAGACGGATTTTATTGCCACCTTCTCCGTAAGCCTTTTTATATTTTCTAATTACAAACAATATTAAAATCAGAATTTAAACAATATAATGAGAAAACTCGCCGGAATAATCGGCCCGGGCCCAACTTGGGCTGGGGCCCACTTTATACTGTTTGGGTAAGGTATAATGGTGCGGGCGGTGGATTCCCTGTCCCGCATCCAACGCCACAGCCAAGGTCGTCGTCTGCTGCTGCGTGTGCTGTTGGGCTCCGGGGGATACGCTGGGTGAGCCCCGTAATGGCCGTACGGCCGGGTGTACGGCATGGAGTGACAGTGTGCATATCCTTTTGGAAATGTTCGGGGCGTCGTCATAAAATCTCGTTTTATTACGACGGAACCCAGCCCGGGAGCCAGATAAGCCCGCACGGTGAGCCTTATCTTGGCTTCGCTTGGGGTGATCCGAAAGGATGTGCCAAATCGGGAGACAAATGCAGCAGCTCGTGGGTGGTTGATTTGGAAGCGGTTTTGAGTGATACGAATCAGGCCGCAAAAGGGCTAGATGTTGCGCTATGCTATGTTATGTTTCAACAACATAATAAGAGGTGTATCGGATAGTTTTCGCTGTGTGACGCCAGAAGTAGTAATATACAATTAATGTCAAATCAAACACGCTGTGATCTTGATATGGCTGCCTATGTTATCTTGGGATGAAGTGTTAGAATAGTATGATCTTTATGCTATTTGAAAATGTAACAAATTCATCAAAAAAGCATTGCTATTTCATAAGCTGCGTCTGATGCTCATCGGATAATCGATCGAATTCTTTAGAAAGCTTTCAAGGAACCTCGAAAGGCACTAGGACGAATTGATTTTTCCCACATTTTCGCGAAAATTATCTATTTTAATAAATTTTAATAATATTTTTGCAAATTTATTTGAAAAAATTCCTCCAGTGAAACATTCCAGAGTAACAAACTTTAATGAAATTATGTTTTTTTCAGTTAACAGCAAAGTTTGTGAATATGTTTAATGACGTTAATTCAACACTATCCTCTCTATTAACCCATTTATGATATTGATTTTCCATCCTAATGGGATCATCCCGGCCAAGCCGTTTCTCGTCCAAGCCGGTCGTAAAATTAAAGGATCGTACTGTGCTTTGTGCACTTAATCTTGAGGCGGACTCCATCGTGCCGAAGGAACTGCTTCCCAGAAACCTTCCCCTACCCCCCCCCCTCCCAACCACCTTGCCATCCTTCCCCTCCCGCCCACCTTACCGATGTGCTTTTGTTCTCCGAAACAAAAGTCATTTTCCTTCCTCAGCAAACTCACGCCGGCGCTGGCATCAATTCTTCACCGGATCTCCGTGCGCCGTGGAGCGTGTGTGCGTGCGTGTGTTTGATGGCGGAGGAAATTAAAGGCAGCCGACTCACCCCCGCTGTCAGTCAAGCGCGAGACAACTTTTCTGCTAGTTTCCGCACCGAGCCAGTAAGCCGAAGCTGCTGCTGCTGCTGCTGGAGCCGGCTACGGTCGTCATCTTTTCGGTGGTTCTGGGTGGTGTTCTGGAGGGGGGGTGGTAGGCAACGATTTAATCGACGAAGCTTAGCCGCGGTGAACAGGAGCCGGCGCTCGGTATCCCGGAGCCGGAGCAAAGGGGGTTTTTCATTGTTTTACGGTGTACGATATGCAAAACAACAATAGGAAAACCCACACGGCCGCCCACACGAAGCCCGTATATCAAGATCGCAAACGTACGCACGCAGCGCAGCAAAGGGGGGGAGCAACAATGACTCGGAGGAAAGAAAAACTGTACGACGAGCAGGGACGCACACACGCTGTTGATGGGTAGAAGCGAGAGCGTGCCAAAGCGAGAGACAATAAACAATGAAATATGATTTTTGCTGTAGGAAAATTCAATTAGTTCACCAAGTTAGCGGTGCCAGCGTGAGAGAGCGCCGTGCGTGAGATGACGCTGTCGCACGCGCTAAAAGGAAGGACAGGATCCCTCAAAGAGGAAGCAGCTCGCAAAGCAAGGGTGGCCCTTTTTCGCAAGCCCGGAACGGGAATTTTTCTTCGATTTTTCTTCGTCGTGAATGTGGCGTTCCGGTCTGAGGATGCGAACGAACGCAGGACGCCGCGTGAGGAGCGGCGGTGGTGAGGGAGAAGTTTTTCAGAGTAAATTAAAATGAACCTTCCCCCCCCCCACTCCCACCGGGCGCAGACCGGAAACGACGGAAGTGAAAGCTGGGCAAATTAATCTTAATGTATGTTGTGTGGCACAGTGGCACACATGCGCAGGCCGGGGAAGCAGCTGCCACGTGGAACGCTGAGGAAACAATTAGCCGCCCGTGGCGACGGTGGTGATGGAGGGGCGTGTTTTCTGGACAGATCGAGGCGAGGTGTTACCGCTGACGCGCCGGCAAACGACCACGCTAATCAGCGCGCACCGACCGGCCACGGTGAGAGCATTTTCCCGTTCCGCATACGCTGGGTTAGCCGGGCTGGAACCGACCGGACACGGGCGGACCTCGGAAAGGTGCCTGGAGCGCCGGCTTTTCCTCGCATAAATGCTCGCACGCACCAAGAAAGCTTTTCGGTGTTCAACTGTCAACCGGTCGCAGCGCCGCATGTGTAATGTGCGATTTGAATAGAAGCATGTGTGTGTGAGAGAGAGAAAGAGAGAGAAGAGACGGCAGCATACCGCATGAAGACATAAGAATAACGAAGGTGATGTCTAACACATACGCATAGGGTTAGAGGACGGGTTACATTCACTAATTGACTCACACGAAATACAATTTAAAGGCGTTACGATTGCGAAAATGGCTATTTCTGTCAAAATGAAAGGATCCGGAGAAGCTTTCTCTCTAGTGCGAAGTATTTCTGTGATTTACATGAGGTTTTTCTGGGCTGAAGCTCAATGTTTATGAAATATGCTTTTATGTTTCCTGAGATTCCTAAGTGAGATGCCTTTTTATTACATTTTATTGGTTTTCTTGTACTACTTCCTCTATTGTTTAAAAAATTTAAACCAAAACAATATGTTTAAATATTTAAAGTATATTATTTCAATCGAACAATTCGAGAATTGTTATACTTCCAACTAAAATTTGCTTTTGTTTCACAGAAACAGTAAAATTAACCATTTTTATATCAAAATTCGTAGTGAAATTTGGAGATCTAAATTTTTAAGTAATTTATAGTCTATAAATTTTATAATTTAAATGTTTTAATGTTCTAGACAATCGCCCCAAGTTTCTTGATACTAACCGAGCCCTATTGAACGTAGATAACCTGACAATTTAAGGTTGCTCAGAACATCGCAGCTATAGCGAATAATTAAATAAATTACACTGAATGACAGACATTAAAAACTGATTCGTAGTATGGCCCTAAGAGAATCTAAACTAACACTTAAGTTGACAATACTGCTTAGCGAGCTATATGTTTTCGTTATTTTTGCTATAGGATCACTTGATAAGAAGTCAGTTGATCTAAAATCGGGTTTCAGCACTGTTCGTGGTCTGGAGAAAGATGGATTTCTGAGACCATGGGAGACAATAAAAGAGATCACGTGTAAATTTTGTCAGTGCATATTCTATTCTAATCATTTTATATTTCTGAGTTGATGTCCATATTAAGCTAGCAAACTCTTATGTCGCGCTATAGCCACGGGAAAGTCATTTTAGGCTGTAAGAGTCCTTAAACTCCTTCCCAACACGCAGTATAAATCCTAACAAACGGAGCGCTTTTGAAATTGCGAGCTTGAAGTGACACTGAAACGATTACTTACAATCTAAATGAACACCAAGATCACGTACAACAACGGTTTGGGGAGCTAAACCAGGGAAATAATTGAATTTAATATATTTCAATCTACAATTTATAAAATTGCTTGCGTATATTGTCTCTAGTAACTATTTTCACTAATGACAACTATCTTAACGAACCAGGTGTATCTAGAAGAATTCAAATCTTCAAATTAATAGCTCAAAATATTAAACTCATCACCACACTTTCTTAACTATCCTAAACATAAGCAACACGAAACGACTTCTCTCACCTCCACCCATTTGCTCAGTGAGTTGAAATCGTTGCTCTAATTGCTTGGCCCTGGTGCGTTCGGAAAACGACGGCCACCACCATCACTCTGCTGCCCCACCGAAACACACAGAAGGCGCCAAACCCAGCGCTCAGGGCCGTTTATGTTCATTCGTTTCGCTTCGACGGTACCCCCAGCTCGGTGCCGAAAACAAAAAAAAACACACACACACCCATGTTGGCACCTCCAAACGAGGACCAGCGAGACAACAAGCTTTCTTTCGGCACCGGGCCAGCGAGCGAGAGGTTGGAGGTGGTATACACATTATGCTCGGCTAATATTTGCACAGAATTTATGTTTAATTTTATTTGCTTATGCAAAAGCCTCCTCAGCGTTCGGTTGCCCGAAACGCGGGAGCAGGGGGGGAAAATCAGAATGAATTGGCACGCCAAGCCAATGCCCTCTTCCTCCCCCTCCTCATCACCCTCCCCCACCCACCCCCCTCCACGGCACATAAACCGTACGCGTACGCGTACCGGCGGTATGGTTGTAATTTAGCGTTCTTTGTCGTGTCGCGCGAGGCTGAGAAGGCGCTGCGAGGTGGGTGTAAATATGACGTGTACACTGACTTCCACACTGCTTGCGAACCCGTCAAGGAGTTTGCAGCAAGCAGGGCCTTGGAGGGGGGGGGGGGGGTTGGTAGTTACAGCGGGCGTTGTTTTTATTAGAAATAAATAATAGTGAATTTATGCTCAAATTACTCATCATGATGAACACATTTGCGAAGCTTCCGTTCGGGGCGTGCGCTCGCGCGTGGCAGGCGTGATGAAAACCCTCCTCCGACAGGATGTGGAAGGGGTAGTGGGTGGGCTGAAGAGAACCAGCCGGGAGCCAGGAGCAGCCAGTAAGTGGTATTAGGTACAAAAGTGCTAAGACTTGTTCTAAAATATGCTGACTAAATGCGAAGCGAAAACGCCAGCCGGGACGAGCCAGTGCTGCTGCTGCAAGTGAAGTACGCTTCCTTCGTGCTGGCGTGCTCAGTTGAGATGCCTAAATTAATTTAATGTCGAGTGAGTCGGTGGTGGTAGCGTGCGATGGCAGCGTCATCGTCTCGTGCTTCGGCCGTCGCAGCGAGATGGGTCCCGGAAGCAACCCGTCGTTGGGTTGAGCCGTACCGATACCGGCTAGCCTAGCCCAGAACGACACAAACGGCGATTTGTGGCGCTTGGTGTGCTTGAAGTATACAACCGAGCAGCGAACGAAGAGCAACTGGCTGTGGCCGCAGGTGGGACGTAAACGGATGTGGGCCCTGTGTGGAAAGCACATACACATACGTCAAGCTGTAACAAGGATCTGATTCAACGGAAGTTTCTCCTCGTTGGAGCCGTTCGTGGAAAAGAGCTGCTGAAACAACGGCAGATGAAATAACAAAAAAAAGAAGAGCGAACAACATAAACAGACGCAACAAAAAATCACACAAAACTGTACGAAAAGTCAAGGCGTTCGCGTTGAGGCAGCCCGAATAACTGCCTAATCATGGTTTCATCCGACCGAGACGGAGTGAGCGGGAAGAAAATCTTTCCCTTCCCTCACGTATGAGAGGCGATGACGTTCTATCGCAGCCTGTCACGACGTGCCGTCACGACATCACGCAGCGCACGATGATATATTTGGAGATAATGACTATGTTTGGGCAGGCGGCTGTACCAGGAACAGGCACGTCGGCGCGGGCCGGACTGACGCAGGACGCGAAGTGGTTTCCCGATGACAGCCCAAGCACATCATCACCGTCATCTTCGGCGGCCGTGCGCATGGGGGACGCGTGGGCCACGCCAGATCAGATTCGGAGTCTCTTAATGATGAACTGATTTCCCCTTAATCATGCCAATCGCCACTGCCATCGATGTGTGTCAAATTGAGAGACAGTGAGCTGTCGCTGGGCTGCCCATTAGGCTGCCCCGTGTACATGAGACCCAGCGTTCCCGGGAAATGGAAACACGCCGCCCTCCGATGGGGGACGGCGACCGGCGACAAATTCTTCTCACGCGCACCGGCTTCCGGCACGCGGGAAAGCGGCACCGAATGCCGGAACGGAAAACCGTGTGCCGCTGTTCCGCGCCCCGAAAAAAGGGACACGTAATTATTTGACATCGTCGGATTCATTTGAAATTTAAATATGTAACTCAGGCGCGAACTTGACGCGAGCCGTGAAAATTTCCCGTTCACGCCCGAGCGGTGCCGAATATTAACCAATCACTGCTCCCTCGCGGTTCTAAGCGGGTGGGTGAGCAGCGTTCGAGGTGTTTTTCGCTGGCGCTTGTGTTCGGTTCGGTCCCTGCGAGAGGTTGACAGACGCGCTGGAGCTGATCCTCCGTGAGATGTGAGCGGCGACCGTTTGTACCTTTTTCACCTGTTACCCTGGAGCTGTCGCAATCCGTTGCCGACAGAATGTTCTAGGAACGAGTACAAACGATGTTACAAAAAAATGTTGAAATTTACAGATTTGTGGAGAATTTTCTCACTAGGCAGATACAAAAATCTTTTTTTTATTAGTTTTAAATCCAACAAAAATCACTCTGCATGGATGTTCATTGTTGTTTCAATCTGTGCATGTTTGCAATTACTTATCTAAGGTTGAAACTGTATTTATTTTTTATGCTTTTTTTAAGTGGATACTGGATACTTTCCACATTACGCGTAGCATGCTTAAAAATGTAGTTTGTCATACCTGGCAGTTAAGGCCCATGAAACAGATATGTTAATACAGAGCATGGTTTCCATTTTCCACATCGTAAACGAAGGGATCAAATCTCAGCTGGACCATTCTCCTTCACGCTGGACTATCCACGGGAAATAAAGATATTGCAATAAAATATTTATGAAAATTGAATTACATTTTTTAGCAAAATAACACATTTTCAATGCTTTTAAAATAGTATTTATGCATGCGATACTTTCCATGGTGCAAACTGTGTCTCGGGTAACTTTTGCGCCTAAATGTTTGCAATGCATTTAGTCAGTGTATTGTATTGCTAATTTGTTCGTTTCTTGTTTTCTTGATTGGATTCGAGATATTTGGTTTATAGGCAAGAAATATGTTGCAATGGCATAAGGTAACACTAATCATTACTTTGTTAAAATGTACGATGCATATTTAGGCTAGAAATCATCCAGAACACAAACCTAAACGCGAGAAGAATATTTCTTTCTTCGTTGTCGTTAGTTGTCTGTTCGAATTCAGGTCGGGTTTAAACATACTTCACAATTGAAGAAGCCTTTTCCCGTATATCACACTCACGACCGACTGACAAATTTCATTATATTTAAATTTAAAATATTGCCGTGGACACGCTTCCTCCACCGCAATGAAACGAACTCGCTCCAAATGACATGTACCAATACTTACGGAGGGGGTCAGATTTGCAACAACCCGGTTCTGGTTTCCCGGTACGGAACGAAAGCTGTACGTACCACCGGGTACCGGGTCCGTGCACTCAGCTTCGGGTGCATCTCAATCCAGTAACCGGTCGAATCAAGTAGCACCCGGTCGAACCCCCAAATCACTGGTGCGCTGCTGTCGAACGCGAACGGCGGTTGGTTGTGCAGCAACGGCTGCCGGTTGCAGGTGTGTCAGTTCGCTGCTGGTGGTGCCGTGTGCGTGGGATTACTGGAAATATGAACCAACTGAAGTATGAAGCGCACAACGGGCCCAAAGAGTTTTCTCCCGATACCCGCTGTCACCAACACCTGGAGTGTGGGTGTGTGTGTGTGCGCAGATCAACTAGCGCACCGAGCGCACTGCAACCGTGCACGGATGCAGACACGGGCGGATCGTCGATTGGTTTTTCGGTCCCAGTGTGTGTGTGGGTGTGTGTAGGGGGTGGTGTGCCTGGAGAGTGCATATTTGTCGCGGCTGCAATTGCAGAATGCCGGCACCCGGCATCTCTCGACCACCACGATTTTGGTGCATAATTTATTTTCGGCCACTGTTATTTTGGCAACCGCGAATGTCCATTCGTCAGCGGTCGCTTTGGTTGGGCGACGGAGGCGGGGGGGCCCACCCACCGCCACCCACAGCCACCCGGGGCCAACACGAGCGCTATTCGGAGAATTTAAATCCGTACTCGAATTGCCGGAGAGCAGCCGACCGCTGGGAGCTGGCGTGCGTGATGATGCTGATGGTAACGATGATGATAGCGCCGGCTTGCTGATGATGCATGCGCTAAGCGAAAATATGGCCTACTGCTGCAACCGGTCCGCGTCCGGATGCAATCGCTTACTGGCGCGTTGGTGTGGCGTAATAAAAATCCTATATTGCAAATATCATGCATACATGCATGGCTGCGTTGGGGCTCGGTGAACCGCGTGCACGGCACCGCGTGCGAGAATGTTATTACCGAACAAACACACACACACACGCGCGCGCGTTGTACGTGACGCACGGAGTCCATTTGCAGCGAAGAAAGTGATGCGATGTGATTGAGCGATGCTGCGTTTATTGCGTCCTCCATCGCACGCGTACCCACCGAACACGGGGCAAGCCTTCCACAACACACACGCACCAGCAATGGTGCGACTGGTCCCGTAAAGTATGGCCGAAAAAGTGGCACTAAACGGTGTGTCGGTGGGGGTGGGGATGCTGTTCCGGTTGGAATGTGACGCCGCGGTTCCGCCGGCGGAATGAGATATTTTGTTATTTATTATTAGCATTCACCGTATGAATTTTCATACAATTTCAATTTTGTTATGATTGGAAAATATGTTAATTTAAATATTTTATGTGCGCGTGCGGTGCTGCGCGCGCGCGTGTATGCGTGTGTACCATCCGTCCTGTTCGGTTTCGGTTTTCCGCTTTTGGGGGGCTTGCAGTTTTTTTTTGTTTCGTTAGGGTGCAAACCCCGATCGTACGATCGAACTGACCAGAACGCGCACAGGGGCACGATGCGGTGCTTTATAGACTACCGGAAAAGCCTATCAGGGGAGTTCTTTTTTTCTCTCCCTCTCTCTCAAAAGAACAACTTTTATTCGGCAGTCACTTACGGAGCAGCTGGTCTCGTGCAGTATGTTTTCGTTTTTGACACAGGAAAAAACTCTTCTTCCGATTTTCCTAAGGGTGGTGCGCGCTGGTGTGGCAAGCACTGTAGCGATTTTCTCTCCCCATCGCACAAAAAAAAACACACACACACACACACACACTCCCAGTTGGAAGCTACGGCCGCTCGTATACCACATTACGCATTCATTTTGCGATAATTTATTGATGAAATTTTCGATTTTTATATCGTTTCAACGGAAACCTGTTCACTCGCGGGATATAAACGAAATATTCTTGTTGCTTTCGAAATGGGAGGGAGGGGGAGAAAGGAGGAGGGGTGGTGGGAGCAATTTCCATCAGAAACACACAGCGGACATCCCGCGCCCGATTTTAATGCCCGCAAACAGCACGGTGACGGGGAAGCGGATCGTGATTGAAACTCTTTACCACATCGGGGGAAAACTTATTGCCAGCCGGTCGGCCATCCATTTTCCGTCGGTGGTGAGCTGGGCAGGGGCAGGGGGTGTGCAGAACGCTTTATTTATTAATATTTTTACGACGCTATGACACACACGCGCGCACTGGAATATAGACTGTAATTGAAGTCGAATTGCTTTCGAAGGAACGGAACGGCGCGCGGTTCCACGTGTGGGGAAACGGGCGTGAAATGAGGGGGGCAAAAAACGAAGGCAAATGCGAACTCAATCGTTTTCATCAAATTAACAAGCGGAAAATTGATACCGGGACGTGCGGGTGCAATTTGACCGGTACGAAATTATGCGCTGGAGAGGAACACGCGGGCACACCGGGGAAACTGGGGTCGTTCGGGATCGGGCATTGCAGGGCAGCATAATGAAGCATAAATAATGCACAAGGTGTTTGTGGTGTATTTTTTTTCAAAACAGTTAAAGCTTTGTTACTGAATTGCTATTGACACTAATAATGTTCGTTTTTTGTAGAAGTGTGTTATGGGTAGATTTAGAAGACTCAGAATATAGTCTACAAGTTGATAGGACATTGTACTTTCAAGTTTCAGCCCAATTAACTTGAAAATTTAACGAGGATTGTTGTTTTTTCACGCAAATATAACCAAACACTCAATTTAATTACATACAATGTGATACATTTTGCGTCATTGCACTCATTTCTGCTCCTTTCAACATTTTAAAAGTCGGCAACAGGGTTTCGAATTAGTATGCAGATTGCATACTTTTGGGCGGATATTTAAAAATTCTGAAATATTTCATCCTATACAATAAAATAAAAAAACATGGCAAACGGTTTGAAGTATTTTTAAGAAATAATGTCATTAGTGAAGACTATCCAAAATAGAGAAAATTGTCAACTTTTTTATTGTATTGAGATTTTCCTCGATTATAAACACAATGTAAATGGTGATTAAGCTTTTGAAAGTAATAAAAAAATAATAGTAGCCACAACACACACGGGGTATTCAACGAAAAAAAAAAAGAAACAGAAATACAATACTTCATCATAACGTTTTCAAATCAATTTTGTTTCTATTGATTTTTTGCAATGCAATTTCTCATTACATTCAGTATTTATCCGGTCCTCAATCAATACACCAACGGTGTGAAGGTAAAATAATAATGCTGACAAATAGGCATTTTTATGTATAGTTTCCACGCCTTTCCGCACTTGAGTAATATTTTAGAGAATCTTCTGCTTGAGACAGTTTATCTGCATCTTTCGCATTGCAAAAAAAAAAAAACAATGCGTTTTGACAGATGAGGTTAAAAATGTCAATGAGAATCGAAGCAGGCGCTGCTCGTCTTGTGTGGATATCCAACCAAGTAGGCATGGAACAGTACGAACCGGGAGTAGTTTCAACAGCGCGCGTTGTGTGAAAGAAACCCGCCGTTCTCTCCACCCGAGCTGGACAAGAAACAGACTCGCTGAAGCATCGAACACACTTCACTCCCGCTTGGCAGCTTCATGAACTTCAAGCACTTTACGCTGGAAACCCGAAGCGACGAGCGTGAATTGTGAAAGTGAAAATCTGCACAATGCCGGAGAACAAGGGCACACTTTCCAGCTGGCACACTTCAGCCAGCTAGAGCCTGTATCGTGAAGCGAAGGGATCTCTCTTTCTTTCTTTCTTGCCCCCGGAAAGACCCGCATTCCGCCAACTCTGGCTCTCACTCCTGTGCTGAATGAACTCAGGACGAGCTTTCTTCTAGCGAGCACCGGGAACCGCAACGCAACCGAAGCGCACCGTGTGTCTTCAAGCACGCTGGAACAGATTCTTCTTGGCGTTCATTGGCGTAACCGGGGAGAGGAAGGAAAAGCCGGGAAAGCTCTTCTATCGGTTGCACTTACAAGCGCGCACCAGACACTGCCTGGTGTCGTCATTTTATTTCATCATCCAAATCCCTAAGCGTGGTATTATTATAAATACAAAATGAATTTCCACTCACCGCCGGAAGCTGGTGGCGAGCGTTTTCTGCGAAGCAAAAGAAAACGGAGAAAAACACATCGGGAGCAATGGGAATGAGAAAAAGCAACCACTTTGCCGAAGCCTTCGCCCCGCTCGAGCCGAATCCTTTCGCGCGGTTTTTGCGTCTTCACTTCAATGAAGCCTGCTTTTTTTTTTCGCTGCTGCTCCTGCTGGCTGCTCCGTTACGCTCTCGTTAAAGCTTGTCGGATTTCTTCCATTCGGCTCTCGGGCGTACGATGCGCGATGTGGAAGAACCATCTGTGCCGGTTCCGCGTGCTGCGGGGAGCGAAAATCCGGCTTTTCCATTCGAAATCCTTCAAGCACCCTCGGCTTCGCCCGGGCGCTATCAACCCTTCCGGTGGCCCCCACGGTTTCTTCGATTTTTCATCCACACCCCGTGGTCTAATTTCGCTTTCGGTTCAGCCTTTCTTTTTTTTTTGCTTGTTCCTCGTTCACACGAGCCGCACCGTGTTGATGCTGTTGGCGAATCATTGTCGGGTGTTGCCACGCTGTTGTCACGTCCTCCCGGCGGAGGCTCCCGGGAGAAAGATTCTCGTGGCGTGCGGAGCCGTAGCACACCCGTCCACCATTAAGTATTCATAAAGATATTTTTTAAATTATTATTTTTCAATTTTACCCGTATAAAAAAATCACATAACTATAAATATCCTGCCCATTTGCTTCCAGTCGGACACGTTTCACACCTTCGCGTTGGGGGTTCACGATAAGACCGTCGTTGTATCGATTTGGAACGCCATTTTTTGTGCGACTTCCGAAGCGGTGGGTTTGCCTTCGGGGAGGCGCAACAAAAAATTGGAGAGCAAACGGACGCTCTAATATCATTATTTACGATCGACACCTCGATTCAATTAACCCAATTTCGAGGCGGGTATCGTTAAGAAGGAAATGGAATAACGTTGCACGACCCTTCCGCCTGGTGAAGTGTAGTAACAGTGGGTTTGTTTAAAAGACGACGTTTAATGTGCGCCAAAAAGTCACTTTCAAACAGTTTAAAAACAAAAATTATGTGTTTTGTATGAAAATAGTAAAACAAAAAAAAACGAAAAATAAAACACTGTGGTGGGCAAATTTACCACCAGCTTCGCTGGCGACCGTCTTTGCATAATGCAAGATTTTGTTCGTATGAAATCAGCAAAAAGGCTTCTGCTCATGCATGTATTAAGCTCACCGGTTGTTAGCGCGCGCCCGCACACACACACCGGTCAGATGCGTACCGGCCCGAGCTTCTTTCGCCTGTCAACGGGCCCGCCACAGGGTTGGCTGGCAATGAAAAGCAAACCGACCGCCCAAATTGCGATGGCCCGGCTGTTGGCACGGTGCACATGCTCTGGCGGACGTTGCGAGCGAACGGGGTCGCATTTTGCATGCCGTGCACGTGTTCCGCGTCCGCCCCACCAGAAACCCCCGGCGCCAGCAAGCGTCGGCCTATACGCAGCGGCACATAACTATTTCACCATACATATGTAAATGAAAGTTATGCTTGGATGCTTCTTTTCGGGGCGAAGGCACTCGCTGCCGAATGCTACGAGCCTCGGTTCGTGGATTCCGTTTTTTTTTCGTTGTTGGTGTTCGGTTGTCTGCTCGCTACTTGTGTTTAGTGCTTTGTACTTTTACTTTTTCGTGTATGTGTGTGGATTGGTGCCTATTTCATCCACATTCGGACCAACCTCCCCCCGGTGCCCTGGTGCATTTGTGTTGCGGGTCAAGTTTTGGTTTCACTTACGCCTAAATCCGTCCGGTCCGCCTACACTCTCGGGTTGCCTCTGGCTCTGCTCCTGGGTCCTGGGTGGTGCACTCCGAAATTGGATTGTTTGTTGCCTCGAAAGTTGCCCCTTTCAACGGCACTGTGTCTGCGTGTGCGATCTAGCTTTTCTTCGCCGCGCCGTGTCCCCGTGGTGCGTTTGGGAAACTTTTGCTCAAATTTCAACCCCCAAAAGATCCCCCCATTACACAAGCAGCGCACGTTTTCGGTACACTTGCGCGAGCGTGCGCGCGCTCGCTCGCTGCGTTGTCCTGTCGTTACACCGTATGCAAATATCGCGGCACCAAATATCCGACCCGGGGCGAGAAGTTTGGCAGCGTGCGAAACTGCAGCGAGCAGATTTCGAGAAATGAAACGTTACCTGGCACAGGAGCTGGCAGTGAAATAGAGACGGGACGGCAGTGACGCAAAGTACAACCCCTGAAACAAAAAACATTGCTCTATGTTGTAAGTGAATTTCGTCGCCTTAAAACAACCGGGTCGTTGCAGGGACTTGATATTGATTTAAAGAAGCGAAACCACCGTTCCCATCGAACCGGGCAGGGTGGAATCGGAATCGAATCCTCCTCCAATGCGCTTGCCTCGTGAGACAGGGAAGAGCTCCATGTTTTCGTTCGCGAAAGGAACCGCGCCGTACTAAACAATTTTCAATTTGAATATCTACACCCTGGTGAACGTTGTAATCGACGCCGTCCGATTCGACGCACGTTTCTGGTACAGGGAAAGTAATTACAATTGAATTGCTTCAGACAACACGATAAGTCTAGTGATTTATTTGGTTTAAATTAAAGTTGCTTTGATCCCAGTGAAATGGTTTTTGCATCAATAACTTCCAAATTTCCACTGGACTTGTGTTTTTCCATAATTTTCAAGAGGCTAAAAATGGTTTGTGTGTTGAATAAAATCACTATTTTCCTCTCAGCTTAACAAAAAAAATGTTAAAGGTTTTAATGGAAGAAACCATATTTGATTTTCATTATTATGACCTTTTTTTTGTTTCTAGCATTTGAACTACATGTCTTAAGCATGCTTAAAACATGTTTAAATTTTGTTGAAAATGTTTTAAAATGTATTTTTCACTAACCATTGCATGTAAGGCTTTTCATGGTTTTAGAGTGTTAATTTCTGGCTAAATTGGTTTTGGAAACAAATCTTCTTATAACTATTTCTATTACCGTATGCTAAATTATGCTTCGAACGTTCATTCTGAGCTGAGGACTGAGAATCCAAAAATCATCATAAAGGTGTCCATTATCTCATTTAGTTTCTTAAAAGATTGCTGTTTAAATTTATACTCAATCTTGTAACGAACGTATGAAAATCGCGCATTTATTTCATAAAGGAACTGCGCGCTGTGCAACACATTGGACGCGAATCCAATCCACGATGCACCGGAACCGTCCCGCTCGGTGCGATGATGTAAAATTCATTCCGTAATCACGCATACCGCTTTCGCCTCCTTCGGGGCAGCGCTGTTACGCTCCGCCCGTTTTGTCAATCAGCGCCACTAATTTGCCCTCCCTGGAGCCATTTTCCGTTTCCCTGCTTGGTCCCTTTCCCACCGTAATGCCTGCGGGAAATGGCAGCATGGGAGCAACCAAATCCGCTTCCGGCTGCCGGCTGCAACCCCCCTCAGAACCGGTCAGCTGATTACATGTCGGTTTAATAAAATAATGCAATAATAAAGTAATGAATTAATCAAACATGGAATTGAATGTCTTGCTCTTTGGCCGCCCGGCTCCGAGCGCGGAGATAATTGCCGAGACGATAGCCGGGAGCGTCCGTTCCGATTGATCCACTCGCGCGCGCATGATGAAATGAATGGGCGGAAGGCGAACTTGTTGGGTGTATGTGTGTGTGCGTAATTTGCTTACAGTGCAGGACCCTCCCTTCCCGGGGAAAGCGATCGACAGCCGAAGGAACGAAATTTAATTACCATCCACGAAATGGGCTGCGCGCGTACGAATGTGATGCACCGCTGGGAGTTGTCGTGGGGGTGGTGGGAGGCTCTGTTTACCGGGCTGGGCCGGAATGTGTAATGTTCCGTCCCTTTCCCTGGGGGGGGCACGCCGGAAGCACAGGCTGATTGAAAATTGCGCTCACAACTTGATTTACTAACATCGTTTGTCACGAGTTCATTGTGATTAGCAGGTGTCAAATACATCCACCCCGGGCAATCAACGGCAATCGTTGCGAGGGCAAATAGGTCCCATTTGGTGCTGGTTTGATTTTTACAAGTGTGTGTGAGAGAGTTACATGTCACCGAAACTTTCCATGCACAAATATAGTAATGATCTTACTTTAAACACCATGCAGACACGTTCATCTCCTGGAACGCTTCGGCCTATCTAACGAGAAAGGGAAGACCTTCTACATGAAAACTTGTCCTTTTTCTACCGCCAATGTGAAGCGGCACACATGTTAGCACATCGGACACGGGGATACGCCCCAATCGTACGGTTTCTTCGAGGCTAGCACTGAACGCAGTTCATGGTCATCGTTGCGTCCGGAACATCTGGTTCGTACCCATCCGGGCATTCCTGAGGCCGCGCAACGCGAATGTATTGCCGGTGGGCGTCATTGGCGCCTCAGGCAAGGAAAAAAGTCCAATTTGCCGCTGAATTATTCAGCTGTGTATACGGAAACAGGGCGAAAGTACGTTGTGGAAGGTCTGAGGCGTCGGCGGCAGCAGGTCTGCAGTTAGCCGCATTTTAGTGTGGGTGATTTTACCCCGAGACCCTTTCATTTTGTACCGAGAAGTCGTTGGAATCGTCGGAAAAAGTTATATACATAATATCATAGCAATTACGGCACGCCTATTCAATGTTCTCCACATGGAATCATTCCTCAATGGAGAGCCACGGATCTTAAAACACAGCGAAACACAACTATCTGCAAAAAAAAAAACAGCAAGAACTTGCTTTCAATGCATTCCGGATCGGTCTGTCCGTTTCCCAGCTAGTGTTAAATAAGACGCCTCACTTCCGGGCGACGAAGCCGGTTCAGGGGCGAATTCTTTCTCGCCCTTAAGGCCCGGGAGGATGGGCGCGAATTTCGCGCCCGAAAGGACCCACGTGTGGCTACGCTTCCGGTGCGGAAGGCATTCATTTTGGATGGGTTCCCAATTCTCTCGTCCGTCCCGTTCGACGTTTGTGTCTCTCTCGTACTGCTCCTCGAAGTTGTGGATTCTTTTCTTAACCTCTCTGTTCCTCTCGAAACGAACGATTGTTCGCCTCCGGAAAGGGGGAGGCATATTGCCGGACGGATTCGCCCCAAAATCGAACCCCACTTGTCCGAGAGGGAAAGTGCTTTCTCTAGGGGTGCGTGCGTTGCTGGCGGTTTCTGGCGTTGCTGCTAGCTAGTCCTGGCTGTCACGATTGTTCAATAAAAATATGTTTTGTATTTATACGCTCCGAGCCGGCGCGCTTTTATGGGCACGGTGCAATTGAAGATAATTTATAATCATCCCTAGCTCCAGCAGCCGCCGGTTGCCACGGGGCACCCAGGAACATAAATAACCCTGCGGGCAAATAGACAGTCCTCCGTGCTTCAGTGGTGGAAGACTAGAGCCGTGTGCCGTGGAAGCGGAGATTCGATTTCTGTTCGGAATTCGCTCCCATTTGTCTCGTGCCCCAGTGGGTTGCGTGGCAATGTTGGAAGACGTGTCGGTGAAGAAGAACGAAAAAAACACGCAACAAAACGCGCTGCCCTTTGCATTTAACGTCCCAATCATTTAGTGACCATCAATCGTGACCGTCTGCGGGATTTTGCTGCTTCCGATTGCCTAACTTAAGCTTTATTCGCTGCACAAATCGATCCCTGGATCGATCGTGGCATGGGCACGTGCTTGTATTTGAGCACCAATTTCAATTAATATCGCTATATCGTTTCTGCTCTGTTCTGCCTCTTTCCTCCACAGATGGTGACGAGAACGAAGAAAATATTCGTGGGCGGGCTCTCTGCGCCTACCACGCTGGAGGACGTTAAAAGCTACTTCGAACAATTTGGACCGGTAAGTACCACGAGCCTGCTTTCCTCCCCGTGTGCCATCGTCGGACGTGTGTCTCCCCGGCAACGGATTAGCCGAGCCAGTTCGCAATTGCCTGCAACGATCAAGCAAAAGAGGAGAGGACAGCAAGAAAAAAAAACGATACACTGCCCCTCGAAGACGTTGAAACGCTGGTGTCAGTCCGAGTAAATCCTTTTTTGCGCGCCGCACCGGGCGAAACTTTTCCACTTAAGCTTTAGTGCGGTTTTAAACTTCAGGCAGCGGTTTGCGTTTGCGGAAGTCTTTCGGTTGGGCGTTATTTTCCGCCCGCGATCGTCCAATTTGGAGCGACTCTGGTGTGTGTGTGTGTTTTTTTTGGGGGATAGAAACATTAGATAGCATAATTGCATTCCCTTCGCGCACGGGATTGTGGCGAGCGGCAATTTTCTTCGGTTTCCCCCCCCCCCTGGTACAAACTCGAAAGTGAAGTACACTAGCTTGAAGGCGGCTCACCAAGAGATCGTAATCATTACTTCCATCATCAAGCGACACTCCACCTGGAGCGGGAGAGAACATCGCCGGGAAACCTCACGGGCTGGTTGACATAATCCAGCCGCCGGGAAGTTGGTTGGGTTTTCTTTTTGCCTTTGCTGGCTTGCCTTATGCCACCACGTCCCGTACGGTGCATTCGTGGCCGATTGGAGAAAGTTAGCATTTATCCAATTGTCCAAACAAATTCCCTAAAGCCATTTTAAGTTGTTCCTCTCCGCTGGTCCGCTTCGTGTACCGTGGCTTGGTGTGTGTGTGTTTGTGTGTGAGGGGGCCTGAAAGTGTTGACCGTGTACCGTGCGCCGAGGGCCTCGGGAAAAGTCGGAAAAGTTAGTCATGCTCCGAGAATCCGACCGGGATCAGCTTGGACCGTGTGGCTTTATTTCGTTTTCCACCTTTCCACCAAACCGACAAATAACCGACCGGTACCGAGATCAGCATTTTCATTTCACCGCACACACACATACAAACACACACACACACACACACATACCCATTATGCCGAAGGCTGTTTTCCACCTTCACACCTATCACGCCAGGCGCCATGTGGTTTTTCCGCCTCGAACCGGAAGGCATTCTTTTTTTTCCTGTCGCTCCCCACAGGCTGCACAGGTGAGAAAACTAAAAGGACAACACCTTCCACGGCTCGACGGGTGGGGGGGGGGAGGGACATGGTGACCCTTGCGAGAAAAAGCGGGAAGGTGGACGTGAAAAGATAAACACAAAGTCGCACGAGAACGGCCAAAGAGAAACGCGCGAGAGCAACAGCATCGACGGAACGGGGAGAGTGGAACAAATTAAACAACCCGTAAAGTCATATCTCGAACACCACCGGAGGGTGTGGTTCCCGGGAAATTCGTCCCATCTGCCCGGTGTGCTTCCCCCCCCCCTCCCCCCCCATCGTTTCCTTCGCGGTGCTTCATTTAGTTGCAGAAATCGACTGGGACAGGGTTGGTTACCCGAACGCCGCGGGCGTAAGCTTTTCGCGAATGACAAAGTGCGGAAAACAGCTAATAGCGTTTAAGGAAACTAAAATTAAATTCATATCAGTTGGGGGAAAGTTTTTTTTTGTTTGCCTCGGTCTCTGTTTTGTTTTCGCATCATCTTTCCGGGCGAGTTTGGTGTCTGCACTGAAGGAAAACTCGCAAGGACAGCTGGAAAGGGTTGGAATGGACAGCAGCAAGTAGCAAGCAGAGATGGCTGCCATTTTGGATTTTATATGCTGGAAATGGTTCACGAGTTTGGTTGTTGCATACGAGTGGATCTAATTTCTCGGCCTGGGGGAAGGTAAATTTGCTGCAAACTTGTTCAGTGTCGTCTGTAATTAGCTTAGTTTGAAGGATAACTAAGCGAGGAGTGTTGCTTATAATGTTAAAAAACGTTTCAAATATTCTTACAACTTATAATACGTCCAAAATACGTAAATACGTTCAAAATTGATAAAAATGTGAAAAAAATAAATTATTAAAATGCTCCAAAAGCTATAAAATACACCAAATACATTAAATACAAAGCTATTAATGGAGCAATCAATACTTCGAATTGCATACTTTCAGGGGCAAAACAGTGCGTAAGCGCAAAATTATAAATCTCTATGAGGAAATGTTCCCTTACGCAATACTAGCTATGTACTAATGCCTTTTTTTAGTAATAAAATGTTTCCATTGGACTGTCGTTGGCAATTTAGAGTATTTTTTATTAATTCTCTTGTGCATTCGTATAAGTATTGTCAATCTCTATATGACAAGAACTAAGCAGATCGCAAAACACAAGACAAAAATCGTCAAATTGCGACAGAAAATAAGTAAGGTAGGAGAATATTACCTATTTTACCTTTCTTTAAAAGCGATTGGTTCACTGTGAGCAATCGTTTCTTCATTTTGCCAGCAAATTTCCCATCCAAATCCATACAAAATCCCTGCTTCTCATTCTTCCCGCTGAGGTGAACCGTTAAAATGAACGACAATTCACCGTGCATACCATGTGCGCACGCGAAGATCCCGCAAACCCCCGTCTCATAACTAAATCAATATCCTTAACCCGAAAACGCTTCACAGAGCCGCGCGTGTAGCGGTAGATCCGGTTTTTGCGACTGCGAACTCCGTTCGAGCGTAATCGGGCCCGTGCACACGGTGCCTTTACCTTGCCGGCGGGCACAAATGTTCGCGCGATTGCACAAATCCGTTCGCCATGCATTCCGAGATCCGTGCAGTTGCACGAGCACGCAGCTGCAGCTGTGCGGCAGCTGGTACGATCGATCGGCAGGGTTGCGTCGGGATATCGGGAACAAACCCCATAATATTGCCAAACCCCGTGCTCGTGCTCGTCAAGCGCAATCGAACGAAAAATACTATACTCTGGGCCATCGGTTGCAGTCCGCGTCCGGGGGAGGGCATTGGGAGCGGGTGGGAGGGGCCGCTGGCAGACAATGCGCACACCGACCGAAAACACTTGTTAGCCAGGCAACGCTCACGAGCGTCTATTGATCCTCGTGTTGTTGTTTGCACAGTCTGCACATGTTTATTTGTTCGTTCGCTCGCTGTGGCAGACGCGATTGCCTTTCTTGCTGCAGCGTATTGTGTTTGGAGATTTGATGAAGCACCGGGGTGGGTGGTGTGGACAGACAAAAAAAGACTCCTTTCCCGTTGCGCGGGCGACCAGTTGCGGCAGCGTGTTCACGTGTTAGATGAAGCGACACATTTCCACGCCGCCGCTGACTGCAACGGAATTTGAACAATTTCCCCGGGCCTGGCTTGCCTTTCCTCCCCAGCACGCCACCCGTGCAGCCGAAACCGGGAACCGGGGCTTTAGGACGGATCGGATCGTCTCGATTCAAAGTGCGGCGTCTTCATCGACGCGCGCGCTCTACACAGAGGCTATGAAACGTGCTCGTTTGCCGGGATTAAATTCATGTGCAATTGATTTTCTCAATTTACACTCTATTTATCGCCTGCCTCTTCCCATGGCCATACACACACAGCACGCTCCAGTGGGCGGGAACCAGCAGCATACTCCACCCCCACAGCCACATAAACCAACATAAATGGGCAATGTTCGGAACAGAATCTGTGCCAGGACCAGCTGGGGTACCGATCCGGGCGGTTTTGGCTCTGGGTGGTGCAACAACGCAACCGAGTACCGGGCGCCTCCATGTGGGAAAGGAAAATCCTTTCAATATATGCGTTCCCGATTCGCAGCGCTCCAAATGCATCGCCATCCTTCCTCCAGGCCCCGAGACGTACTCGATCGGGCTCAAGTGTGTTCGATAGATTTCCCCCACTCCTACACCCCCCCCCCCCCCCCCCACCCCCAATGCTCCGCTAATGCTCGGCTGCATTCGCTGCGGAACGCTCGCAATAGCTTGTGTGCGAGAAGAATGGATCAGTTCCACAGCTGCTCAGTTCACTCGCCGCTTTTTCCCCGAAGCCACCCGGGCACGGCTGCCGGGCTCCTTCCACTCGATCACCATTACCATCATCGCCGTCATCATCGGTTTGGCGTCTTTCCGATCCTTCGAGAACGACGAGCGGAAAGGGGTTGCGCCGGGGAAAAGGAAACACGTCGCATTAGCAAAGAAAATCGTGAACCGAGCGGGAACGGGTTTTCGGTCGACGGCGCACGGCGACGGAATTGTCGTACGAATTTATTGCGGTTTCCCATTAGATGGCCAGATAAAGGCTTGCCTGGCATGGAACGCCGCCGCGGCTGGGAGGATCCGGTGCAGAATATTTTGCTCCTGTGGGTGAGGATTATTTTCTGCAAACAGGATAGAGCGACAGAAGAAGCAACAAAAAAAAATCTGTTCTGTTTGCGTATTTACTTGTGTGGAATGCGAAACGGAGTGTATACGGCTCGTTAACACTTTCTTCACCTCCCAAACCCGCCGGTCCTTTTTTCTTTGCAGCTTCTAATGGTGCCTAGTCGGATTTTTCGCCGAGCACACGTTAATTGCGCGCGCGCGGATGGAAAGCGCGATTTTCCAAGACTCATTAATTGAATTCAATGTGACGCTCGATTGAATCTGTCCGCTTTGGGGTGCATTGTGTTGGTTGACGCTCACTGCGGGAACATTACAAATAGGAGTTTTTCGTACTGTATTGGAAACCAGGCGGTGAGGGAGCATAAATTAGATGTGTTAGATTTGGCGTGAAACTTGAAGAAGCCTTGCCCGCCCGTACGGCCACTTGACATGCGATTAGAGGTTTCGCCATCCAGTTCGTGCGATTGTGTCGTTTCTGTAAGGAAGTTATGCCTTCAGCCGTTGCATTAACCTTTATGGAGCGATGGAATGGCATTTGTCGACGGTGCACTTAGGTGGCTGACAGACGAAACTACATGCGAGGTTTTATTCGAGACATTTGCACCGGAATATAAGCTAAATCAGCTGTGCAGCTTTTGTCCTGCAGAAACGCACTTTCTTCACAAACTCCTCAGTGATTTATGAATCTCTTTCATTTCGTTGTGCGTCAAAATCTTCGTAAAGTTGTTTTTGATACTATGCATTGGACACCTGAAGATACGGCTGTCTGCCCAGCAAGAAATGCGTTTAAAAACTGGTAAAAAAAACAATTGAAAAAGCTCCGCCAATGGTATGCTATTGAGGGTAAATTTGTAAAATAAGATTTAAACTAAGCAATATGCACGACTAAACCCACTATTAATGCTCCTCTAATGTTTGAAGAGCTAAACTTTACAGAGATTTTCAGAGACAAAGCTGCTGCCTGTAGGATCGTGTGTTAACGACAGATTGCATACTTTCAGGCTCAAATCAATAATTCATCTCTAACATATGCAATTCTTGTTACTTGTTTCGATGAATAAGGACTTTTAATGTCCTGATAATAGAAAAGGACTTTTGAACATTATTTATACAGATGAAAGTATAATAACTTATTGAATCGATTGAAGAACACACTCCTGCGTACATCAACACCGATGCTATTAAAAGACGATAAAAAGAACCATTTGTTTGTGTTGCTTTCGACACACTTAGGTAAAGCTGTGCACATGAAATATTGGTGCGATTAAGTTATCTCGAAATATTCGAGATTGGATTATTCAAGACTCACGATGCATTTCGTGTCTCGTGCAGCAGTCTATCCTAGCCCATAAGCTCTCATAATCCACTTCAATCTTATGCCTGTCTGATTCGTACCCTTTTCCATGCGCTTTATTCCCGCAAGCAACGAAGCGATAATTTATGCAATGAGTTTTATTGCATTTTTACAAGAAATTTACCCTTCGCGCGCGCGAAGCAAAGGCACAATTTACATTTACATCCCTTCGACGGCCGAGCGTGCAACAACTGTCACGACGACGACATTTGATATTGAATTCTAAGCGCACCGCAGAGCGTGCACATAAGCATTATGTTGTTCCACACGGCCGTAAACATGGCCACCGAACTATTCCCGCTCGCTGTGTGCGCACTTAATGTATGCAGATCGCTCTATGAATTTCGCTCTTCGCGCCCGACAAAAAAGTAGCAGCACCGCCGCGAACTCGCGTGTGTCTGTCGGTGGAAGAAGGGTGTATAATAACGTGGCACTTCGCTGTCTCGGCCCACTTGGGACCCATTTGGGTGGTTCCGTTTTCGGTGCGCCGTGTCAAATCACTTGAATACACACCACGAAATGAGGCACTTGCGCTACGCGCTGCTCATCCGTTTCCCGGGGATTGCTCGTGCGTTTTTGTTCTTCTTCCTCGTTCGTTACGTGCCCACCGCCATTGCGTTCGCAATGTTGTATGATAATGTGTGAAATAATTGCAACGATTTGCGTTTGCCACATCCGCTCGGAGGAACTTCCGTCGCCCCGGTCGTCGTCGTTTCCCACACACACACACACCCCGACTGGATCATCGTTAGTCAGGCACACACAAACGGCAGGGAAGTAACAAGTTTTGCTACTGAAATCTTACACAATCCTCGCAATAGTGGCACCCGAACCCAAGTGTATTTTTTATGGCGCTTGCCATCCCCGACTCTCGCCAGTCCAAGAAGAACTGCTTGCGAATCCTTTATTCTACATGTGTCCTTCTCGACATCCAGCCCGGGGAGGGGGGGTGTGTGGTGTAAAGTGGGCCAGGAAAGTGTTATGTGAACCATACGACAATGCTTCCTGCGCACAAAACATAACAACATCGTACACACGAACGGGATTCAATGTGGGGAATGCGAGCAGCAGTAAGTTTCCCCATAAGAAGAAGAAAAGTCATATGCAAAATGGGTCCGCGCGCGTGTGTGTGATCACACGTGTTCCGTGGGGGGAGGGGGTGGCGTGGGCGAGGAGCGCACATATGCATGCTTCGCACGCACCCAGACGAGCGTTTGCACAATTGTGTTCCAACTCGCATACCACCAATCGCTTCAGCCAGGCGGACGTCGAACGGGTATAGTTTCTTATTTTATTTTATTGAATCATTTTATTTGCATATATTATTGCACATTTGCGTCATGCTCCGATATGAGCTTGGGGTGTGCCGGGTGGCTGTGTTTGCTGTGTCGTTCCGATCCGTTCTCTCCTTCTCCTTCTCTCTCTCTCTCTCTCTCTCTCTCGCTTCTTAACTCACAGTTCACTCTAGCAACTATTTGCAATGATTTCTCTGTCGCTATCGTTTTTGTCGTTTAGTGCAGTTATGTATGTTCTAGGGCTTCGGTTCCGCTCTCTGAATCGCCATGGCGTCTCCCGGGGCAGTATTCCGAACCGGGTCGGGTGGGGGTGTTTGTGGACGAGAAAGTTCAAACCATGCGCCCCGGAACAAAGCGACAACCAGAAGACCAATTGTATCCCCCGTGCGGCAGCAACAAGGAAAACAAGCCACCACACTTGGACCTGGTTCAACGAGCCTTGCACAGCAGCGTATCGTCACGCAGGACGAGTGGGACACACGCACACATACTGCGACCACCACTGTTTTATTGCCACTTGATACATTCGTTTGATGGTGTCGTATGGTGTTTGGGACGGTTTTGCCGAACCGAATCTCGCGCGCTCGTGGTGTGTGGGATTTTGAAATCAATTTTTATGGTATAATTTTCCTTTCACCGCAAAAGCGCGGAGCGTTCGCTTCCGGGGGGGAGGTGGTGACAGCGTTCAAGCAGTGCCCGGGTCGGCTTTAATCTTTTATCCCGATGCGACTTTTACGAGCATCTAACCACGGGCGGTGGTGTGAGAAAAATGGTTTGATTTATCCGGCAGCGTTTATGAGCGTGAAACAATCAGGAAACGGAGCGGCGATGTAGAACTTGCATACATTATATTTGCTGCGTTCTTTCAACGATTGCTAGAGCCAATCCAACCAATCGACCTTCTTCACGTTAGATTTACAAGCGATTTTCTTTATTTGCAGAAAGGCTGCTGGGAGTAAAAAACTGGAAAGAATTGTAATTAACGTGATTGTAAACCAACTTTTCCCCTATACTTATGTAAAGTCAGGAACAAGATATGTTTTTAAATAATATTTCACAGATTCATTACTCCATTCCAATTCCTCAAGCAATTCAACTTTCGTTTATAAGACAATGCAATATTTTCGCAGATTAAATATCAGCCTAAAATTATGCAATTCGCATAACACCAATTTTTAATGCAACATTGACTCTATATTTGTCCGGATTTGAATTGTCTTGCCTGTTGAGGTGGATGTAGTGAACATCTCTTGCTCTTGGGAGTGCTGCTTTATCAACTGAACGCTACGATTGTTTTAAGCACAGCTTTACGGATTGTTCCATTTGTGTACGCGTGTACGCCCGCTTCCAAAGCAAGCAGCTTTTTCTAGTGCAAATTTCGAACCAAAGCTCACAGCGTTGGTTGTTGTTCCTTGTACCTACGGGCATAATTTTCCAACGTTTCAAAGGTACACACACACACACACACACACGCCGACTGTTGGCCCAGACGATTGTTTCACTCCAATCATGCGATTGGGAGCATTTCCCCCTCCCCCGGTGCAAAGTGAACAGATGAAAAGTAATAACGAAGGATTTATGCCGTCCACCACTCGCAGCTGCCTCGCGTTTTAGTTTAGCCCACCAGTTTTAGAAAGCAAACCGAGCGAAACTCTCATTATGATAAACAGAGCAGGAGAGCGAGAGTGAAAGAGGAACAATAAAAAAGAAACAACCCACCAGACGGAATCGTAGCAAATCCCTTATCCTCACAAAAATCCACGCCAAACGGGATACGCGGTTCGATTTTTTTTGGTTCGTTCGCGCGGTTGAGCGCGGATCGTGCGCTATTTCCCGCATGACGACTATTTCATTTGGATTTTCGACCAAATTGCACGAGCTGGTCAAATATTGGTTTTGCCGGCACCAGCAGCGCACCGCATCGACACGAGGCTTCGGAAGAGCATTTGCCAGCGCCGTGGAAAGTGGGTGGTGCCAGCCGCGCGATCCAGCCATCTGATAAGCGTCCCGCGAGCGGGTGTAACCGATAAATGGTATTAGCTCCACTTTCTTTCCGTTTCTGTCCCCCCCCCCCCTCTCGATCTCCGCGTAACATCCGTCCATCGAGCGGCGGCTGTCAGCTGCGATCCGCTGTCGAGCATTGCTGGCAATGAGGATGATGCACACAATGATTCCGGGTTTGCCCGGCCTTCGGGGGGAGGTGCGGGTGGTTTTTTGTTCGATTCTTTCCTTCCTTTGTATCGTGCAACGCGGTACACGGCGGGCGAAAGTTACATTAAACAATTGAATCCTCTGCACTAATCTGTGGACACTTTCTGAAGGGACGCGGACGTGGAGTAGGGACGTCTGCGGCACGAATGAAAAGGCTAGAATCGAACGAGAATGGAAACCACCACCGCGGTGGATTCGTGAGGATTCGAATTAAAAATCAATATTTGAACTGCAGGATAATTGATTCGCAGCGACTTATGGTTCCGGAGATGATATTTCCGCTGGGCACTGGCTAGATTAAATTTCATCGATAGAGCGACTGGTGGATTACAGGCTATGTAGAGTTACATGATTTCATTTTTTTCACATACAAACCAAGAAAATGTTATATTTTAAATATTTGTTCATTGTTTAAAAAATATATATAAAACCAGTTACAAGGGTTTTGAGCAACAATCAACAAAGCTTCTGCTAAACCTACTTAGACATCCCAGCTGTAGCAATTGTCAAACCGCTCTCTACAGACATTGCTGGTGCAAACGTAAAACTAAACGCTGGCCACTTCAGGCGGAATTCCTCATGAGTTCCTCCGTCATACGCGATGCTGCTTGCGTGCTCCTGTACCCCACAAACAACGCACAAAACGGAAACGGCAGACAGTTAACCAGCCAAGATTAAAAGCTCAAACGCTTCGGTCACCGCTTGTGAGGTTAAGCCCATCTTTCAACTCGAGGGTACAAATATGTGGAATGAATTTTCATGTGCCATTATTTTTTTTTTGTTGCTTCTTCTCTTGTTCTGTGGTGCGAGCGGTATGCTTCCCACGTGTGTGCTTCAAAACGACACGGGTATGGCGCATAAATAAGACTATTTAAACATTCATAAAGCAGAGCGTGGATATGACTTTTACCACCATCTATCCGGGTTGACAATATACGGTCGCATGGAGCATGGTTGCAAGAGCAGAAGCGGATGGGGACACGGATTGCAGGAACAATGTTCCGGCAGTGCCGTTCAGGTGAGGTAAACGAATGTCACTGCTGGGAGCAGGTTAACAATATGGTTTTTTTTTGCATGAAAAAATGGAACATGTCAGATTAGTGGATAGGAAGAGGATATGAGCCTTTCGCGACATTATTGCAGTATAAATAATCGCCTTGGTTGCTATTAATGAAAGTAAATTAAATAAAAATTATCTTACTATACAATTTCTCAGTGGACCAGTGTATTTTGAATGAAAAACAATGCACAAATAATCAATCTTATTGCATATTTTAATTTATTTTAAAATTCTGTAGAAACAACATAAGTAACAAGTCATGTTGAAGCTTTCTTATATCGACTATTCAAGATATCGTTTTTATGCTGCTATTTTTAGGTTCTTTTAGTTCTTTCTCTAGGTCTGTTTAGTAAATGGGGCGTTTGTGAACGTTATATTTTATATTTTTTGTGATTTATTTCATTAAACATTTTACTATGAATAATTATATTGATAGTATCATTGTTATGGGGTTTAATAAAGTGATTAAGGAAATTCAATTGTGATATTTTTTCTATGTTTCAAAAGTAGAACTTGCTTCCGTGATGGTTAGTTTGCGACTTTTACTGTCCGTTTTTTATTACAATATGTGTTCATTTATAAATTCATTAGATCATTCTCTTAAATCCTAAGCTTTTCCTTATCATTCTAGCAGTTGTTGCTGTTCAATAATTATAAAAAATAGTTCATGTCTCAAACAGAATCCAACCTTAGCAATTAGAAAATACATGCTACACTTTTTCTTCTATATTGAGGCTTTGTTCTAAAATACAAAACGTACCTCAATTCGTGCACATGGTTATATTCGCACAAATTATTACATTAACATTGTGCCACTTTAATACCTCCATGCAGCGAGGTACGCTGCATTGTTGAAGTATCACACTCTCGCGTCCCATCACGTCACGCGCAGGGACGGGCGGATAGTTTCACCGCCGAAGTAAATGGGCCCGGTTTCCACTTTCAGCACTCACTCAAGATTTCGCCTGTGACCGCATCTTCATGTTACCGTTTGTCCGCCCCGGGCACCACGGCTGGCGGAGGTGCCGTCAGAAATTATGTTTCCACTCGTGTAGCACTTACGTGGGCTCCGCGTAAAATCGTCTACGCCAGCCATCATCAGCACCGCCACCACGACCGACGGGAGCATCGTTATTCTCTGCTCGCGCGTCACCCAAAAGAGCAACGTGCCACGCCACGCGCGTACGCAAAACTGCCGTCTTCTGCGGGCGCCGCCTAAGTGAGTGGCCCGAAACTTCCCGTGCACAATATAATAATAGAACATAAATAAACTAAATCATTTTAATGTTTATGATCATTATAATTATTGCTTTTAAAGTATGTATAACCATTAGCGCACGTACGGACCTGTGGCCGGGCGGAGGGTGCATCAGGAACCATTCTCGACACGTTCTTCAGGCCCCAGCGCTCGGGAGGAGCCGTTGTTTCCCCCGTCGTACGGTTCGTCTTTGCGGCGGTGGAAACATTGCCGAACAAGAGCTGTACGCTGGCTGCCTTGGCTGCCAAGCAGCTTTGCTTCGCTCGGTCCGTACCGGCGGTCCGATGCCGATAATGATTGTTTCGTGGTGTATGTACGCGCGGGTTTTCACCGACAGTTTGCATGGAAAACGGCTGGTAGTAGAACACACACACAAAAAAAAACACATACACAAGCGAGTGTCATAGCACCTTTTTCACTTTAGGTGCGTCCCGATGGTATGTTGAGCGGACGGACTGGACGATGGATCTTTTTTTTGGTCTTAAATGGACAGAGCGCCGTCACCATCACCGACGATAACGAAAACGATCACCAACACCGACATGTCCGCTGGTTTATCATTTGTCGAGCGCATGAAAATGGGACGACCAGTGCGGGATCCAGTGGGAGCATTCAATTTTAACATGATTCAATAGGTTTCGGCAGGATGAAAGAATGGGGAGACTTTGTCGAGCTTCAGGAATGATGGTATGCGCTCGGTTACTTTGTCAGTGGATGTTGGAAGTGCCAGTTTTACTCTACTTATAGTTAAGATAAGAAAAGTAAAAAAATTAACCATTATTTGTAAAAAAGCATATTTGAGAGCCTCTGCATGTAGTTAATGATGATATCAATACAACAATGCTCTTAAGAGCAGTAAATATTAAACGTTAAATTCATATAAATGCAGTCGAAATGCTCCAAATGCGTCTTGTGAAGTAATCTGTTTTTAATTTATTTAAATTTAAATGAAGAAGTTACAATTCATATTTACCACATTCCCCAAACTCAATTAATAATGCAAATCTGGAAAAAATAATAGAAAATTAGTACTGTTTCAAAAGCCCTGAATGATAGTTTAACTTAGTATAAGACAGTTTTTGAATTGCTGGAGCTACTACTACGTCTTCAAAAATTAGGAAAAAATTGGAATTCTTGGTGAACTTGTATATCGTATATGCGCTCTTGAAACCTGGTGAAAACCAAGTATAAGCGGTGGCATACGCATGCTATACCCTTCTCTTGGTAAATGTTCCATAAAGTAAATCATGCCATACATCAAAACGCTACCTTTTCGCATTGGAAAAATTGCACCGCAACCGTCATCATCGTTCGCATGAGCGCAAACTTTAGAAGCCATTTCGTTCCTACCCCGGGGCACCCGGGAGGAACGTTGCGGGATGTGCGGCGAAACAAAGAATTCCAATCCGAGCTGCCGGGGAGAGCCACCGGGCATCCGGGTCGCCAGGATGTCGGCAATTTCAAAAGGATACCCCTATTTGCATGCCACACACAATTCTTTTCCTATTTAACCCTGATGGCGGACGTTCGGTACCGAGACTCGCACGTAAGAATACGGGAGCAGCAGAAGAAAAAAGAGACTCAGATTCTTTTTTTTTCGGTCCATTTTTGCCTCGCCTGGTATCACGGTACAACGATGCAGGATGCATCTGGTACTTCCGGGGAAGAGATTTTTTCTCTCTCTCTATTTCTCTTCCCTCTGCGCGTTACTACGTCCCCGTTCCAGGAAAGCACTCCTGCCGATTGGCCCCTGAAATTGGATGCTTTATTTCTGTCCGCTTTTATGCTCGGTTTTGCAGGAGCGACTTCCGGTTTGGGGGACGCGACGGCACGCACTTAGATTTGGTTGCTTTTTATTACTACTACCTCTTCGCTGTGGGGAGAGATTTTTCGCTTCAGCACAGCAAACAACGTTTCCTGCCCGTGGACGGTCAGGATTTAAAGCAGCGGTGAAAACGAAGGCAAGAAAAAGCCTACGCGCACCGCATCTTAACGCGAGAGATCAGGAACCTTCTCGAATCCAAACGTCTCCGTGCAACGCGAGGCATCGAGGTGCCTCTGCATTGCGATTGGCATGGACTCGACCAGCGGTTGCTCTGATCTGTGTGTTCTTTTTCTGCAAGCACCCGTTTTACACACCGACCGGCCGAGGGATGCAGGCTGTTGATGTTGCATTCATCCAAACGTCGTGCTCGTTGTTTTTGAAAGCGGCTCGCCCCGGAAGTGTGATGATGGTGCGCGTTGTGGTGAGATGAGTTTAAAAAAAAAAGCAAGCGGGCGACCGGGAGCGAGCGAAAATGCAAAGGATAAAGGCTAAGCTTGTTACACGAATCCTCTTTTCGAAAGGGGCCTGATTGTTTGAAGTGGATGTACGCCGACGGTTGAGCTGCAGGAGCTCTGTGGCCTTGCCGAGCATACGAAGAAGTGTACGGGTTGTCAGACGCTGGACGTCGCACGTCGGCCTGGTGTAGGGGTTGATCTCACTGCATATTGTGTCTGGTTCTGAGTGTGTGGGTTCGCTTTGGATGGATGACGGGCAGATGGGGACCCATATGATGACGATGATGACGCTGCCTCTGCTGCTGGTTGGTTGGAAGGACATAAATCAAGCCACGGTTGTGCAGCAGCACTGCTAAACGAGCTTCCCGTGGCAGGAGGCTTCATGTACGTGTCATTTTACAGTAGATTTAATTGGGAACGGTTGATGACGGGAGGTTGTTAAGGCAGGTGAGAGACCAGCGTATGCACGCTCTCTGTACACGTGGTCTGTCAGGTCAGCCCTGGCACAGTTTTGTCTTCACCGAAGAAGGGGTTGTTTTTTTTTTTAATTTAATCTCGCACAGCTGAAGCGTCCTGTGGGGGATGTGACATACGCTTAAAAGCAACTACCAAGCTGCTCCATGCGATATTTTTCAGCTGAAGCCTCTAAACCCGGGCCATTCAAGTTTAATTTTATTGCCATTATGATTATCTACCAAATGGTACATCAAGCTAGTTTTGACACCGTCGCAAAACGGCGGCGAGGCCGACATAAAGTTGCGACAAGACCTGCCGGCAGCCTTCTGTAAACCATGTTCTCTGCTTTACGACACTCTTAATTTTTATCCTAACAAGTTTCCGCACGCAAGTTCCGCCCGGGCTCAGCGTGCCGTAATATGATTTACCTGTCAGTCGCATTCCCACCATTAGCCATCCTTTAACGATGGCCCCTGTTTCTACAAACCACTCTCCCGCTCGGTCCCATCTGCTCCCGGGCAGGGCCGCGACTGTCTCAAACCATTTCCCTTGGACAAGCAACACTTGTCCTTGTCCGAAACCGGTATCATTAAAAGTAACTGCTCGTCAACAACTGCCTTGCGATAAATGGCCTACTGTGGGCTCGATTCGCTGGCCGAAAACACCACCTCGCACCACCTGCAAAGCAGGACAATGTTTTCCCTGCTCGCCACCACGCACCACCTCGCGCCACTCCTTCCCTTCTGGCAGGTACGATAATAGTAGTCACCCGGCCCACCCGGAAGGCTCCACTAAGTGCAACTAGGAACTCTAACCAGCGATAGCGGCAACCGAGCGAACCCATTCCGCAAATAACCAAATCACCATCAATCCCGAAAAACGAGAGCATCATCGGCCATTAAGCTTAACGATCAATTAAAACCTGATCTACGGATCCGCCGGCGGGAAGGGTGAAGGCGCCGGCAATGATGACAACCGCCCATAGGTAGTCGGCACCTCTCGAAGACGCTCCACGCGCAATGCGTCGTACAATAATTTTCGGGGACGTTCTGTTAGTTTTCCACCAGTTTTCGCCGTGTGCGACCCGGGGCGCGGCAATCGTCTTTCCGCCATATTTGCCTTAATCTGTCTGTCGTAAAAACCGGCCTCCATTTGTTGTCCCTCGGTGGTGGGCGGGGGAGGGACCGTTTTCTAATGAGCATTCGCCATTTCCTTCTGTAACGATCGTTTTCTGACATCGTTTTCGTGTTTTCGTGCGTATATGGTCGGTAGTATTTTTGCACCGCTCGAGGGGGTTTTTTTTGTGTAAATGGGTGTACAGTGCGCTAACAAGCTGCTTTTGAGGGCTACATTATGGATAAAAATGATCATTACACTGAGCTCAATAGTACGAAGTGTGTCGGATTGGTTTTGAAGATCGTTAAACGCATCGTCAAGAAGGAAATCGGCGTAAACAAAATTAATATTTCATTACGCAGTGGTAAGATCCTTATCCGTCGTTTGTTTGCTTGAAGATTAGATTATTTAGTAGCTCAAAGTGCTTTTTTTTGTATTTCCCAATAATTTGTTTTTATTATATTTCATACACTGCAATTTTACAATGCGAACCTAAAGGAAAAAATCCCTTTCGAATGGATCATAGTTTCATCCAAAAACATAGTAAAATAACATCCAGAAAACAGCAAACATCTCACACATTTCTTCTCAAATGTGACTTTTAAACGCCTAAATGTAGCCTTTAATACTGTCAGTGCATTGCTGAATTCGAACAAGCTGTATCTTACCCTTTTATCCTCGCGTGTTTTATCACACATCGCACACAATAAAACAGTAAAACACGGCACAAATACCTCCAATAATGTCGCAACACACCTCAAAGCCTTCAATCGCACATTCCGGAACCCGCTCGCAGCAAATCTACGTGTGAGAGCCCTCGAAATGGTGACGAGCGGTTCCTTAAGCCGTGCTCACACGGAAACGGTTGTCGCATTGTTAACACGGCCATTGTACGGCGCACTCACCGCCATTGGGGCTTTCGGCAGCATCAGGAATAACAAACGTTAAATTAACCGAACACAAATTTTACTACCACCATCACCGACGCGAGACACGTGGTGGTGGATGGGCCGGAAATCAACCACGTCAAACGTAAACATCGCGCTAGAAAGTTATCGCTGGGGTTGGGGTGGCGGAAAGGATTGCGCTCCCCCACGCAGGTATCGCTCCTACCGCGTGTCGACCTGTCGACGAGCCGACTTTTCTTTAATGAGAACAAAGTTTCCCATACGCTCCCTTCGGTTCCACACGAAACTCCCCTACCGCCGTGCTGGGTTAACGCGTTTTAAGATGGGCCGGAAACAGGACCATAACCATACCACCGTCATCCTTTCAACTTCCGGTGGAAAGGGGTACCCGGGTACCGTGTGAGTGAAATTCCGCCGGTGGAGGTAACTTGTTAAGGAGCTGCTGGAGAATGCAGGAATGCCTGATGGTGACTAGCAGAGGTATTATCCGATTCCGGTGGCCTCTGATCTTGACGGGTCATCTTTCCGCCCTGGGAGAGATGAGATGGCCATCGTTGATCGCATTTTCATTCCTTCGCCCACCCTCCGACCCGGGCTGGGATAATGGGCATGCCGGTGATGATGATGATGATGATGATGACGACGATGGCGAAGATCTTGTAGCCTGGAAATGATTGTTATGGTGATAGACGATGGATAAGGATAATTTTCCGTCCTCGCTTGCTGCGCTGCTGACGGGGAAAAAGTGGATACGAAAATGGCTCGGGTTATCGCCGGCAGGTGGTGTATTTTCACAGCTAAACTAACAACCGCAAACTATCTCTGACGCGCGGTCTCTCGCCAGCGTTGCACAAAGCCCCACGGTGCGCTGTATCCGTGTTGTTCCATTTGAAGACGGTGTGTGTGTGTGTCTGAGTAGCGGGGGAGAAATTTAACCGACATCCTTGTGCTAGCACAAACGTTTCCTTTTATTACAATCTCATTCATTTTTCCATCACGAACTCCACCGATCTCCTCAGTCGTCAGCTCGCGCGCAGTGGAGTGTGCATTCTGACAAGCACCCACTCTCGTCGCAAACGAGGAACCACTTGGAGCGGACCGGTGTTCCACCTTCACCGACGTTCAAACGGGTGTAAATCTTACAACAACCGTTCGCGCTGCTCCGTTCGTTAACCTCAAGACCCCGGGTGGGTGTGCTATCGCTTCCTTTTCCCCGAGAGCAGCGAGGCTGCAATCTCCCACGACATGGAGCCTGCCCGTTCGCACGGCTCCATTGCGCAAGGGAGCGCAAAAGAAAAGCTCACACAACCCACCTTTCGGCACACGATTGCAGCGACCGGGGCGAAAACTTTCCCACCCGCCCAGAATGGAACCGCTGCGATGGGATTTGGCTGTTGGGCTGGTTGGGCGCGTCGGTTTCGTGCGCGTTACGCAGCAGCACGCGGAACACTGCCGCTTGTGGAATGCGAAACACAACAATCTAATTAAAATTTAGTTTGTACACGACGCGCTGTAAGTTCGCGCTGTTCATAACGACGCGTGTCAACGAGGCGGCGCTTCCACCTTAGATTACTGCTGCCTTCCGTGGGATGTGCATCGTGTACTTTTTTCTTCTGTTCCTCTTCTTCTCTGCGCTCACGGCAAAGACGGCAAAGACGGTAAAGACGGCAACCTCTCCCTCTTTAAAATTAGTGCACAAAGTCATTATGGTTGTGTAGTACCTTTGTGTGTGTGTGTGTTGTGAGTTTCTAGGGTTGGTGGGTTGCCGGGATCTTATGCTCTGGGTGAGACACGCGCGTGCACACGCGTGTACCGTGCGGGGGGAACCATTAAACATAATTATATTAATAATCGTGACAGGTTAAAAGCATGCTGTAACGTATTTTTTGGCAGGGTGGCTAGAGCGCAATGAGCCCCACCCGTCGTAGCGTGTTGCTTTTGCTGCTTTTGCCTCCGAGGATGTGTTTTCTGGGCATATTTTCATCACTGCCTGTAATGGGATAAAATAAATTTTCGCTGTTTATTCGTTCGTATTAGCTTTTAGCTTAATTACGAAACCGGCACCTGATTTGTTTGTTTATGTTCTTATACAAGCACATGTTACACTCACTTGGATTGTAGACAAGGAACCACATTTCATATATTTAACAAATGAGAACTCTAGTGGTTATTGAAATCATAAAAAGCATTTCGTTCCGTCTTGAACTGCTCGTAGATCCTATAAATCGAAAAACAGCTGAATGCCTCACGCTATCGGTGGTATCAGTCTCAGCATCAGCAAGCAGGACTACATCACAATGCCGATTCAATGCCGATTCCAAGTTTCTATCGAACTGATGGTCTATTGGAGTGTATAACATCCACTCCAAGCGATTGCAAAACGATTCTGGATTTTAGTGGAGAATTTGCGTCAACCGCAGAACATCATAATCGCCAGAGCAAGGAATGATGGTTATTATACCCATTGATTATTAAGCTAGTCTAGTATGGGTATTAATAATTGATTAATATTTAAATTATGTCTAATGGAGGAGGCATTATATATTATTAAAATAATGATTTTTTACTTATAATTATTTTTTCTTTTCTCTTCCACAGGTGAGTAATCCAGTTGACATGAATGGTTTTTTTTCCAAATTTACTGAGTAAGTACGTAAGCATGCCATCTGTTTGAATGGGAATACTTCCCAAAAAGTTGCTTCTGGTCTAATAATATCCAGGGAGATATCGTCAATCGAGACATCATCAAACACTCAGAACCAGCCCGGAAGTGTACAGCTTGCACAAGGTCATTTGAGGCTGTTTTGATTTATTTGTGAAGCTCAGCTGGAAAGACAGTCCTGATTTTTCTTTCGTGATTCAAAGAAACCAGGTTTAATGTTTCTAAACACATGAAAAAATGCTCTTTCGAGTGTTGCAGCCCAAAATAATAAGCCTTATATCATACTAAGGGCAGTCAACATGCCTAAAAATCGTACGAGTATCGCACATTGCATACTTTTAGGCGCAAATGTGCTTAAACTGCACGAAAACTTCGATCAACTCCTTGTTCGGCCGTGAAAATAAAAAGATTGTTCACAGCGACTTTTCCCGTCCCGTCCATCTATCGGCTGCACCCGCAAAAAGAACGAGTGCTGCCGTCTCATTGCTGACGGCGGGGAATAAAGTTTGAAACCCTTCCAGCAAAACTTTCCTCCGACACATTTCATTTTCTAAACCGAAAGCGCGAAGAAGGTGAAAAAAAACGAGCAACCCACACCCACAGCAATCTGCCCTGCACGGTAACGAAGGAAATGAGTTTTACTGACTCCGCAGAAAACGCAGTTTCGGCCTCGGGCCCTGAAATGAGCTGAGCCTAGTTGCCTTCCCGGAGCCTACCGGTGAAGGGCCTACCGTGTGCAGTTTTTTTTTCTCTTCTCGCTGTTGTTATTTTTGGTGCTGGCAGCTCGAACGATGTTCCTTCCTTTCGCTGCCGTCTTCCGGCTCGATCCTACCAGCAGCCGACCTTGCCTTTCGTGTGTGTGTGTGTATGTGTGTGTGTGTGTGTGTGTGTGTGTGGGGGGGGGGGGGGGGGTCGATAGGTGAACAAGGAACCCTTTCGGAGGAACAAAGACGGTAGTCAAATTGGAAATTAGAATGAGAAATCAGTTTTCAAGTCAAGTCAAGTCTCGCCGAGAACCACGGGACGAGAAAATGGGAAAATTCCGGTTCCGGTAACACATTCTTCACCGGTGCGCCGGCAGGCCTTCGCATCGGAGCCGATCGCATCGGCGGAGCGCAGTGACGGCAAGCGTCTGGCGAACGTTTCCCAACGGCAGGCAGAAAATAACCGGAGCCTGTCCGCCGCCTGTCGTTGCGGAGCGAACCTGTCAACTTTTCACCAGTCATCCGTGCTGCCGAAAAGTTACCCCTTCGTAATACTTACTGCCTGCAACGCTGTCGTTCGCCGGTGGCTGGTTTGAAGCTCAATGCGTGTCAATAATGTGCTTCATAACTTCGAACAGAAACCTTTCGGATGACAAAAAAAAAGAATGTGACGTCGCGTTCGGCTGCACGGAAAACGAGAAACGTGTCTATCGGCGTGTAGTTAGGGTTAACATTTTCATCAAGTGATTTAAAATCGATTTGAGGGTCGGCTCGCGATGCGGGGAGAAGCGACGTTCCGGTGATGCATTACCACGGCTCTCGAAACGCTGCAGTCACAAGGAGAAGAAATGGCCTACCCAGCTCGCATCAAGTCACAGCGATCCATTCATTATGAGGAGATTTCCCGAATTCCTGGCGCAGTGAAACGAAGCCCAAAGAAAGAAAGAGAGAAAAAAACAGCCTGCGCCACAAGAGCGCCCCACGAAAGTGAGTCAATTCGATTGCCGGAATCGTCCTCATCAACAATGGTGGCCGCCCCGGTCCTGGTTCCGGGAATGATTAATCGTCGGCAGCTGAAATTGCTTCTCCGTGGGCTCCGTGCGGGCTTCAATATTTATCTTCTTAATTACCAGCGAAAGGGCCCCCCCGTCCGCCGGAGTCTTTTGCGTACTAATGTGTTTCGCAGGGTGGATTGACGCTTTGGTGAAAGGATTCCCCGGCACCGATGAGTCGATGTGTTTGTGTGTGTGCCGATTGGGTCCTGCCGGGTACCGAGTACCGGAATGCCTACTACAAACACACGCACACACTTTGGTCCAGTTCTTGGAACGGCGTTCCGGCCGTGTCCGTGGGCGAAACGCAGATAAATCGGCCCCGATCAAAATGGCGCACTCGTCCCCGGTGCCTGGGAGTTTCTTTGCTTACTTTTATACCCTTCCTCCCCACGCCGGGGCGTTCCGTTGACCCCACCGACTCTTCTGAAGTTGTGGTGGAGCAGGAGTGTAAGAAATGCCCGTACGGTGCGTTCTCAATCCGGGGATAAGCGCAAAAAACGAGGGTGGGCTAGAATAATAGCAAACCAGTGATGTGCGGAAGACGACCAGGCCCGTCAGCGCCCCAGGGATCGCAACGGCCAAAAACCGAACGGCCCAGGACGGCCTTCGCTCCACGGCGGCCCGTGTGCGCACGGTGAAAAACTGTCGTCATCAAGCACTCATTAAAAGCAAATATCAATCAAGAACACATCTCGTGTTCGTTGTCTTCGGTCGCCTCTGTATGTGTGCCTGTATGCGTAAGTGTATGCAGACGATTGTGGGGGGCATTTCCTCCCTCCTGCATCACCCACAAAGGAAATCGAATTTCTCGTTCGATTCACCCGTTTCCTCTTAATCGTCCGCCGAAAACCGCCGGACCAGTCTGTCAGGACGGTATCGATTTTATCCGAGCCTGTCTCCGGGACGATTGATTCGTTTTTTTTTTGCTGTGCCTGCTCCCCCTCTTCGACGCGATGAAACGACGGGATGGGACGGGGAAATTTATTGAAAGCAAATTCCCGATTGTTGATAAAAAACGGGCCGGTTGGCGAGGAAGACACAGATGCGCACTGGGATGGCAGTTTCGGAGGAGGCCCGTTTTTCTTGGGTTCTGGTCCGCACGGACGGAAACATAATCGAAAACAAACAATTTGCGTGGATGGAGTTTTCCAGCGGCTGCCGAATCGCTGCTTTGGAGGAAAATGTTGCTTACGTTCCGGGTAGCGAGTGATGCGCAGGATAGAGTTTTCAAAACGTGCCCTAAGCTGGTGTCTTGTGTTGGAATTTCTATTTAATGTCTTCCAAGGAGACATGCATGGTTTCAACATCTTTTGCGAGTGTCATTCATTTGAATTGAATATTAGAGGTATCACGTAGTTTGGAGACAATAATAACAATTATTGAAGAAATTTCTGAACAAATCTCACCAGTTTCTGTTGAAACATCAGTCTTTTTTTTCAACTTACACAATATACCAAGCGCGATTTTCTGATCGGGTCGTTACAAAGCATTTTTAAGGTAGCAACAATTGCTGACAGTTCTTTAACCTTCAAACTTGGCAAAACAACAGTATTTGTACCTCTTCCTTAAAAGCAAAAAAAAAAAAGAAATACAAACATCACACACGAATAAAACCATTGCGGAAGTTTTCTTTTCAGGATGTCATGGAAAGATGTCAAATCTTTAAGACAACATGCCTACAAATATTGAAAAAAATAATAAAAATCTTCATATCTTTGCAGAAACCTCGTATATTTTCAGAAGTATCTTGTGAAAATATCTAATCGCTGTGGTAGTTGCAATAGAAATAGCTTCATGTGATGTTTTTTTTTCATAAAGAGACAAGCATCACGAGTGCTTCGTGATACCCATACTTACCTTTTGACATCCGCAAATCACCATACGTGCACTTTCGAGCCGCTGCACGGAGGAAATTCTTCCGCTCCACTACTCAAACGGTATTATGCATAGAGTCAAATTTAATTTCAATCTATAGCGTATCAAACGGCGCCGTCGACGGTTCACGAAACAACCTCAAAATTGATTGAATAATATAGCAGGGTATCATCATCATCATCATCGTTATTATCGTGTGCCATCGTGTAGTTCCCCGACAGCGACGGTTCTCCTTTTTCGACTGACTCCTTTCGTGCGCAAGGAGCACGGAGCAACGCGCGGCATGCACGGTCGGAGCGGTTTGGACCGGAAGCACACGTACATGACGCTTTGATACCGATGCGATACCCTGCTCCGGGGGCAGATTCCGAATCCATATATTATGCATGAGAACTCAACCCAGCTCAGACGGGAGGGTTACGCGCACGCCAGCGAAACCGACAACTCTCCGACGACTTCGAACGTTTCGAAACATTGACTGTCACTATTTGCCACTCGCAACTTCCGGCTCGGTTGCGGGGCACCGGGAGCCGTTTTGCCGAGAAATTGATGCCGACGCTAGAATGTCGCGAAAGGGTTTTGCCTCTCACGCAGCGCCGCCACAAGATTCGCGTGTAATTAGGTTTGACGCACATCGGAAAGGGTCCATAGGTGGGAAAAGGATTTGATGGGCTCCTCCCAAGGTTGAGGTTGGCGCGAGATGGTGCGTGAAATCATTCTAGATTCAGTTACCTATATTCGCAGCAAGTTTAAGCGGTTGCATTGGTTTTGCAACTGAAAAGGCCCACTTGCCATTCATAAATTTGGGCAGGAGTGTGTTACAAATAAATTATGATCCTACGCTAGAGTCATTAGGTTATTCCAATTGAAGATTAACTATACGCTAGACTTTGGCCAGAAACTGAATGCGCCCCGACCAATAACAACTTTAAAATCATCTGAAAGAATATTAATCGATATAAGTCTATAGCATCAGCTTAGGAAGATATAAAATCATTAAGGCAACTGGTAAAAAATTGAGCAAAAATTAAAAAAAAACACAATCCCTGGATGATTTACTTACAAACCTCGTATACATTAAAGAAAAGCCTTATACTAAACGTCACCCTTAGAAGTTAGATGCAGCTCAGGAATATAATGTGCTAATGAGACGTATAACGTTCATTGTATAAACCTCTTAAGAATTACGGTTCGCAACATCAATTCAGATCAGATTTTTTTCTGAGCTAGTTCAGAGTGGTTGCCTTTCAACAAAGCGCTAAAGCAAGTTCGTTAGTATCAGCTTCTAACGAAGCGAGATGCGAAATGTACTTTTTTCGATTATATTGCTTGAACAGAAGCTAAAGAGTGTATCTATCCAACGTATAATATAGCTTCTGTCATGTGGATTTGGGCGACATTGACATCTGTCTCTCACCTAATTTTCTACACCGCATTTGAACCACAGGAAAAAAAAAATCAACAGCCCTGTGTTGTTCCAGCGCATCCCTAACGCGACGAACTTAAACAACACATAACCGCATACTTTCCCCGCGCGCATTACAAGAGCACCAGCGGCGTACGAATATGCTCCGTGAATGGCGCCAGCGTTGCACCGTGGTTTCGGTTCCGTTTGATGCCGAGAGAGTCATACACGCGTTGCGCGAATTGCAGTGCCCGACTCTCGGCGCAGGAGTGGGATATCATAATTTCAAATTGTTGCTGCAAGCCTTCAGCCACACTTCAAGCGACCGGAGTAGTTGTCGAGTATCGCCGAGCATAAAGCACGATAGAGAGCACCGGCGACGGGGGAGGGGAAAAAAAAGGAAAAGCCCGATAAAATGGATTCATACCGGGGCACACTCGGCGTGCCGCTGCAAGCGTTCTGCACAGCCAGCGTGATGAGCAAAAGTGAAGTGAGCGATGGAACAAAACACGGACCCACAATAACAGCAACAAAAACACAACCCAGCCCAGCGAAGCGTTGAGCGGGATGGCTGGATTTACATACGCGAGCGCGGCCAACACATACACGGAAGAACGGCACACAAAACACACGAGGTTGCACGGAGGTTGACTGTGCTAACGAGTGTTGAGTAAGATTCGAAATCCTTTCAAAAGTCAGCGATTCGTGCGGTTGTTGAATATTCATGTGCGGTATGAATTTTTCAGTGTGAAAAATATGCTTTTCTTTTGTTCTAATTTCCATGCATTTGTGTGTGTGTGTGTGTGTGCTTGCTTCACAGCCGGTCGTATCGGTATGTGTTTTTGGACTGTTTCTAGTATATCCTTTCTTCGAACAAATTGCATAGTGGCAGCTGGTTGGGAAAATTCAACTTGTAGAACATAGACTTTTGAGTATTTCATGAAGTAAGAACAGTTTTACTATAATTATGTAAAACATCTGAAAGAGACAGACATGCCACAGATCACAAGTTTCAAATATAGCGCTTTGTGGAAGAAAGTAGAAGAACCATTGAAGAGCACGTTCCTACCTTATTTCAACGTTAATGATGACGGTTTGATCAATGCACAAATACGAATTAAATATAACGAACCTCATCAGCTGCACCATCCCTCGCGAGTTCTCCAGAGAGTCGTCCAAAGTTTTAATCCCATCCCATGCCCGGACAGTCACTGTGGCACGCAATTTTACATCGCACCGTGTGAATGACGAGAGTTAAAAGTTATCCCGCTAAACGGCACATAAAATCCCTTATTTCCGGGAGCACGACGGTACGCCGTACTTTGACAGCGGATCATACGGATTCGCCAGGAGATGACCCGGGACGCAAGGTGCAAAGTGATGCGTCCAGATATCCTAGACGCAGACGTCGCACGGCGTGCTATAAAACGTACCCAACCGGCCACGGACGGCTGGCGGGCGGTTTGGTGGAGCACTAAGAGGATTTTTAGGTTTTTAGTTTCTGACCGTCACTCAAAAGTTGGAGAATCTCGCTCTTTCTCGCTCTTAATTTCTCCAACCCCTTGCCACAGGGGGTGGGATCGTTTGCGTCATCGGTGTTGGTCCCCGTACGAGATAACCCCCGAGTAGCCCGAGCGTTCGGTTTACGACGTGGAAGTACATAGTTTTGCTGTTTGGTCCCATTTTCGGTGGCTTAATATTTGATTCCTTCTTCCAGCGGTGGTCTCGGACTGGATCGTTGACTCGCTCCACCTCGGTTCGGCAGCGGAAAAGTATTTTTCGGTATGTGAAGCCACCCTCTAGCCGAAAGCTTCTGGACCTTTGAGGTTTTAGACTCCTAACCATCAAAGCGCATTAGATTGTGGTATTTCCGGTGGAGCCGGTTTCTTTTTATGGTTGCCCTTTGGACATTCCTCGTTCCATTTGATGGCCGGTGAATGATGTCACCACACGATGGTTCGGCACACGAAACGGGGAATGATTTGGGCGTGTACATTAACGGCACCGGTTGTTTTTTTTTTTCAGTCGGAATGATGCCCTTGAGGGGCATGATTTCTTCTAGGAATGATCGGGACATTACTGGTGGCTTTTTGGAAAAAGCTTTGTGGTGTAAACTAGTTAATATATCAGGCTCGGGTGAGCCAGATTGTTTAATTACAAGGCTTTGAAAGCCTGGAGCATTAAGAGATCCAATAACGAAGCTACCGTTGATACCATCTAACAATCATCCACTATCCTCAGAGCACGAGTGCTCGAAAGGAGATGTATTGACGTTTGTTTTGGGTGAGTTTTTTTTTCCAAATGTCCCGTTTTCATGATATCAGCCTCACTCAGGCCAATTTTGCGCTCTGAAAATGTATTTTCTGTCCCTCTCCTGTAGGGCTTCTCTTCCCATCCAGTCCTACCCACTCCAAACCAGTTGTTTTTTTTTGTTGTTGTGGGAAATTGGAAAATTCGATTCAATTGACTTTTGCGTGAACTTCCTTTGCGCGAGTACAACAAATAAAAAATAACCGAATTACCGTATGCCTGACGCTCCGCGGTCATGGAAATAAAAACAATCAACATCGAATAAAATATCATCCGCCTCGTGGCGGTGCGTTTGATTGAGAGCGCGAAACTCCCGCGTGACCGTCGCGTGGATTCGATTTCGGCCGAGTTCAACCCGTAGCGACATCGATCGGTGCTTTTTTTTATCGGTCTACCAACCCGCGGCTGAATGCGCTCCGATCAGACCGACCGAAACCGGCAAGCGCCCCGATAATCGATGTGCAAAAGAGAATTAATCTATCCATTTTTTTGTTGTTGTTAGTGTGTGAACTCTTTCAGCTTAAAATTATGGCCACGACGGAAATCGGCCTCCATTGAGGAGTGCATGTGTGCATGTGTCACTCGAAAGCAGCGAGGAAATGCATTTTCCTCCCGTCAACTAGGCGGCTGCTGCTGCTTCTGCCCAATGGAGATAAACTGTCTCCCGAGTGCCGAAAGTGGATCGAAATTAAATGAGTGTTCGTCGGGGAGACGGCGTTTGCATTGAGATTACAATTTTCGACACCGAGCTGAAAGCGAGTGCACCCTTAATTTACGTATTGTTTCGTTGTCAGCGTAATCGAATCCGCTGTTCTTGGGAATCGATTTTTTTTGTCGTACGTCATGTCTGTCTGTGGTCGTACACATTTCAATGCAGCTGGAGAAATGGATCAGAAACGTTCCGGGAATCACTGGCAGCAGCCGATCCCTGCCTGAAAAGTTAAAGTTACCCACGTGTCATCATCAAAAGCATTGTTTCACTCCATTATCAGACCTCAAAGGCTAACAACGAGAGGCATAATCTCGCATCTCACATGTTCTTTGCACACAAAAGCCGTTTCGTGGGCAGGGCAAGGCGTTCAGAGTGGGCGAGAGTCCACCGTTTCGTGCTGGCAAACACTGGTTTGAATTACTGATAATCATACCACAATCGATAGCCGTTCGTTCACGAATCGTAGCTCATCAGGCCTTTGTGCCGAAACCCCTATTCACCTGTGCCGTTTCGGTGGAGGTTCGGCTGGCTTGCCCTGCCCTGCACCGGCTGCACTCCCGGTCGCTTCTGCATTATAATCGCGTCCGCAAATTACGCCATTAACCCATATTAGAAAATTATACGATTATAAGATGATCTTAAATTAGGTTGCATTATGCGAAGATAATTACGTTTTCGCCGAATGCACCGCGAACGCTAACGCGAACCCGGCGCTGGGAAGCAATCGAGCGGACTTTGTGTGCGAAGTTTGCCGGAATGTGGGCAGGACTTCATTGGCGAGAGTTTGGAACATATAAGTTTGAGCTTTAAAATCAAAATATGTATGTACTTGCCTGCAAACCTTCTTTAGTGGACTTTTACTTATTTAGAGTGCAACAAAATAATGTTTTTTTCTAATCCATATTCCTTTCTTTTCTTCTCTTTTTAGGTAAGACCACGATGACGCGAAGACGAATGAATTGAGTAGTAAATAGACTAGATAGTAATGTATGTTTAAACATTTGCTATATGACATCTGTTCTACTGTGCAACATAAATGATTTACAAGTCTAAACTCAACGTACTCAGATTTTCACCACCTCTGCTTATTTTGTGATAAGTTCCACCCAGTTCCATGGAGGTGCAACATTGATCTGCGGTTCTCAGTTTGAAACTCTACGAAAAGCTTTCAAAATTAACGCGACGACCCTTTGCAGAGCTGCGCATTAAGCCGTGCGGCTATGAAACCCATCCTGGAGCGTGACGTCCACACGTTACTCGGCACGTTTTACGGTTGCCTTTCTGACGGGTGGCTTTCGTGCCGCGTCGCGGTCTAAGCAGGGCGAATGGTGTAAATGTTGTTCGCATTTCCGAACAGACACATTCGCGACGAACCGAGCGTGAGTCGCAGAAGAAAAAAAACATGTCCGGAGCGACGATGGACCACGACAGATATATATATGTTCCGTCATTATCATTATCCCCAAACGATGCCGTCTGGCTATCTTGACTGGCTTGGAATGTGCAATGTGCAAGTGGAACCACTTCCGGACGCGCTGAGCTGATGATCCGCACGAATCCAGACGGCGAAGTCTCGAACTCTTCGCTTGCCACGCGTCGTTGAGTGTTCCCATAAGAACAACCGATTTGTTGTCTTCTTGAGTCTTCGTTTCAAACAACCATTACTGGGCATCCACCGGAGAGACTGGGCATCCGATTGTGGAGTGCAGCATCCGCCGCATGAATGTACGATAATGATGCGAATGTCAAAACTGGGATGTACGCTACATCGGCGTGGCCCCCCATTTGGAACGTCTTGCAACGGCAGAAGACGAATCATTTCAATAAAACACATGTCGTACGGCTGCAGCCAAACAGCCATTTAGCCGCCCGACATTAGTGGTCCAGACATTACGAACTTGGAGCCGTGGAGAGTTTTCCACACAATGTAGGCACATTCTGGAACAAAACGGCTCCTTAACGATTCAAAACCCCTCTGAAATAACGACCTGGTGCATGGTCCGGCGTGGAAAGTTTCTCGATAAAAGTAAACAAATCTTATCACGCCCCCCCCTCCCCCCCCAGACCACCTAGTCCACCTGTCTAATTGCATTATCCGGCAGCACCTGACCGGCTCGTGTTGCATTACGCCCGGTTGCTGCAGGTTTCGCTGCAATCTGAATTCCAAACTTGCAGCCCGCAACGGCTCCCGCATTGCAATTAGATTGAATAATTTGAAAATATTCATCACCCCATCAGCAACACCATTACCGTCGACACCTTCCGAAACGGCGTGGAAAGCGTCGGCCGCTAGTCCGGCGTCCCGGGCAGCGAGTGGATGCCCTCTGGTGGATTGGAAAGAAATTGAAGAGGATGAACTTTTCGGACGCCCGAATTAATTAAACAACTTTTTTTTCGGTCCCTCCACCGCGCTCGGTACCTACTCTTCCCAGTGGGTGCCCCGAAATGCTCGCAAAATTCGGGTTTTTGTGTGCAGCACAAATCGACAAAACCGTTTGCGGGCGGAATGTTTCGTCCGACCGACGTAGGACGACGGCAAGCGCTCCGTCCAGGCTCCATTCCGGCAACCGAACCCATTAATGCAATGTATACAGGTTTTATTATGGCACGTAGCAGTGGCAGATTTGTTTCGGGATGTCTTGATGCGCGTGCCGTGGCTTCGCACCGGGAGCGGCCTCGAAGTCGTATCGTCCTTGCCCGGTTCCTGTCCCGTCACCGCACGGTTGAATGAAATTTTGGCATCGTTTCCATCTAATTACACTGTTCACCTGTGTGCCGGTGGGTCTGTGTATAACCTCTAAGCTTATCGTCACCTTCAGCATTGATTTCCGAGCCACAGGGCTACGGCTCGGAGTGGCACAGACGAGTCGGTTCCGACCCGATTAAAATGGATTTGGTGTATGTGTGTGTCCGAGCGCACGGACCGGTTCAACGATTTATTTGGAACCGCCGGCTCGCCGGACCATGGCGTTGCTCCATTCTGTCTTCGAGTCCGACTCGGCGGACGTGGGAATGGAAACTCAAAATGGCATCTTGATTGCGTTAAGCGCTGGCGACTATTTGTTGATAATTACCTGACTTAATGTACAGCCGGAGTCATGCAAAGCTGATGTGGAGACATTAGTTTTCGATTCGAGCGGTGTTTGGGGTTTCATCCAGCAGGGAAGGGGCACACAAATGGAGTACTGATCGACGTTTATCGTAGCAATCAAGGAGCACTGTTCTCGATTGAATATGGTTATTGTTTGCGCATGAAAAGTGTTTATCATTAAAAGTAGTAGCGGTCTGGTAGGCGATAGTCATTCGAACAGGAGAATAACTATCGCCCGACATGAAACGAACTTGAAGTCTGCACCGTCGGCAGTAAGTGTGAGCCCGGAAAGTTTTCCGACACCATTCCGACACCGTTCCGACCGAGATGCAGAGCGTGAGCGGAATAGTGAGCTGACACAGGTTAATGCCCCTTCTTAGAAAGTCTGCTCTATGCACTCCAAATGACAGCTGGAGGAAACGCTGAGTCAAGAAAAATAGCATTAAAATCACACTCGACGATGGTGATGGGTTTTTTTTTTGTTGTACAAGATCCCCCATACAACCTCTTGTCCGACTGCAATTGTTTGCTTCCCGGAATGATTCCTGACGGTGAGTGTTCCGGGAATAATGAAGCTCCAGTTTCCAGTGACGATCCACCCGTTTTCGGGAGCACCATTGTCTTCCGGAGACACTTTTCTTTCCAGCTGTACAGCACGGTGACGGTGCCCGGTAATTGAGAGACTCGACTTACAACCGGTCCATGCCGCTGTCCGGGTGATGCCGGGCGAAATTGAATGTTACAGTGTCATCAAAAGTGCACTAAGTACGGATTTTAAAGCTTCCTCGCTCTCTTTCTCGCTCTCTCTCTCTCTCTCTCTCCCTCTCACTCTCGCGTGTAAATGAACGAGCACGGTGGTGTCTCTACGTGCACGAGATATAAAATTACATCGGGGTACTTCACAACTCGGACGGACACCGATGCAGCGCTGAAAATTGGCTACAGAAAATTAGGTGTTATCATTCGTTACACCGCTTACCGCCTGGTACGCAGAGCCGCGCCGGAGGACCGGTTTTGTGGTCGACAGCGTCTTTGAGCGTGCTTTTGTTACCGCAAAATCAGCTCCAGGTCCGGGACACTAAAACCCGGTTATCGCCTGCTTTCGCAGCGTCAAAGCGACACCGAACAACAGCGCCACTACATCCCGCTCGTCACACACACACACGGAGTGGGGCGGTAGGGATTTCCCAGATTCCGGCGGTGCTCCGACGGAACCTGCCGCCAGCTTTACGGTCGATTTGATGGCGGCGAGCAAAAGCGTCCACACGCGCGCGCTCCCTCTTGTTTGCGCATTTCATGTCTTGTTAATTCAATTTTGGCTCGAGCAATTTCACGACCTTGGTTTTGTGTGTCCACAACGGGCAATTGCAGTCCCTTGTTCGCGTTGGATGAGAAGACGTTGGACGACACCGGGCGTCGGTGGAAGTCACCGTCTTCATCTTCGTTACTGTCTCGGAGTGTTTGTGTGTGTGTGTGCCGCACGGTGAAACATTGGCAGCTCTGCTAGAGGTTAAGTTTGTGGCCATTTTGTACGTTGCCAATCTTCGAAACCCAACTCCGTGCGGCACCTTTGCCCGAAACGTGCGGGAGACGCTTTTATTCGACCGACGTCGTCCCCGGCTGGCCTGAAGCGAAACGGACGCTGCAATGGCATGGCGCTTGTCGAGCACGGCGTTGGAACGCAATGGCGGAGGCGACGGTGTGGCTCTGTGACCTAACCAATTTGTTCCCGATGTTTGCGTGCCATTGGTGCGCGTGTATGTCGAACGTTTTGTCCTTCAATTTGGTGCGCTCCGGCACAAAAGACGGGTAAGAAAAACACGCACGCAGAATGCTCCGCAAAAGCAATCACCGGGCGACGAAAGCTTGCTGTTTTGTGTCTTTCAATTGTTGATTCATCGGCCGTGGTACGTCCGCTGGACAGGCAACGAACGGCTGTCAAGACCTGGGCTGCTGTTTTCGGGCATTTATAGCATCGCCTCCGGTTCCTGCTTCCAGTGTGAGCGGCCCGTGCCAGCAACCAAAATGTGCTTCCGACAAGGTGTTACTGGACTCTTGGATCGTCTTGGACTTCAAACGCACATGTTGAGGTTAATTTTTGCCCTCCTCTCACGCGAGTGCCACAATGCCCCCAACCTCCGTTAGTTACTGCGCTGTGCCTTTATTGATTTCAATCATTCGTGCCCGGTCCGGCACAAGTGCGAGTTGGCGAGTTTATTGGTCAAGCGCTACCGGCTTGACCGTCGTCCCTCCCTGGAGCTGTGGACCGTTTCTCCCGGCTGGATTCATAACGGAATCGTCCTCCGTTCTTGTGCGTCACACCGTCCGACCGGCCATCGGTCAGCCGATCGATGTCGTTTCCGATTTTATGTACATTTTATGGGCAACCTGGGGACTTGGGTTTTAGTGGCCCTCGCGGGATCGCCGAACGAGCGGCGAGCGGTAACAGATTGCCCGGGCCGAGTCGGACGGTTACGCACGATGCACTGTTTAGCACCAACTTGTCGGAATTGGGAGCGGATTTAGCATTGATTAAAAACACTTGACTTCGTCGACGACGACGACGACGACGGAGGGCCGATTTAGGTGGAGGTTTCTTTCCCCGATGTGAGTCGGTATTGTGTTTGTGATGGAGTCTGTGCTAGAGAGCTTTTCCGTGGGAAATCAGAAATGAATCTTTTTGTATAGTTATCAAGCAGAAGTGTGCGTTCATGTTCGTAGTTTTGGTAAAAGACCCCAAAGACCAACAAAAAACGTTATTTATTGTGTTGCAGAATACTTTTTCTGCATTTTCAATCGAGGTAATGCTCGAAAAAATGCAACCCAAGATCCAAGTACTTTATTAACACTACCCAACTTACACACTTCATCAAAACTGGGGAAAGAAGGTGTTATTAGCGCGATGGTAAAGCGTTTCCAATGCGAATTGCATAATTTTGTAACCAACTTCAAGATATGCGCGTAAAAGTATGCAATATGCACATGTTTGAACCTCAAAAATTCTGAATCAGAAAATCATTTAAATAGCGTTGTATCTGTCAACATAAAGTAAACTTTTATCTCAGCAGTTTTTTGTTGTTGTAAATTTGCCTAATATTTTAAGTTCTTTATTCGTTCTTCAACATATTAAAGCACAGGGACGAATCTGGCAATCTGCAAAGAATTTTCAATCGAAATCAATAGCACGGCCGGATATTTTACGATTATCACCTCCGCCAAATCTGCTTAATGTCATCGGTCTGAGTGGGAGCGCCTGTTGCTGAGGAACATTGGCAAACGCGAATCCTCCATCATTCCGTATTACACACGGCCGGAAATCATCACCGTACTTGGTCGTGGCTTTGCACGCGCACCCGAGACCGAGGCACGGTCTGGGCAGCGGACCCTGTTTGCATTTCTTCAACTGTCGCTGCGAAGATTCCTTCGCACACACACCAAAATAGCCCACGGTGAAGGAAAAGAGGCAAAACCATTTAGCATCCACCGCACGCAGGCAAAACAAAATTCTATCCACCCCTGGTGCTGAGGAAAGCGAACGCCCGGGCGCTCCGTACAGCAGGAGCCGCTGAGCATCGCCTGCGGCCAACGGCGTAGGAGTAAGTCGCAATCGGCCCACGCAAACGGTTCCCGGCGCCGCTCCTGACCGCTGCGGGTCTGCGCGGGCAGGAGGCGGAACCGGGCCGGGAGAAAGAAAATATTTTCATAAGCAAAGTGGTATTAAAAGATATTATAATTTGATGCGCCACTGACAGACCGTGCGTGTGTGTGTGCGCAAAGGGAAGAACATGGTGTTCGCATTCGACAGTGCTGAGTGTGTGTGTGTGTGCCCGTACGTCATAAGAGAAGGACGCCGTTCGCGTGCGCTCCACCTTCACCGTGGAGTGGATGATGGTGAATGCGTGCTCTGTGTCGGCCTGTGTATGTTTTATCCTTTTTCCAGCCGCTCGCCGTGAGAAGGAATCCGAGCGCGCGCCCATGTGTGTGTGTGTGGAGTTTCCCGGGAAAATGCCCTCGAGGTGGGAAAGGCGAAAAAGTATCAATTTCATGCCAATATCGGCATTCGACCGAAAGTAGGTCTACCACGGGCTCGCTGGAGCGTGCGGTGCGTTATTATTGCTGGCTCTCCGGGCTTTCCGGTTTCTCCCCGTTTGCCGTGCGAGTCGCGGGGTGTGGGAAATGACAGGTTTTCCCCCGAAACGAGGTTCAACACGCGCACACACACACACACGTGGTACGGGTCTTTCTTTGGCCACATTATAAAACAAAATATTAAACAGGAAAGCCGGGCTGTTGGGTGTGGGTGGAGTCGAAAAAACACACACAAAAACAAAAACACATCCACCGAGTGGAGAGTTCGTTTGAAGCGGCTCTTCTGTAGCGTGCGGCTTTCGCTCGAGGAAGGAACGCGTCCGTAAGATGCTAATAAAACGTTCCGAAACGTCAAATTCATTCGTTCGCTCGTTTACTTTAAGCCTGGGTGGGCTGTTTTTCGCCAAGCAGAAGGCGTAAGGAAGGTACGCGCACCCGGGACCTTTGCGTTGCAGTTTCTTCGTCCTTGGACGAGTGTGCTAAGCGGCTGGCCTTCTCGAGCAGCTCGTCGCGTTATGCGAGCGGAAAAAAACACCGACTCGACCGAATCGCCCTGGAAAGGGTCAGCGAAAGGCCCCGTTTGCGGATATCAAACACAACCTGCGTTCTTCTTCCCCGCTGGAAAGCGGCCCGGCCCGGGCGGGAGGTGCCATTTTTCCCCTGACTCATCCGATATAAGTGGATTAGGGAAATTTGATTTTCGGAACCGGGAAAGGAAATAGGGAACGGGCAAATTGCAAGAGGCGGGAGTGAAAACTCCTCCCGGTCAACCATTGAACCGTAACCAGCTTCCTCGGAAGCCCGGAACACAAACGCCCACTGGGCGGCGAGCGCTATTGCGTAAAGCATTTTCACCTCGTTTGACTTTGTAATGGTGGCGAGAAAGCCGACATTAAAGCGCAGCGCTTGTTGCGGATTGTACTTGCCCCGAAAGCGACCGAGGATGGTGACACTGGTGGCCGTGCCTTTAAAATCGCAAAACCCACCCACCGCCCGCGTTTCGTTATCGCAAAAATCCACTCCACGGAGGGCCGAGCGCCACCGCCACTAATCGCCTAAATCCTCGCAGAATGCGTTCGGCCGCTGGCCCACCCGGTCACAAATCCCGGCGCCCGGCAGCTGACCGCACGGGCGCAATTCGCCCGGCGCGTTTTTCTACCGCCGCGAGATGTAATTATCACACTCTTAGGGCTTTTATTATTATAATTCCAGCAGCCGGGGGCCCGGGCGCGCGAGTTCCCTTACTGGGAGCTGGGAGGCTTCGTAGAAAAGTTGAATTTTATGAGCGGATTTTTTTGTTGCTGCTCCCTTTTCTGCTCATCTCCGTTTGAAGTGTGTTTGTCCTCGGCCATCGGCAATCGAGCGCCACCGGCCAGGGCCGGTGGATACGGACGAGGTTTTCGCATAAATTTAATAAGCATTCGGTCTGCCCGCCTGCCCGCTTGCAACCGACGCGTTGGCTTCGCTTCTTTGGCAGCAACGGTGTTCACGAAAGTTGCACTTGCCGGCTTGGGATAAGACCGGCACGAGGCCGCAGCACCTCTCGAGGCACTTCGCAGGTCGGTTGGGGTGGTGTGTGTGTGTGTGTGTGTAAGCTTCTCTGCCCGCCACCGGGATCTTTTTCTCGCCTGCGCCGTGAGAAAACAGCGTTAGATTTATCCGGCTCCCGGGCCCGGGCTGGTTTCTTTTCGATTCCTTTCGACTCTGCCTCCGGGCTGGCGCAAGTTCATGACGTTTATCTGCACCGAGCGGTTCGGAAGGGGCGGTCCCCGCCCCGGCCCGGGTGGTGGCTGTTTGTGTTTATCCTCTCCCCGGGACTCGGGCCGGCACTGGCTCTGCCGGAATGGCTTCCCGGCCAGTAAGTCGTCTCCGCCGTTGGGAAGTGGATTGCAATGGGAAGGGATTTCTGTTCTCCATTTGCAGGCGATTGACCGTTTCGTTTGTTCTGGTGGTTCCACCGTTCGTACGGTTTCGGGTGGGCGTGCAGAAGAGAAGAGCGAACGCAACAGCAACGAGCAAAAAAAAAAACTCCCCAAAAACGTGATATTTTCGCTGTGTTGCTCGTCCGTCGGGCGCTCCCGGAAATATCCTGCCGGACGCGTCCGTGTCCGTGTTATCTGCAAATAACGAGAAGATTTCTGTTCCTTCCCTCCATTCTTTATCCATTCGATTTATCCTTTTTTGTTGCAAAGACGCTACCGAGACCGTGCAAGGGTGCTTGTGTGATGGGGCCTCCGTGCGGAGTTTTTCGGGGTAATGGAGAAAAATTTCGTCCACCCACCCGGGCGCGCCCGGCACGCAAATAACAACGGATGTGGGCTCCACTGTAGGGAACTGGTAGAAGACAGCCGTCCACTTGGGACGGTGTGCCAGAGAGCTCTGCTAGATGGAAAGTAAATATCGTAAAAACAATATAATCAAACCTTTAGGCTAAGAGCTCATTCTTCTTGCATAAGATGCCCGTGAGCTGCGAACATGGACGAACCTAGTCGCCAACACTGGATCACACACACACACACACCCAACCCGGTTATGGCTAAAGGTAGAACCGTGCTGGAAATTAGGCAAACGTTAACGTATCTCGCGTGATTTGGTTTGGTCTATGAATGCGGAAATGTGTGCAAACAGAACGGGCTCCCTGGCTAATTGCGTACCGTGCAGGAAATACTAAAAGAATTACTAAAGCAAGCCAATGCTAGCTTTAAGATAGAATATTACTTGGATGTTTGGGTTAAGATTTTTGCTCTAGATACGATTGGCAAAGGTTCACGTATCAAGATTTTTGCCCCTTTCCTGGAGTTGTTTATGTTTAAACGTTATTCGAGAGAGTTTGCATAAAGTTTGATATGCTTCTCCTCTGTACTGATGATATCCACAAATACAGCAGAATGGAAATAACTAGTCACTAGACAATCTCTATCCATGGTAAACTCTTCCTCCTTCTCCGTGTTTCTTTCTCTCTCGCTTACTCTCTTTCTTTCTCTCATTAATATTCTCCTCCTATCTTCCTCTTTATCTCTCTCACTCCTCTTATCTCTCTTTTTCTTACTTCCTCAACAAACTTACTGCTTAAATAAAACTGATTACTAATAACCCTACTGGTGACCCCTTTCACGCGACGAAATCCCAGATGAGCCGCACTTCCCTTGCAATGAGAGCCTATTCCGCTAATTACGGTGTGGAAAGCTAATAGGCTGTAGCATGGAGGGCATTACCGCTCACGCCGTGATAATAATAAATTTGCTCTGTTTTTTTATTTCTCTTTTGTGTGATAATAATTCACATTTTTTGGTTGAAATTGTCATATTTTGAAACATTTTATAACAATTTTTATTAATGTTTATTTCATCATACGGCTGAAAATCTTGGCTGAAAATCTAACATATATTTTATTAATTTATATATGCAGATACGGTTTGTTAGCTTGTATGGCTTTAGATTAAACAGTATTATATCTAATGGGCTTTTTCTCCTCTTCAGTATCTCTAGCACCTAATCCAGATTGAACTCGATAGTCATGTTCTATCATAATGACTATGAATTATTTGAATTAACGATCTCATTATTATCACATCAGTAATACAAATTTAATTAATCGTTTTTCATTCTGCATTGGAGGTCATTATGGCAATAAAGAACATTTTCCTTTTATATTATTCATTTGGTAATGAAAAACGACTGAATAAAAGTTTCATTAAAATGTATCGGAGTCCTTTGTAGGAAGGTGATTCGTTTTAAAACAAATTAAAACAAACCGACTCAATCCCGCTTGACCACCCTCTGCATAAAACATTTTGTAACACATTTTTAAGCATTTTACGCAGCACAAGTCTTACACCCGTACAGGTCCGCAACAAAGACAAGTCATTTAAATAGTACTCTCCGCTACTCCGCTAATGCTCTTTTAAAAATGGCACAACTTTGGCACTTAAATAATGTCACGGAACTGACAGCACAAATCCCGCTCATCACCGGTGATTGATGCTTCCGACCTTTACAATCGCGACCCACCCACTTGCGGGGCGGGGGCAGCGCCCAACCAACCCCCCCATCTCGCCTGTGCTGCACCGGGCGGGGGTCGGTCGCGTTCCGTGCTTCTCGCGGTCAAAAGCGAGCAATTTGTTAGCAAATCCTTTCCGTCCTTCTAAAAACCTAATCCCCCGAAACGGCTTATTCGATTCGCTCGTTCCACCACGCGGCGGGTGCTGCTACGCCCGCGTGCTATGATCTATGAAATGACTAAAATTAACCTCGATTGCATTCGATGTCCGTCCGTCCGTTCGTCGTCGCCGAGGTGGGTGCCGTCGGTGAAAGAGACATTTTTCTTCGGAAACGGCACCAAATTGAACACACACCCACACACACCCACACGAGCGGAAGTGTTCCGGTTTCTTCAGAGTTCTTCTTCTTCTTCTTTTGCTCGTCCACTCTCGTTCCTTACCGTAACGGAGCAGCTTATGGTGGTTGACTGGAATAAAAAATCTCATCATCATCAAAGCAGCCGGTCGTCGTCGGTTGCCAGCCGAAGCTGGTTACGACGTTGCTGTCAAATGTTGAACGGTATTGACTTTTCCCTTCGGACCGTTGAGTCGATCCTGCCGGCGATGGTTGAGTTTTTGTGGAAATCTTGACGGAAAATGGCGCACAAAAAAGGAAGTAAAACTCGACTCGGAGAATGAAGAATCGCCTGGTAAACATTCAACATCACAACCATAAACATAGACGCACACACACACAGCGATACTCAGCGACCCAGCGACACACACTAATTCCTTTGAAACCGAGTCAACCGAACCCAATCCGGAGCCGGGGAAAAACACAAACCGTTTCCTGCTTCGCATATCAATTTCTTCCCAGTTACAACTCAATTTGTAAGTCATAAAATTTGCAGCACATCAATATATCCTTTCTCTCGTCGCCGGGACCTCTCGCTGGTCCGCTCTTTCCCTCTCCGGGCTTCGTTCATTTGATTTTTCCGATCGATCGCCTTACGATGCCACCCGCTTCGGCAAGACGTCCTTTCGTGCCAGGACCTTTTACCATGGCGAAGGTGGTCCTGTTACCGCAGACCGTGCTGTGTGCGTTCCCCCGGCCCTGCCGTCGCTTCCAGCGCTGTCCTAGAGTTGTAAAAGAATCAGCTTTCCGCACGATTTCCCAACATGATGCGCCACCCACCCTCCCGCCCTTCAACTGCCACACCCACTCCGTTCTGCACCGTTGCACCATCTCGTTGGTCCGGTTTTTCGACGAATATTGACTTTTCGGTCATGGCGTTTTCTAATGGTGAGTTCGGTTTTCTTACTTGCCCTCTTATCGGCGCATGTCTTTCGGTTAGAAAGAGGTTTTCTTCCTCGGCAAGGACGGGGTCGAGATTCGGGGTACGCGGGGCAAGTTTGCTCTTTTAGCCTCAATAAAAAGAACACCGACGCATTCATGAAACAAAACTGTATACCGACCAAACACACACACATAATCTGGAAGCCGCAAGCAGCGACGGTTTGGAAGTTTAGAAAGCCGGGCGCCTGTCAAAGTGGCAGGACGCTCGCCGGGCGAGTAAAGAAACGAGCAGCCGCAAAATAGATCCGATCCGGGTGTTGAGTGGGGGCTGCCCCTTGGATTGGAGCTGTCGTAAAAAATTTGATTGATTTATCCGTTTTCGATCCCGGCGCGAGGCTGGATTCAACGCGTCCTTCGTGCGTTGACGCTGGCACGAAAGGAGCGAATTACCCCTTATGCGACCCATATTTGTATGTCCGCCTGCGATTTGATTGCCGGCGAGCAACAAGACGTCGCAAACGACCGATCGATCCGCCACATTCCGGACTCCGGGTGAGCAAATTTGCTGCAGTGTAGCGAAATACGTGTCGGAAAACTTATGTTTAGAAATGATTATGCAGCATTTTGGTGTAGTCGTTTGAATTGCTTCGCAGCAGTAGGTGAACAGTTGTTTATTTTTAACGAAATCTGTAAGGAAATTATTGAAAAAAGAAATCAGCTCTATAGCTAAGTCTACAACTTGCTACGGTGTTGCTACGTGTAGAAAGCAAGAGTTTATCTGTTGATAATGTATGTACTCAAAACTATTATGAAACATACCAGGCTTTATTAAAAAATGTGAAGTTACTCAGGCGATTGTCGTTGATGTTTCATATTTGTTAAGGTTGTGCGTTACACACATCAATAGTCAAGTCCAACGTTTTATATGTTTGTAGGTGACTTGTACAGAAACTATACTTTGCTTGCTTTGATTTAAATACATTTTTAATTCTAACTTTTGCTCCTAATTTACCTTTTGAGTTAATCCATTCAATTCATACCCTTAGATAAGACTGTTTTGTAAAATTATCAAGATATTAACTTGCTAATATTCCAAGAAACTAAAAGACGCAAATAAAAAAACTGTATAACTCTGTAATGATATCTTTAAAAATAACCAAGGATAAGGCCAAACTACAGGGAGGAAATGCCCTGAAAACAAAATTGTCGGTCGGTGCACTTAGGCACTGACTTTACGGCCACCAAGGCCGTCATGCTTACAAATAAAAAAAACACTGTAATGATATCTTTCCAAATCTCGTGACATCCTGAAGCAAGATTCTTGTCGTGCTCTTGTCGATTAAAACTTGTCGATAATATAACTTTTTTTCTTTTGATCGAAAGTTGACTTTGGATTTGCCATTAATAGTTTGAATAAAATATTAGTACCATAGTTTCTGGAAAATGTATTTGATAAAAAGCTTTATTTCAATTCTCGTTATTAATCAATTTACTTCACTATTACATTCACGTAGCATAAGTTTAAGAACATTGAAAAAACTTTCATTTAGCATTTTGACAACAAATATCATATTTTTCTATAGTTTTTTGATATCGTGAAGCTTTTTTCCGCAATTTTTTCATGTTTAAGATAAGTTAAATTCAGAACGTTGGTATTTAAATGCACACCCAGCCCAGTTAGTTTGTTCGAGAACGTAGTCAAGCGAGAAGGCAGCACTAAATGTTGCACCGTGCTACCGAACCGAAAGGGCATGCACTTCGAGTGCTATCCTTAGCGCCATTAGACGACAGCAAACCGGCAAAAAAGCGACCGACGACACCTTAATCGCGCAACTTTCAACAATCGTTTGTCTTCAGGAAGTGTCTTTCATCGGAAATATCGTTCGTGTTCGTGCACTGTTACATCACACACACACCCTCCACACACACATAAGCACAGGCGCGCTGCTGTCGACGGAAAAACGTGATCCCGGTCGCAGTAGGCCAAAAAGTTTTCCGTTCGCGGTACCGTCGATTTTTTTTTCTTCTCGCATCACACCTGCACCAACACACACACACAAATGAACGCGAGTGTAAAAAACACCCACACGCGCGCAGGACAGGAAGCGGCGTTTTACAACTGTCTTGCAGCGGTGTCGGTGTCGTAAGGAGGTCAAGTGCACCGAGCGCGCACGGGGTCGTATGTTGGGGCAAGCGATTTGAAAAATCCTTCCGCCGCGCGATGGCGGCGCGCCCAAGACGCGAGCAAATACCGTTTGCAGTGGCCATTATGTTCACGCTCCCGCTCTGGTAAACACGCTCGCGTCGACGTGCGAACATATGCAGGAAGCATCCCATCCACCACGTGTCATCGTGCTCGCGCCTTGTCTTGCATAACGCTCGCCTAACCAAATTGTCGAGTTGGCGTTCCGGGCGCTCCACGGGATGCCGCTGACGACAAACACACCTTCCCTCGCAGTGTGAACCACCTACAGCGAAATTGTTTCAAAAATTTGTTTTATTGATAAAGTTTATGTATATTTTATTGCCACTGCCACCGTGCAGTGGAATGCTGAAAGGTGTATTATCGCACCGACGATGGATGGTGGTGTTGGCCGTGCGCAGGGTTGGGTTGGGCTGGAATGCTCGAGCTCGAGCTGGCTCTCTTCTCCTTGACGTCCTTGAAGGGGCACCGAAATACGAGGGCGCGATGGGTAAATCTTGCGATGATGGTACAGCACGGTTTGGTAGGTTACGGCACGGCGCACTTTCGACGGAAGAGTTATGCGATTATTTTGAAAGCCAAATGGGTGAGTGATGCTTGGGAGTGAGCAAAAACCTTCACGCTCTTTCTCTCTCTCTCTCACCTCACCGAGCAAAGCAGATCATCAGTTAGGGGCTGTTTTTCGTTTGCGAGCGCACGAACGCTTTCGGGATGCACTTAAACCGTTCGCACTGTTATGGCAGCGTCGGGAAATTTCTTCATTCACAAAGCTTCTTGCCAATGTGTGTGTGTGTGTCTGCGGAAGAAAGAAAGGAGTGCACTGAAAAAGAGGGGATTGTTTTAATGAAAGGAGGTTAAATTTATTTCGGTGCAAAACTCTTCCCCCTCCGGCCAGACAGATGCATCTTGGGAATGCGCCCGTCAGGCGGCGCGAATGCACCCGAGGAGCGCAAATATTATCACCACGATCACCCGGGCGTTGCTCCTTGCGCGGGTGTGTGTGTGTGTGTGATAGACGGCTGCATAAATTTTCCGTTTTTACGAGCCACCAGCCCCCCTCCGCTGAGAGTATTTATTCAAACACACCAACACCAACCACCACGTCACGTCACGCAAATAGCTGCGTTTAATCTCGCACGCGGAGGGGGTTGGAATTTATCGTTTTGCACTGTTTATCGTGTCGGCACGGCAGCCCGCCGGCCGTGGTCGTGCTTCAATCTTTCCTCTCGAAATGTTAATCCTACAATTGTGTTGTTGCAGCAATAGTCAATGCTTCACGGTGTGTCTGAGTGCGAGATTTTTCGTCTTTAAGTGGGTCTGGCCCTCCCCCCGAACCCGACGGCTTAATCTGCTTTGGATTATTCGGAGATTTCTCCGGTCCGAGGCGCATAAGTAATGCCGTGTGTTTTTCCCCCTCCCCTCCTGTTGCTTTCTTCGCGGTGCGTCTTCGGCTCGCATCACCCACGGATAGATCCTTCACGCGCGCCGAAGGAATGAATTAATTTTCCCTCCGAAGCGGACCGGACGCTCCCGGGCCGTTAAACGCGAGTCTCAACCCTGGGCGGTTGGTAAATATTTAAGTCCCCGGCACTACGGGCGCGCACAATTCGATGTTTGTAGCGAAAATGTAACGAAATTTGGGTTTGCTGGTGCTGGTGTTGTTTTGCTCACGGGACGCGCGGCCGCTGCGAGTCGGCGCATCATCATCATCGTCGTCGTCGTCGTCCTTGCCAGCGGCGAGGATCAGCGGGCTGTTTGCTGAGCAAATTCGCTTTCTTTGCACAAATCGCACCGAATGTCTTCGCGAGTACGGTTTGACCCGCGGTGAGGTGAACCCCTAATGGGAAGCGGGATGGCAACGTGGTCGTAACGAAGTAACAAAATCTGAAAATTAATATTTCATTTTTTTCATAGTTCTCTCGGCTTGGGCCAGAAATGTATCGTTCTTCGCAAAGAGCTTGTTTTGCGTTCAGATTTCATTTGATAATTGGCCGTGTGTTTTTAAGATGGCTTTTGGCTGACCAATAATTAGAACAAGGAGTTTAATTATTTTAAGCTGGGCTTAAAATAAAAAATCTACGGTAGTTTTTAAACTGAAGGTCTTAAGTCAGTGGAAATCTGTTATATAAACGTACGTAGATGTTATATAAACTAATTTATAAAAAAAAACTCACTGAACCGACGTTCCTTGGCGCTTTACAAACTTTAAAATCACTGGTTGTACATTAATTTGAAGTACAAAATCATTTACAATTCGGAGGTAGATATCTCATCTCGGATGAAAAAAAAGAACAATTGATAAGCAATATATCTGATTAAAAATAATTTAATTCAAATTAACTTATTTTTCAAATTTACTTTTAAATTTAATTGATTAATTACATTTATAAACATTACATTTCATTTAACTCAAATGTCTTGCACAAATTGTAACATTCAATCCTTCCGAAACTTAAAAAAAATGATATTTATCGTAATTTCCAATATATTTTTTGATTTGATTTTTTTATATTTTTTTTATTATTCCTAATTTTTCCGTTCATTCTTCCCTTTTAATCAACCTCATCACGCGGCCTCATGGCTCTCTTAAGAATGAATTATACTTACATCACTGCTGAACAATTCCCTAAATTTGCTACCTTTCATTCCATTCAGATCTTTTCTTAGTTTTTATAGGTTTATTAACTTCTTTTCATTTCGCTACTGACTAAGTAAGTTCTCGGGCACCGAAATAAAGCAATAAACTTCGCTTAGTCCTATGATTGCGTTTTCGTTCGAACTCCATCACAGACTAGCCTCTTCACGCGTGGAGTATTCAGCGAAATCGAACACTTCTAAACACGGCTTCCAAACCGCTGACTCAGTCCGATTGGCCGACAGTTACGAGCTTGTTGTTGTTTTGCCCCATGGAAAGTGCACACCAGGCAGCCAGGGGCCAAGGGAAGATCGCACGCGGCCGTGGCGGACCAGTTATGAAATTTGGTTGTTTGTCTCTCGACCGCACACCGAAGTATGCCAATATGTTTTCTCGGAAGTTTATTTCGCTGAGTCTTTTTTTTACTCTCTTCTAGATGCTCCTCCGTTCGCCAGCTGCTGCTACCTGTTCGTGCCGAGAAGCAGCAGACCGGCTGGTTGACGTCAACACGGCGTGTGGCTCATTCCGTGCCGTGGACAAACCCACGCGTCTTGATATCCGATAGCGCTCCGTCGCTAGTTTCGTGGTTTTGTGGCGCCCGTGGCGGGCCAAACCCGGCCGTTCTCCGGAACGAAATCAAATCGATTGACTCGGAGGTTATTTATTGCACAGCGCCAAAAAATCTTCCACCCAATCGACTCCGTTTGCCGTACCGACCGGGTCGCCTCCGCTGGTAAGGAGCGGATAGCGTTCTGTCCCCCGTGGGACCCAACGCCAAATGGTGCGTTCCTATTCCATTTCCGTTCCCGGGCGCCGGCATCCGAACGGGGGAACTTGCCGTGGATGAAATCCTTTTCCCCGTGCGTGAATTGCAGAAGCACGAACGGCAAGACAGGTGGAGGCCAAGGTGTGCAAGGACGGCGTATCCAGACGATACGAGCTCGTAAATCATTTGTCAACCTGAGCTCTACCTGTTTTATACGTTCGTGGGGTTTTTTCTTCGTTTTTTTCTCTCGATTTCTCCTATCTTCCGGTCGTCGCACGACGTTCACGGTTCGCCATAGGAATAGGAGCAGAAAAAAGAGGAGAAAAAAAACCCTAGCTGATTGCGGTTGCTGGGGAGCAGCTCAAATCGAAACTAGATTTCACTCCGCACGCCGCAGAATGTGGATTTCGTTCCGTTCGGTGGCGGACTGCCCTGGACGATTCGGGTGGGAAATACGTCACGTTTTACCGATCGACAAAATATCGATTGACCGGGTGGTGCGAGTGTCCCATGGCCTTTTCCGACCTCCCCCTTCGGTTTGGTGTGAGGGCCGGCTGCTAGCAGCGAGCGATTGTTGTCGAGGGAAAATCCTGCGTTAATCAAGTAGCCGAGGCCCTTCTGGCAGGGCAGCTTTCCGGCCGAAGTGCCCGGTATTGGGTCGCGAGCGTTGAAGTTTATCCTACGGATAAGCACTGGCGAAAGCACCGCGTGAGTGTTTTTGTTTGTTTCTTGATTTGTGTGGTTTCGATTCGAGACAGGAGTGGATCGTACCGTTCCCGGCTGCGGAAACTCGACCCGAAAGCTACATTAATCAAGCAACATTATCGCCGGGGAGCAGATAGCGTCCGCGTCGTAAAAGTGCGAGAGTGATTTTTGGTCCGTGTCGGCTGTCAGTGTCTGTGGAGTTGGCCAAGCGGGTCAATTTATCAATCGAGTATGCTCTGTGGGAGAATAGTGAGGCGGTGGTTACCATAATAAGTGGGATTTAAGACCGGAAGGTTCGAGAAGGTTGCGCCTTTTGGGCCTAAGCATGTTGAAATATGTAGAGCTTCGTTTAGCGGCAAATCAAATATACATTTGAATCAATCAATCAACTAAAATACGATTTAATTCTAAATTTGAGAGCTTTAAAAAAGCTTCGAGCTCCAATAGGTTCCTTGAATGTAGGATCTATCGTGTTCTTTGTTGTATAAATTCGAACCCATTTAGTTGAAGAAATAGAAATCATTCTGACCTATTCACATTGTTCCATTCTAGGTTCAAGCATTCTTCAACAAAATGCGTAAAGAACGTGTTAAAAGCGGCATATAACCTCCATCCCGTATCGAAAAAGCAACATAAAATACCTCTCAGGAATATTTTAACGTTTATTTTCTTAATTCCGGTGCAAAATATATGTTCGAAGATGATCTCCTATAGCCGGCCTCTTCAAGCGCTTAAGGTGCTTGTGGTTACGGGTGTGTTATGCTTTACGGCACACCTTGTTGTCTCGCTGTCTCGCTCCCTCTAGCAGCGAGCTTACTTTTATAGAAAATTTTAAGGATCCATTTGCTTATCATATCGTGCGGGCCCACCACCTCCACCGTTTCACACCCCAAGCGGCCACCCCCGAACGGGAAACAAAGCCCATAAAGTCAGGCCAGGTCGGCTATCGGTTGGCCCCCCAGTGCAAACACGCAAACAGCCGCCCCACACGCACACATTGCTCAATGTAAAGCCATAAATGTCTTATCATAAACATTCGATATTTCATTTATTGATATCTATATTCGGATTCGAGAGCGTTTCACGGGGCCCGCGCGCACAAGGCAAATTGACCTACGATAATAACCTGTCTCTCGGAACCCACTCCACCGGACCCGACTCACAATTCCGTGCGGGATAAGGTCCAGAGTGTCAGACACTTTCACCACGGCGATCTAAAACGTTCCGAAACCACCCGAAAGCTAGAGGCGTCGGCGTTTTGGCCCGCCCGGAAAGGACATAAAACAGGAACAAAGCCACCCGGGCGCCCACGGCCGTTTCGGTGAAGTTTCAGGGACGCCTGCAAGGGTGCGATCCCGTATTTACTGATTGGATAAGGCAACCCAACCATAAAAACAAGAGAGCGAGAGAGAAAAAAAGAACGAATAATCCACTCATATCGCAAAACTCATAAATGCATCAGCGTGGAAGTTACTTCCCGGTGGATCGGTATTGTCGGTTCAAAACGAAGAAGAAGAGGAGGGAAAAAAACGCGGCAAGATTTCCGAACCGAATTTTGATTTCCGGGTGCGCGTCCACACCCGCTGCAAACCACACCCGAACGAGCCCAATAACGATGTCGGGCGCTCGTTTTCAAAAGCTAAACTTGTCGATAGAATCCAGGCGGCCTCATCGTTAATGTAGCAATAAAACAATAAATTTATGCTTCTGGTATCCTCTGCCAGGCGAAAATGCCGGGGATTGACGAAAGCCACGCGGAGGGTGTAAAGCTGGGGGGGGGGGCCACTTGCTTGCTCCAGAAGGCGAACGCCTGTAGCCGAGTATGACTGCGCCATCAAGGTGATCCGGCAGCAGATAAAGGGATTACGGGGATGATAGTTTCTGTCATTTCGTAACTGAGAATCAACCGCCATAAAACAGTACGCCGAACGTACGCTTACTTCGGCTTGAAAGTGTGTAGGAAAAAAAAAGGGAATTAAACTATATTTACTCCATTATACGAGGGCAAGAAATCTCGCTACAAATCTCTGCCATCCTGTACCATTTTTCAAACATCTTTGCTGGCAGCGAAACCTACCCAACGCAACCTTCAAGTAGGTGAGCAACGCACACAATCACACGAAGAAAAAAGAAACCTTCCAACCCAAGCCATGCCGTGCATCATCCCAAACCCATTTCCTCCATTTTCTAACCCATAAACAGCACTATTTGCCCGTTTAGGTTCAGCGCAATGTCTCCGCCGGTCTCCGGTATCGCTTCCCTATCAGACACACCTGGGCGAGGAAAAAGTTTACCTTTGCCTTCCAGGCGAGTGTCGTTGCGCTCTTCGGGAAGATGTGTGCATGTGTCTCAGACGCCCCGAAGCCAACTGGCGCCAAACACGCGCGCACACTGACACACACACACTTTCTTGGGAATGTTTTTGCGCAACCCCACCGAAAAGCGCTGTGGTACCAGGAAATGTTTTCCAGTCACGGTTTACACGTGTATGCGTGTGCGGTTCTACGTGAACGGCCGCCGCCAGCGGGCGTAGATATCACTTGCCGACTTACGCGAGGGCACAGTTTCCGGAATGAATCAACAGAAAAGAGCACGACCCAAAAGCGAGTGAGACAGAGAAGGCAGATAGAGAAGAAAAGAAACCCCTAAACCGGCATCTCCATCCGTTCTTTCCTGGGAGGGCAGGGTAATAAGTACGAGGGAAAAACTTGTGAAAACTATACCGATATAGCTTTTTTTTGTTGTTGTGCTCACTTCCTTTTCGTTCCTCCTTCTCTTGCTCGGAATGCGGAAAGTGGACCACTGAGAAATCACAAATAAGCCGGCGTTCGACGGTTACGAAGGTGGAGTTTGGGACACAGGAGGCAAAAAAAACCAGGCAGGAAATCCACGACTGCCCCGTCGACCTTACCTTACTGGTGGTGGAAAGGGCGCCAAGGGGGGAACTTTATACGTTACGTAAAAACGAGGAAAAGATCGCAAACAAAATCGTATATCATAACTTTGCTTCACGCAACGTGCACGCTCTGCCTTCGCTGGCGTCGCGTCTCAGGCGCGGGAATGGGGCGGGGAGATAGGAAGTGCTTTCTTGCGCTCGATGCTATCTTCCGGCATCATCCTGGTTCGGGTCGGGCCAGGTTCCACCATCATTTCCTTTCGACTATGGTGGCACACTCCAGCTCCAACTACTTGTGCCCGTGGGCAAGTCGTAGATAGTCGTAGGTTTTTGGTCCACAAAGAGTGACCAATTGGAGTAGAGTTGTGTTGTCATTGCGAGTTGCTTTTTTGCTCTGTCAAAACGATATATTGTTCATAACCTTCAACATTATTAGAAGATGCAGATGATGAGAAAGGTCTCCAGACCTGAAACAGTTTTTAGTTTCAATACCCGCCAAGAGATGTCGCCATCCCATCAAGCTTGAAATGATTCACTTTGGTTATGAATTAAGATTGTTTTCACTTGTTTCTTTTTTAATCTCATGAGTCAATTATCAGTAATTTGTTATTAAAATAGAATTCCTATAAAGTAAAACATATGATCTGGGTACGATCCAAAAGTGGTATTGAATGCACGTAGAAATCTGTTCCTTATTTTATTTTTCTATTCCCAACTCTCGAGTTGAACAGGTTTTTTCTACAATTTCATTTACTTTCACGTAGAAGAGATGATCCACATCTAGAGCATGTTTCGTAAAGAAATTAAAAGGTCATTGCTATTTAAGTGAACATTTGGGACCTTTATTCGACCGGAATGCTATTGACAATATATCACTTAAGATTATTCAAAACGCAATGACTAATGACTAATAACATCTTTAATGTTATCTCTCTGTCTCTTCTGTCTTGCAGGTACGTACCAACAACGACAAAAAACTTCCTCACGCTCACTAATTACGCGTAAGTAAAGCTAAAGCAGCACAGCAGGTGCCTTTTCCCGTCAAGAAAATCTGGCTCCCAAATCGGAGCTAGTTTACCTCCGCCGAGATTGTTGCTGCCTGTGGTGTCAAACAGGCAAACCGTTCCTACCAACCCATTTTCTGCAAGAAAGCCAACCCACATCGTTGACATCGTAATCGGAGCCAGGTTAGCCTGGGGCGAACGGGACAGCGATTGCACGACAATTACGATACTTTCTGGCCAGCAGATTTTCCAAAACTCCACGGCGAAGGCAAACCGGAGTGGGCGCGTGTTGATGACACCTTAGCAGGGGCTATTAAACGAAAGGGGTCGCTCGGGCTCGGGCACTACAAAACGGACCGGCGCGCCGTTGTGTCGAGCGCGACCAATAATGATAGTGTGGTAAAGTGAAAAAAGATTTTACGATTATGAGATGAAAATAGCGGAAGCTCTTAGCGCCGGGATAGTCCGGTACGCCGGGCGCCCTGGCGAAGAAAGAAGAAAGAAGCGAGAGAAAAAAAACCATAACCTCCCCGAAAGTAACAAAACCTTCGCCGCTGCTAGTTGTTTGTATTTTTATGTGTATACCGCCCGTTAAATGGTCTCAAATCTCGTCTCCCATTACTACGCTGCCTCTTCACGCCAGGCCCGTGACGCAGTAATCGTTCCCGGGGTGTGCTTGGGCTGCAGCCGACAAAAAGCAAACCACCGGGCAGTTCTCATTATGTCCCTTAGTTCGTGCGGAAGGTAGTTGCTGAATATTGGATACGGTGTGTAATGCTGGCTGCTCCTTCCTGGAGAACCTTCCCAAACTTGGAGGCCGGTGTGGATTGTGTTGTGATGCAATCGCAGAGCACCGGTGCTTGGTGGATACCGCACTCATTCCGTATTCTAGGCACAGTTTCATATACACACACACACACACACTGAGACGCGTCCCTGTCCTCACAACAATCGAGGACGAGCAGCTACTTTGTGGCAGTGCGCCTCGTGCCGGGTTGAACGTCCTGGGAGTCCGGGTTTGAAATGGAACCGGGAGCCGCTTCCGTGCTTTCTGGCACTTCAACGTCCGTGCCCAACAACCGCTGCTGCTACCTTGGCTGCTGCTCGCCCCATCAAGGAAGTCGGTATCTCCATTTAGGCGAGAAAGAAGACACCCATTACGCTGTGAAGTGCAGCGGTTTTGCTACTGTTGTGTCTAGTCTTCAAGGTTTCCTTTTTTCCACCCACCACCCAAACGCCACAGAAGGTTTACCACACGAGGGTGCCGGCGAGCTGGGGCGGTGTCTTTCTTTTCCCCGCTGCGGTTGGGGGGTTCGCCTTGCGGGCGAGCCGGGTACTCTCTTAACCAGTGGCTATTAGAAGTAATTAGAAAATGGTGGAACATGAACGCTTTTGTGCCGTCATCAGACAAAGTGTTGAAGTGGAACGACGTGAGCATGAAGATGTCGTCCGCTTTTTTTTTTGCTTGTGTGCGTCGTCCGCACAAATGATGAGTTTTTTCCTCTGTGTCTGTGCGGGTCTGATAATTTAAGTTCGCAGCGTAAAATGAGAAGAAACTTGCTCAACACAACTCCCGGTGTGGCTCAGGTGTGTCACTAGCCTGATTTGTCGGAAGAAAAAACAGGGATTCTTCAAACGTAAATGCTTTGAAAGTTTTGGACCACAACACTTTCACCTGTAGGGAAAAGTGCATGCCTTAATTGAAGGCAAAAACCCAGTTCCGTCTGTGAGCAAAAGGTGCCAAAACAGTTCGCCCAGTTAACCAACGAAGATGCCCGGAAAGGGTGGTGAAAAAACCTCCGCTTTGTCTGTCGTCGCCTCACTAGCATAGGTTTTTGTTGTGCAGAGTTTCCACGAGCACAAAGAAAGTTTAACAAAATAAAAACCCTCCCGCGGTGGCGCTTTCAGCACCTCATCGCTGTCCCAGCTGCCTACGAGCATCTTGAGACACGATAAAATCGCGCCACTTGCGAACGGGTGCAGAATGGTACGAACAAAAAAAGCCAGATCCGACATGGAAAATTGAAATGTGTTTTTGGGGTAGCAGGATGAAACGAAGGAACGAACGAAAAAAAGCGTGCCTTTTCCGGGCTATTGAATGGAGCTTTTTTTCTGTTTGTATGTAGAAGATAACAAGGATATCATTAGAACGGAGCGCCGGAATAAAGCTGGCGAAGAAAATCGGACCACCGGTCGGTCGGTGTAATGGTCGATAAAATTTTAAAGCGGAACTATTTGTGAGGGTTCACTTTGGCTGGCGACAACACCAATTCCTATACCATGATGTCTTCCGGCCATCAATGCAACGGAAAGCGCAACGGTTGGAGTGAAAAGGAACGTGAAAAGACCGTGAGTGAACGGGACGATACAGTCTCTACGAATGTCCTTTTATCGCAGTAACAGTTGAAGTCGATCCAATATATCCCGTCGGCTTGATGCCAAACCGATGTTTTTCTTGCGCTGTTACTTAACCTTGAGCATTCGAAGGAGCACCCAGTTTGGCACGCATTCGCCGAGTTGCAAGATGCAAAACATTGCCTCCGATGAGCTAGCACTTTCGCTTTTTTTATGATACGCTTTAACCCACCCCAAACTGTGCGGTGGTCACTTGGGAGGCGTCCTTTACCGCCCCGTTCGACTCGCTCCGCACGACTGCTGTAGCGCACGAAAGAGCAAAAACAAAGTGCTTAACATTTAAGTTTATGGGCAAGTTTATTTTATTATCGATAAATAAAGCCCCGCTGGAACGGAACGGAAGCAAGGCGCGTCAGCAAGCCGGCAGGATGCGGTGCTCTCGAGTGTGCGAGATAATGTAGTTCCGAAGTCCAGACAGGAGAGAGATAAACCGAGCGAAGGGAAAGCGTTGAATCGAACGGTAGTGAGAAGCATCCGCAGGCCAACCGAAACTCATCCAAAAGGGATGAAAATTTTATCTGCACTGTTTGACTATCCGGTCTCTTAGACCGGGTCTCTCGGTCTCTTGGTGGGGTGTTGTTTTACAGTTCCCATTTGGTGGCGGTTTTGGGGTGTAATGATTTCGGATTTATTTATCTCTTTTCTTTTCCCGTTCTGTGCCGTGCACATTCCCGAGCTCTTCGATCGGGAGTCGATATTCGTCGCCGCCGCCAGTAACCGCATCCAGACGGAAGGCTGACAATGGTTTGCCGTGTTTTATTGGCATTTTTCACTCACAACCACATACCCGGTGTGGGTCGAGAAAGAAGAGACAAAAAGGAAGTGAAACAGAAATCAGGAAGTCGTGGTTTTACTAGCGTCGGGTAGCACGATCCACTCGTACAAACCTGATCCAACCTTTCTCGACCAACACCAGGAAAAAAACCTCCACTTTGAAGCATCGAAACCATTTGTTCTCGTTCGTAATGGGCATGTATCACGATAACGAACCGAACCGAACCGGACGGACGGTCGGACGGGACCCGGTTCGCCTCGATAGTTTTCGTGATCATTGAAATCGCCATCAGCATCAGCATTATCGCCGGGATTATTATCCTCGTGTGATCTGTCGGAGGTCACAGTTTATGATGTTGAGAATGGCGGGTTGAAAACAGAAAAAAAACAACACTGCTACGGTTCCGAGGACGATTTTTCATTCCGTGCTGGTTTCGTGTTGGTGGATGGTATTTTATATATATTGCGAGTTTTCCATCCGAAAGGATGCATCCAGCGCCAGCAGAGTGAAGCAAGGTAAGAGTGTTCTCCTAAAAAAAAAGCAACCGGACGCTTCGGAATTGCTGACAAAACAATGACCATTGAGGCAGAAACATGTTTCAGAAGTAATTGCAAATTTAAAGGGTTTCAAAAACTCTCTGCCGGGGTGAAATGTGTGAGTGGGGTAGGTGGTGTTTGTTGTTCAAAATTGCTTCAAGAGCATAATAGTTTGCTATATATAATTGGAACGCTACAAGCAACGCGTTTGTTTTGAATATTGCATACTTTAAGGCTGATAAATCGAGATTATTGAATCTTTGCTACAAAAATGTTTTGTTTTCGTCTGTTGTTACGGCACAAAACGCATTGCTGGGGGTTTTGTAGTAAGTTTCATTCGTTATCGTTCAATTCACACATACATCAAAAGCACAACTCAAAAACGGATCCGGCTCTCTCTCCTCTGCGCTGGCAAGACTCCTCTTCTTCTAGCCTACTAGGCTCTCCGAGCCTCTCCGTTTCCGAAGCAGCCTTTTCTTTTCTAAACACCTTGTGCTTCCCAAGTAACGTGTTCTATCCCAAGTAACTGCCGGAACACCTGTGTTAATGTTTTATTTGCGAATTAATAAGCATATTCCGAAAGCAGACGCCGTCGAACGAAAGTAACATGTTTCCAATGCTTCGCAGCTGTCATAAGAAATGAAAATTTATTATATATATATAAGCTGCAGCTTATACTGTACTGTATTGTGAACTGTCCATATACGATTTTCACGCTTGAGTTCATGTATACACCTGGATTAGCCTGAATACTGATCAAGTTTAAGTGTCGAATCAATCGAAATATTTTTTTCAAATTTTCTAAGGATCATTTAGAGCTTATATGAAAGCATCCTAAAATTCAACTTCATTCTCCGCGTCTGTCATCGTTTGTAGCTTTCACTTGAAAATGCTCAACTTCGGTACCAAATACCGCCAAAGATCGAGCACGCCCTCGCGCTTCAAACCTGTAGCCCCGAAACGGGCACAAATTCCTCCGCATTTCTTCGTTTGCAATCATAAATTGCGCCAAATCTCCATCAGCGTGCCCGACTTCATCGAAATGTAAATTCAAACTCCTGCCTCCGAACCGGTCCGCCCAGGACCCGTTTGGCGTCCCCGTCAAGCACCGTCCTTAATACCTTAAAGTGCAGCACTTCGCGTCACACATCGCGACGGCAGCGTCACGGGAGAAAATCTTTTAAATCACTCTCCAACAACTCCCAACAACACACCGACACACACCGGCACACACACACACTCCGCTTTGTCACTATCAGCCGACCGTGTTTGGAAGAAAGCAACAATGAAAGAAGAAGCAGAAAAAAACCCGTCGAAACGATCGCAAGCTTGGATGGTTGCGGGATTTCTTGCCGCGCCCGAAATAAAACATCGCCGCGATTCGCAAACGCATCACACCGCGCCCGGGCCCGTCGGTGGGTGGCCACTCCTTCAAAGCGCCGAAAGCCTTGGCATAAAATTTGCATAACATTGTCATGAAAATTGAAATCACAATTCTCAAATTTCATCGCCCCGTTGCGCGCGCGCGCGCGCGCGTGTATCGATGCTTTCGCGGGCCGCACGTTTCCACCGTTAAGCATTAGGCGCTTTTTGGGTGCTGGGTGGCGGAGTTGGGGGTGTTTTCACGCGGCTCCTTGCCAGTGAGGAGCAAAACGGGAAAAAGCGATTGAAAGTACCCGGAGTACAACATTCCGCTCTTGAAGCGACTGTCAAACGGATGAAGTGAAACCGAAAAGAAAAAAAACACACTCACAAGCAAAAGAAAAATCGCACACAGATCTCGAACGTCTCCATTAAACCGTGGCCAGAGAAAGAAAGCGTACAAATACGCGGAAAGAGAACGAAAAAACCGCCCCTAGAACCAGCAGCAACGGGCGCACCGGTGGCGAATGGAAATAAATCGCGAAAAAGATATCTTCTCTCTCGCCAACTGCAGCGGGCCGGCGGACCGACCGACCGAGAAAAGCCCGCGGAAGCGTTGCGTTTCGGATTGCTTGTCGGCCGGGCCTCGGTGACACACGTCACGACACACAGCCCCACACCAGTGCGGCGAAAAGGGAAAGTGAAACATGTACTTAAGGCAGTTCGCTCTTTTTTTCTGCTCTGGCTGCGTGCGAATTTTGCTCTGTTTCTCGGGCGAAAAATCGGCGAAGCGAAGGATAAGGGTCAACCGGGCGACGGGCGACGGCGTTCCGTAAGTGGCGCGTATCTGAAATACAACACATACTTACATTGTTGCTGGTAGGAAATTACCATCATTAGCATGCAAATTGAATTGTCACTTTTCTTCGCGCGCGCTGTGCCTGCGCTCGTTACGGCGAGAGTGGATGGTGTTTTTCCCTCTCTCTCTCTCTCTCTCTTTTTCTCTTTAGTCTGTTCTTTGATTTTCTTTCTTCCATCCCAGGGCGTGGATTCCCTTCCTTGGTGGATCGTGTTTTTCGCCGAGATTTATCACTGTTACTTTGCACCGAAAGGCAATGTTGCAACTAAAGGCTTTCCACAGTGTGCATTTGATTGTTGCTTGAACGTTTTAAGTCGTTTTTCGGCGCTGATCACTTGATAATCATCCGGCCCGAAGGAAGCACCCGCAATATTGAGGCCCTTCGCTTCGCTTCGGCAAGTTCCATTCCTTGGAGGACATTAAGAGTCACCTTAACTTCGCTGGCGCCCACGCACACACACACGCGTAGAAAACGCTTCCCCGGGAGCATTTCTTCATGCATTAATAATGATGAAAAATTTGTCACGAATTGCTGTCAATTTTGCGCCGTACACTCCCAGCACCAGTGTTGCGGACCCCTCCAAATGATGGATGGATTTCACGCCCCGGCTCGCCCCGCAATGGGTTTTATTATACGTTCAATTGCACTTGCGTCTTGTTTCGGCACAAGGTGTACGTTATTGCCCTGTCCCGCTGACACACTTCACACACACACACACGCGACGCGGCGTGCTTGAAAACTTCACTCTAATCGCTCACACGCGGGGCCGCCCGCGTGCCGGGCGTAAAGATACTAATGAAATTTGGCTTCATGAAGCGAAGAAAAAACGTCCCTTTTCCACCCAAAATAGAAACGGGACGGGCACGGCGTATCCTCTCGAGAGGAGGATATTATCGTCATGCGGCGCTCTCGTTCGCAGGATTACGCGCGCGTGCTTTCCTGCCCGTTCTTGAGCACGGGCCTTGCGTGTGTGTGTGTGTGTGTGTGTGCTCATGTGAGTAATGCGTCACGGTAGAGGAATTTTCCGCCCAGCTAGCCGGCCGGGAGAGACAACACGATCGTGCGAAATCAATTACGTACTGATTACTCGAGAGGCATGACTTAAGACGTTAGGTTCCGGCCCGGTGGGTGGGGGAGGCCGAGAACCTCGGAGAGAAGGGGGGGGATCCTTATCGTTATTTTCAATTACGAGCATAATCGCTTTTGGCTTCGCGCCGCAGCGCGCGCGGACAAGCTTCGTTGCGGTATGACACGTCGCACGGTTTCACCTGTGCCGCGTGCGTCGTTAATGATGGATGAGTGATTTTTCCGATGAAATTCGTTTTTCGCGTTTTAACGTTTACGAACCCACCCGGAGGTCGCGATGGACGTTATGCCACAAACACTTCTTTTTTTTGTCAAACGAATCAATCATTGCCAACGATAACAAAAAAAAAACGGTGGAATGGTAGTCTCTCGTCACGTTCACTGCGTGTGTTCATGTTTTGTTCATCTACACGTGTGTTTTATTTACATCGAGACGATCGCATGATTCGTGTCATCACGCGCAAAACGTGTGCGGCTTTTTACTGTTTATAACCTGAACTTTGATGACTAAAACGGCCTGTTGAGTAATCGACTGAAAGTGGTCGTGAAATTATGTTCGTTTTTCATATATTCCTCAATATCCATCGAAACAATGAGGTTTGCACACCAAAATGTTATCGAATGCTATGAAATCATTTCAATTTTCACTCCAATTTCCCGCACATTGCACAATCTGATCGTAAAGATTCCGTTATTGTCCGGTTTTTAATGTGTTCATGAGTAGTTACGCTGTGTGCGACATTTTATAATTTCTCGGTTATTTCCACTCAAAAACACAAAAGCTGTTAATGTAACCTAAAAATAAAAAGAAAGAAGTTCATTACCCGTTGCACCATGAGGTAAATCGTTCTTTAATTGACAATCGTTATACTCAATAGAATTGATACTTAACTTAATATATTATTGAAGAAATAATGTACTATTGATTTTCCGATCAGTTTAACTGCACCTACATGATGAATCATTCAAAATCTCGGAAATAATATTCATTTTTTTACTATCATATAAACTCTGGTATAAAAAAAAAACAAAAATCATATAATACATTGTAGAGCTGGCTCAGGCCACAAGCTTCGACATAGTGTGAGTTTCTTGATTTTAGCACATATCTTGTAAAGCAGTTTAGTAAAGTAAAGCAGACATGTTCACTGTTGTAATTCAGAACATCCTGTTTTAGTGCTCTCCAGTACACATAAATGTGATATAAATATATTCCGACATGTTTGTTTTGCAGTCAAAATGATATAAAAGGAGATTCTTGCATTCAGTTTTCCTATTTCTTTGAACCGAGACGTTATTCGTCGGAATTTGGAGTCGCCCTCAATCGCCGTGCAACTTAAAACTTGTGCGTCGAACGTCGATTGCAGCTGCTCCCGGAAGTACCGTTGAAAAACGAGCTATTCTTGATTTTGTAATCGGATATCGCTGCCCGGGCCTAGCCGGGAAAAATTCCCCGAAAGCTCCCCGGTTCGCCATTGTCTAAGGAAGACGGAAGCCAGCACAGCCGGTAAAGGGATCAGTTGAAAACAGTTGAGCTACCGTAACCGGAGCATGGCCACCGTAAGCGGATTAGATGCTGCGGCGCACACACACACACACACACACACACACACACACACACACACAAAACGATCGAAGAAAATACTTCCGAATCAGCACCACCGCCCTTTACTACTTCTACTACCACTACTACCACTACTACTTCAATTGTTGTCTTTTTGCGCGTCCCATTTCAATCCATCACGCAAACCCGTGTTCCGCCACTCGACGAGCGAATGTTTCGAGCAGAAACATTTCACAGAACAAAAACCTACGTGAAACAGCAGCAACAACAACAACAACAACCTGCGAAAGTGGCTCAAGAAGCCTCTCCGGAAGGGCGAAAAAATGAACCAGCTCGTCGTCTCTAATACACTTGCGCTGGCAAAACTAAGACGAAACGCTGAAAATCGGCCAACCGTGACACGAAAGCTGCAGCAGCATGCAGAGTGGGGCGTGCGGCTTTCAATACAGACACACTCGAGTGAGGCTACAGAACAGAGAGAGAGTCAAAGAGAGAGATAGAGAAAGAGAAAAAAAACCCGCACAAAGCACTCGAAATGAAAAATGTCTGCGTTGAAAGCGCGCTTCGTATCTGCGCTTCGTCCAGATTTGCATGGACGAACGATTTTTCCCTCGTCCTTCCTGGGAAAATGGGGGAGAGTGTGAGATCCTTCGTTTGCCCCGAAAATTGTGCGTCAGACTTTATCCCCGAACCTGCCAAAAACAATGCCCGCTGCCGGTCGTTTTCGCGTCCAGGCGGCTGGCGTGGCACAATAATAAATAGGATTATTTATGTACGAAACTTTCTTCGATCTGCCGCTGCACCGGGGGCTGATACTTGAGCATATTGCTCGTGTTTTTTTTTGCCGGCCATTATTGGGGTGGGGTGAGAGAGTTTGGGTAACAAGATTGGAGGATTTCTTCTGGGGGCGATGTTTTGCTGTTGCGTTTTTTCAAGTTTTTGCTTCAAACGCAGCTTTAGGATACGAGTTAATTTTTAGTTTTATTTTTGTGCCGACCGAAACTTGGCGTTAATTAGAGCTTTACTAGTGCAACAACGTACAACATCCAGCTAGCGTTAATTGGGCTGTGAAGTGCAGGCGCAATTTCAATGGTTTCTCGCTGCACACTTACTGTTCAAAGTACGAAATTTCAAGTGCATCCCGGCTTCCCGGCCCCGAAAGTTCAACCCGTGTCCCGTAGAAGCATTCTCCGCTGCAGTCGCCCGCTCGAGAGAATGCAACGGTGAACGGTGGTAATTGAAGGAGTCACCCGAACATAGGGATGCTCGAAAAGTCCTGTTTTATTTTACCGCATAAATTGTTACTATTTTGCGAATTCGTTCGTCGCGCCCGCGTGGCGTTTTCGATGGCTTTTGGTTCGTTTTTAAATTGATTGTTGACCCAGCCGGTGCGCACACCGATTCCGCCGGCAGTGGACAGATCCCTGGTGAACGAGTCGCTGCGGCATCGTTCAAGTTAATTAGTGACGAGTGAAGCGAACTACCAGGCAGTCAAGTGTTTGGGGCGGTCGAGATGAAAATATGGCTGCCGTGGAATGAATTACTTCGCTTGCAATCCCGCCGGTTATCATGGGTGCATGGTACTAATTAGAGTTTTCGCAACGAAAGCCGTTCCACAAAAGGTGGCGGCTAGTGTAGCGCCGGCCCTACGCTTCAAGGGCGATGAAATCGGTACCGGAGATGAAAAATCCGCCTCGTGGGAGCTTAAAATCTCACAGCTAATCGCTCCGCCACTCGCTTGCGCGCGTCGTGAACTCTTTTTTGCTGCTGTTGCGCGAGCTTTTTTTCTGCCACCGTCGCTACCGGGGGCGATAAAACGGGGGCGAAATGTGACTACGAGTGGGTGGGAGGTGGGAGGTGGTTTATCCTCGGTTCATTCGCTCGTTAAATGCACCGCCATCGACACTTTGCGCGGCTAATGATATTACTCATAAATAATCATATTATCATAAACGTGGTTATATACGATTTTCAGGTCGGATGCCTGTTGGGGCTGGAGTGTGTCTGGGTGTGTGTCTCTGTGCGCGTTTTTACGATGGTTGTAGTCGTTGGAAAGCGTAGCACCGTCGCTGAAAATCCATGCTTTATCACGTACGATCGTACTGTCTCGTACAGGTAGCTTTTTTTCAGAAAATAGGTAAAAATGCGCCTGACATGTAAATAGCTTGAAATAAACAGGCAAGGGGTTTATTGAGAGTTTCGGAAGAGCTTGTTGGGTGAGGTATAGCTGAAATTTATTTTTAAAATTTTCAGTTTATACATTTCTATTACTATCTTTGTTGTTAAGAATTCGAGTCATATTTTGTTCTTGTATATTTCCATTCCATTACAAGAATTGAGATATAGAAAATAAGAAAACAGTCTCGAACATACCTTTCACAAACTCTCTGTTCAAGTTTTGATGCTTGTTTGAGTAGCAAAGCACGCGGCAAACACGCCACGAACAGTGCCAATAACGTCAAGCTCATCTCTTCCCGGTGCGATTTCGTGCGCCCCTTTGGGTGAAACAGATTAGGCCCTTCTTATGTGTCTTTGGTGGCCCATTTGGTGCGGTGATGCGTGTATGCGTTCCTTCGTGTCACTCGATCGATGCGCACGCAAATTCGCGCAAGGTGGAAAACAAATTTACATCGCCGGGCGATACCGAGGAGGATGGAGGCTGAATTATTGAATTTATGGTGTCTAACAGTGGATATGAACGCTCTCGCTGCAGAGAGATGAAGGATGTAGCGCGACATGTTTGTATTGGTTGCGTTGCTTTTTACCGAAATGGATGGAGATTTTTTCTTCAAATATTAGGTATAATATTTTTCCAAACTTTCCATGTTAGTTTCCTTCAAGAGAGGGTCGAAACCGTAGGTGGAGAAGCGTCAAGCAATTTACTGGAAATTTATGGGAGCCATAAATTGAATAGTTATAAATCATTTTAAAAACATACACACACACCCTGCCACACCACGTGCACGCGCCACATATCTGAGAAAAGGGCGATAAAATTAAAAGGATTCAAACACCGAAACAAAACCGTGCAGCACAACTTAAGATCCATCAAAAACCCACGCACACACGTTTGGTGCGAATTTTCTTCACTGGGGCGCACAAATCGTAGCAGGCCCTTAACTTTTGCTGCAAGTTTGCCCAAGCAGACCCTTACCCGTAAGGGGTGCCGATAGTAAATCGCAGGGCATTGATAACAGAGATAGATCAGCATATTTTATCCTTTGCCGCTGGACCGCATCAAACCTCCGGGCGCAATTCCACCCCTCGTGTGGAGCGTTTGGGTCGGAGCAAAAGTTTCATAAAAGATGGTCGACCCACCCGGTGGGCCAGACCGGCCAGAAAAGGGACGGGCTACGCTACAAGTAGGCATTAATCTTTCCTGCTACCGGCATCGGGCATCGCCCGCTCGAAGATGAGCCGATCGATTGGATTCCAATATTTTCACGATTGTGTTTGCGTGCTTGTGCGTGTCGCACCGGGTCGGCAGCGGCAGGCGGGAATTGGATCCATTTTCAATCGCATGCAAAATGGATGATGGCTCATTACCGCTGACAGATATGCGGCCCACTTCACACGTCCCGGGTATCGATTTTTATCTGATAGATAAAGGGAGAGAGAGAGAGAGAGAGAGAGAAAGAAAGAGAAAAAGCATAAAATTCGGTTGCCGTTAGTATTAACCAAACGTAACGCGTCGATGGACACATTCACCAATACGATCATGACTATGATGATGATGATGACGGTATGGGCGTATTGTGTAACGCAAAAATCGTAAATATTATTAATCGTGGAAAAGCACTGGCCTGATGTGCGAGAGGGTAAATATTTATATTTATGGTTGGGATCAGTAAAATTATTGATTTTTATACGTTTCCATTTCTGCTTATGCTGTGCACGTGTGTGTGTGAGAGAGAGTGTTCTGCTTTCGGTATTGTTCCCGGTAAGCTACTCCACCAGTGCGTCCACTTCATCAACGTAAACCATGGAGTGAACCAACCAGACCCACGTGGCACACGGCAGCCATATTACAATGAAGCGCGCGCGCCCTGACGTTTGGCCGGATACACCGGTGTTGCTGGATGTTGTTGTCCGAAGGGACGGGATATGGAATACAGATTTATCATCCCGGGGTGCCGGGTTTTTATCTTAAATCATTTAACCCGCGCCCGGACCGACCGAAAGTATGGTTCCGAAATATGCCGCATGACAAAGATAGATGAATTATTAAAATTAATTATCACTTCGGCATCAGCAGAAAATCCACTTAAATTTTCCTCCCATTTCCCGGCGGCGCCCGGTTCCGCCGGCGAGAACACACTCACCGGAAAATCGGTAAATGGGACCTTAAAATATGGCAACCCATGTCCATAGGTCATCTTCCCATCTTCGCCGTCGGAACCGGTGAACCTAGCCGGGAAAGATTAATATTCACAGCACCCGAACAAGTTCGGTTGGGTTCGGTTGGCGCCCTGTTGGCTCCGAACCAAAAACGGAACGGGTTTCAATTTGTGCCTTGCGGGGGGAAGGATGGCTTGCGTCTAAGCCGCACCGGGGGCATCCTTCGGGGAACCGGGTTGGGATTTTTAATAGCGCCGTCGGTTGGGTGCCCCTCGGTGTAAGATGTTCGCCCTGGAACCACCCGAAACGGAGGTCGTTGGACAAGCTCACCTTCACGCACGGGTTCTCCAGCGATAGCGACTGTTCTCGGAGAGGAAGAATACTCCGGCCGGTTCGGGCCGGTACGAAAAGGTGCTCCCTGCTAAACTAACGTGGCCGCCGAAAGTGACGAAGATCGCTCCGGTGTGTAAGCACTCCCGACGACCGGACCCTAAACAAATATCATTAACGGGCCCACCAGAGTCGGGCCACCCGACCGACCGTAGCTCACCGGTACTGCTTGCTGTTGTGGTTGTGTGATGTAGCAGGATGCTTTTTTTCTCTATCCACGAACCGAGTTAGGGATCGGTTGGTTCCTTTTGCCCCGTTTTGTGTCACCAATCAAGCTTACTCGCCACACCGTAAGCTCACGACCCGGAACCGGATGTCTTGCGGTGCTGCCGAACCACTCGGTTTCCCTTTGGCTGCTTGTATTATACATATTTTTATGTCGCAAGATTGTTTGGACAAGGATAAGAAATCCTCGGACCAGCAGACCAGCACTAGGTGACGGCAGAGATAGGCAGAGCCTCCCTCGGAGTCTGGCTCGACGCGTACACAACACAAGCGTACAGGCTGTCATTGCGACATCAGCAGCACCCCGGTCCGGCATACACAAGCAAGGCGTACTGCGTACTGCGCAAGATGGCGGACAAATTTTAAGATTCAAAGGTCTTAAGTACGGCCGCACTGCCGGTGCCGGTGGTGTGGGGTTTAGCTCTTGAAAAGCCTTTCGTTTGCTCAGGCGAACCGGACGGTCGAAAACGATCGGACACAAACGATTACGGGGCGGACTATCACGGGAAGACCACCTGAGCAACGTCGCCGTACAGCCGGGCCATCCAACCCTTGGTACGGATTGATATAAAATTCTCTGTTTAACTGGTCGTTAGAATGTTTGTACATGTCGTCAGGTGAACGTACGGCTGGTGCGGCCGGGTTCACCTCGCCCCAGTAATAGTGGCCTGCAGAAAGGAAAAGAAAGCCCAACGTCTCTAAATGGTATGTACGACTTCTTCCAAGTGTGTTACGGTCCTCCGGCCGGGACGGAGCGGGAAATCGGAGCCCGGTCGGACCGAAGACCGGCCAAGCACAGGAGCCTTGTTATATTGTCTTCGACATATCCGGACTTCCTTTCTCCACACGGGGAGGGCTGCTCAGCTCTTGGTGAATAGCTGTGTAGTCATCATATTATATTACCGTGCTACCATTCATCGCTCCTCACGCTCCGTAGCCGTCCCTTTCGCCAAAAGGGAAGCGCAATGTCTAACGACCCTCTGGCGCACACATCCTTTCTAACACATAGGAAATGCAAATATTTATTGAAATTATCGATTGCGAAGGCTTCTCGATCGCCAATAAGCCTTAGCCCAGCTCCCCGGCCCCTAATCGTTAGTGACAGTTTTGGTCCGGTCCGGTCAACTTGTTACGAGCCTGAGCCTCGAAACAACGTTGCCCACAACATTCCAACCCCGTCCCCCCTGTCACCGGCCAGCCCCTTTTGAAGTAATAATAGCCACACAACACCGACGCTTAAAATATGCACCCAAAGACGAACCATTCGTTTGCACGAGCTCAGTGGGAGCCCGGATCGATACACATATTTGTTGCCATATTTTGCAGATAATCGAACAACGCTGTTTGCACTAAACGGCTTGACAGGGACCGCTTCTTCTTTATTTAAGCTCCGGTTCGGTCGTAAAACACATTGGCGCTGGGTGATACCGTGCTCGGATCAACGGTACGATTGGATCGTTGGCCAGGATAACTGGAATGGCGTTCAGATAATGGCCGACGGGGAGTCAATCTTGGGATCTTACACTGTACACCGCCGGATGAAGGGATGTTCTACACTCTAAAAATATCCTTTGCATATGAGCCGACGGACACGGAGCAAGCTCGAGCTCCTAGTGAGGAGAACGTTCGGGCCCTTTCCAAACAAGAACTTCAATAACTTTGAATGACACATGCAGCTTCAGTCACTTACAGCCCTGTTCGAAAATAGTAGCCCAGTGCCGAAAATACCCCCGTTTTGATTGGTTGTTTTTCAGCCAGCGTGACACACCCTGGGCAGACTTACCGGTGCGTAGTACGCTTGCGGGGGTAATCTCCTTCAATTTAGACACTTGTCAAAACCAATAACGGGTGAATCTTGTCGACGGCAGTTCCTGTGGCAGCGTTCCCCGGGGCCGTTATCACTAGCGTCGAGGGTGATAACGTCTTCTGCGAGGGAAAACAACTGCACACGCCACATCCGCGGGTGGGCCCTTTTGCAAAACTGTCAAACTTAAGATTGCGGCAATATTACTTCGCGCAGGAGTAATTGTACCCTTTTCAAAAGGATTCCCCCCGTTCGGAACTGGGCTTTCGGGGAAGGAGAACAATCTTTTTCGGCTCGGATGCCAGGGGAGAACAACAATTTTGAGAGGCGATGCATCATCTTTTCAATCTTTTTTTGTTGGGTAAAGGACAAGAAGTTGCCTATGAATGAAGGCCTATGACCTAGGAATGGAGCAGATTTGCGTTGCTCGAAGCTCCCAGTGGGAGGTTTAGAACTTTTCTTCTTCTGCGTGCGTGCGCTTGATCGATCAATTACTATTATTCTGTTTCTAAATTGAGTATCTTCAATTGGTTCCTGTAGTTATAATGTGACATGATTTGAATTATTACATTTATTAGTAATAAATGGATCTCTTTATTGTTTTCATGTTGTTTGTTCGGCAATTTGATGTTTGAAAATACACTTTTCCTTTTGTTTTTTATTACTGTTTTATTCTTTTGTATATTTTTATCCTCTCGTTCGCATCTTTCGATGATATTAAATACCAATACTTGCTTAAAAGGTTCCATTTCTGATAACTAAATTGCGTTTTCCAAATTTCCAATCACAAAAGCAAACTTCTTCGACTAGCCGAAAACAGCGCTGCGTTCGGTATGATCATTTCCTTACTTTGTTACGTACACGCGCTCGGCTGGTAGTTGAAGCGATAAAATGACATTAGCCAGGAAGTTTGCACGGAGTGCAACGAGCAAAAAAAGAAATCCACACAAAAGACGACAAACAACATTTTCTGTCTGCCCCATTCTCTTGCCGGCTTCGACTCCGCCAGAATGATGAATTCTTTGATCCGAATGTTATGTCGCCCACTCCCGGGCCCCGCACAGACCCTCCCGTCAGACTCATTTCCCGTGTTCCGCTTGTCACAAACTTTTTGAAGTCAAGATGGAATTGAAATAGTTCTTCCCGAACTCCAGGTCCCGTTCCCGTTGCTTCCCTTGGACGGGCTGTTTTTTTTCGGGCGGGCCTTTTCTGCACGGTTCAAAATTTTCCACATGGATTGCTTGCCCGTCGGAAAACTGCTTCCTGTATCGGGGGGCGGAGGGCTGCTTTAAGCTAAGTCGACACAACTTTGAATGTCTTGCTGTTGAAAGGCAAAGGAGGAGCCAGAGGAGGAGCGGAGGTGGAATGTTCTTTTGAGGCAGGGAACACTTTTACCCGCAAACGCGACGAAGAAACGACGATGCATTGCCACGATGCAGAAGTATAAATCCGTCAAAAGTTTATGTCTGCGTGAAACGTGAGTTGAAATGTATATATTTGTGCGAACGCCTGCCGTGGGGGGGGGGGGGGGTGGAGGCTGGGTGGACGGGCCGTGCCTCTCCGCTGTTTCGACTGGCTTTGTGTGTGGGGGTGTGCGTCGGTGGGAAGGATGCTATCCCCGTGCACGTAGCGGAAAGTTTGTGCCGAGTTTTGATATTTTCCAGCAGCGCAGTCTCACCGTCGCCCGGGCCCGGCCGCCGGTGCGATTTTCGGTTTTTTTGCTTCGGTGCTTAACTGAAACAACTTTTGACGCTTCGGAAGCCGTGCATAATTTCGCTTCCTGTGCCGTACTTTCGCGTAAGTCAAATAGTGCATTAATGGACAAATTGGAATATAATTTCATGCATCATTTACTGCTGCGCCATTTGCAGGAATTCGGCCCGTGTTTTTCGTTGTTGCTCACTGCGCTACTGCAGTTTGTTTGCTACTGAGACGAACTGGTGATGAATTTTAATACGGCTGACGAGCAAAGAGGTGATAAGTTTCGTTTTGAATGATAAACGAGTTAACTCGAAGCTTTTCAGCACTGTGAATAAGTTTAACTACTATTATTGACTGTTAAATGTTTTGAAGCCAAATATTCCTGAGGATTTATTGATCCCTTTCTTGCTATTGACGTCTCCAAACATAATAAAAGCATTGATGCTTACCTCGAAACGAGTAGAAATAAATGCAATCTTACATCTCCTAAAAATATCATCAACTAGCAAGGAGAACTAATAGAAAAACAATTCTAGTACGGCCAAGAATTAGTTTGTAATGTGCATATAGTAAAATATTACAAGTTAAGCCTGTGAGTGAAATATCATGAAGATATGTTAATAGTAGATGCAGCCGAAGATTTTACATTAACATTTTACATTTATTAAAATTGTTTGCCACGAGGGCTTTACAAAGTCATCTTAAAGCTAAAAACACGAGGCTCACAACAAAAGGACAGGATAAGGGGAAAATGTACGCAACATTAGGAAGTTGTGGACAAAAGAAGAGAACGAAAACAGGCGAAGGAAATGTTATGGTCAAACAGATCACCCACAGCGTTGAATGAAGATAGCGATATTTGCAGAAGATATTGGAAATAAATTTGATTATAGGTTCTAGATCTATCTTATATATTTTCCATTGTTTTAACAGATGTTTTCAGTTGTTTTTTTTTTATCCTGATAGTAGTATTATAACTATAACTTCTTGTGAAATGATTCTTAATTAATAAATAAACGAATATTATTCTGTAACTACCATCAATGGTTACTAACCAAACTATTTTTTTTCTCTTTTCAGGTGAGTTGAATCGAATGTCGATCACTTTGGGACGTTTTCATCGCCAGCCTCAACTGGCGCAACGCACCAGTCCGTTTGTATTATTATGAATGTATCATTTTAAGAATTAAACACCTACCAGTTAACGGCACGGAGCAACCGTGAGCTGATCGCGATACACTCAACAATATACACGCGTCAACAATATACACGCGTTTACGCGTCACCGAAGCCAGTCGCCGCTTGCTCGGTTGCTGCAATCCTTATCACCGCCCACACTCATCGCCCAGCCGGGCACGGGTGAAAGATTTATGTTGCGACTGTTGCCAGCCGTGTGTGGGAGAGCCAAGTGTTTGCACGGCGGCACGGCGCCAGCAACGGGGAAGTGACACGCGGGAATTGATAATAATTTTCCGCCACACGGCACAGCGGCGTTTTCGATAAATGATTCGAAAATGAATAGAGTTAATTGAGCAATTAGTGGAAATTTTCGTGAAATGATTAATGCAAACGACGGGCAGGCGACCGTCCTGGCGCGCTGCGAAACGGAGCGATATGATTGAAGTGTAGCGCATGTGTGTGTGTTGATGTGGGCATGTGGAGTAGTGTGTTTGTGAAGAGTAATGGACGCAGCTTGCACGGGATGGACGATGGCGTTCGCTTTCGCGATAACTTTCCGAAACCGAGCGCACTCGTCGCCGTCTCTGGAGATGCGTCCAGCGGGAAAATGGCGTTCGGATTGATGGACTCGGTGGCTTGGTTCGGGACAGTTTTATTTACACAAGAGCTTTTCATGGTTCATTAGATGCTGTAAGTGTGTGTGTGTCCTTATAGCAGACATAAATGAAGCGGAGCATACTCCAAGTAGGTCGTGGGATGCATTAGTCCAAACTGATTTATTGACCCAACGCCACACCCGGCCGCTAAGACACATCCCTCCACCGGGATCGCTCCCTTATCAGGCGGTGCATCTTAATCAGGGTTTAATTTCCAACTGCTCGAACGCACAGCAAGCCCGTAATTAAAGCTTGTGGTTTTACGAACCGATGAACGGAACCGATAACCGGAATGATTGAGATCCGCCTCGAAATGAATTCAGCTACTCCGGCGCACCTTGTCAGCACATAAATTCTGGCCCGCGTTCCGATTTGGGAGTGAGCTAATGGCTCCAGCTTTATGTGAGATTATCGGGGCAGGGTTTATTTCTTTAAAATAAAACTCTCCATCTCCACTGAGCGAGCTATGCTATTCCTCATTCAGCGGCAACTATGTCGCACGGGGCACGAATGGAGCACTTTAAAAACGAAATAAAAGCTCCCGAGTCAGCCGGTGCAATTTGGTGCACGTGCCTCTAATGCATTCCGCCTGCACCGAGCGTTGAAACAGCCACAAACACACACACACACACACACGCGCGCGCCCGGTGAAGAAGTCGTGGAAAAATTTCATCTACTGCTTCCGCTGGCTGCTGTGCGTCCGGGTGCTGCAGTCGCACACACACACACACATGCCGGCCGGCGTACGCTCGTGGCACACGAGTAAACCTGACTGTGCACAGTTCATATGCATGCCAATTAAATATTTAAATAACATTAAACATATGTTTCGGCGCGGCGCGCGCGCGCGCGCAGCGTTGGGAAATTTCAATTTCCACCGGAGCAGCGGTACAAGTTCGTGCCAGTTGCGCGTTATAATCGGGGTCGGTGCATGCCGCACATTCCGCTGCCATAGCACCCCGCTGAGAGTGCGTCTTGTGTGCCTGTGTGTGCTGTGTGTGTGTGCCCCCGATCTCGGGCAGTTATTGCACCAGCAAATGCAGCATGTTGCGCACTTTCGAGTGGGACATTATCATTTTGGATTTGGAGCGACGGGATGTCGGTACGGGAACCGTTGACGATGGCACCGCGTGTAGCTGTTGTTGCCATGCTCTCCCAAAGTTTAACTAGCGGCCTGACAATCCCGCTCCCAGGCTCGTGTTCCCCATTCTTTTTTATTGTCATCTTATGACGGTGTGCACACGAAAGCACTCGCATGTTGGCCGGCTAGAGAATGCTGCATTCGCTACCACACCAACACATCGCCAGCCGGTGCCTGGCGTGTCCGGGGGGAGGGTTGTTGAATGACCCGCGCCGTAAATACGAGCGAACTTCGACCACACACACACACACACGCGTCGCTTAATAGAGAAATTCTTCATTGCTCGCACCGCCCCAACGATTTCGGGGACGCTGATGGGATGCTGTCGCATTCTTTCCGTGTTCCGGGCGCGAGCGCGATGGCTCCCAGCGCCCGGCGGACAGTGAGTGCATTCTCTTGTTCCGGTGGCGTGTGCGGTTGTGGATGTGGTGCCGCGCGTTCCGAGCCGCGTTCGTCCATGCGAGGCGAGCGCCGGTGGTGCGTTTCATTTCACCGAAGCGCCTCGAATATGTCGCAATATCGCTTCACTTTGTCAACAATACTTAGCTGGAGTGTTTATGTGTTGCAGCTGAGCCGAACGATCAAAGAACCTGCCGCCAGTTTAATACAGGGATTTTCGGACGCAAAAAATGCAAACGAAAGTGGGTTTTCACTTTAATTGATATTATACTGTTGTGTCCATCTCGTGCAAAACGAATTTACTTTTACAATTTGTTTAAGGGCCAATTGAATTAAAACTATTATCTTTATAATATTTTTAGTTATTCAATAATTGAGGCTAATGTCTCGTTACAAATGTTGTCTCATAAACGTTATTTCAAGTGTTTCTTTTCATTTTTTATTTATAATCTTTCCCTGTCATAAGAAATATGCTTATGGGTTTCCTTCTTCTACGAGTGTAAAACTTTTTTCAGTATTTTTTGTTTGCCTTGATGTTTGTTTTTCCTTTTTAATATTCTTTCCTTCTCTTCAACCTCTTTTTTGGAAACCCTTAGCTGGATAGTCAGTTTTTCCTCAGATTTTAGGTCATAATACTTAACTCTTTCGCTTTTCTTTTATTTCCCTAAGCAAGCTTAAACAGTTTTGTTTTTATTCTGAAAAAAATTGAATGGTAGTTGGACTGAACATTTCTTCTTTTATGGTTTGCTGATTGGTTTAGCCACTTTTTAGATTTTATTTTGCAAAATAGAAAAAAAAAACAGCAAAAATCATTCTCCGAATTACAGACGAACTATTCGAAAAATGAAACTCAACCCTAAATGAAAGTACATGAAGAAGCTGTCAAAGGCGAAATAAAACACTTTTGGCGGAATGAAATGAAAAAATGAAACTCAAATCTCCGGTCTTATTCAACAAAACAGAAAAATGATAGAAGAAAAAATATAGTGAATATCATTTTCCGAAGTATAGACGATTAGTTGGGAAAATTAAACTCGAAAATCCGATCTTATTTAACAAACTAGAAAAAAGGGCAGTGAAAACCATTTTCTGAATTATAGACGAATTATTGCTAAAACAGAATCACTTTCTGCACTCTCCCATTTCCTGACTAAAAGCTCCTAAATCCATGTTCCAATCCAAAATTTGCCTGGCTCGTCCCTGCTGGAAAGAGCTAAAAGAACGTCGGGCAAGAAGTCCTGCTCATCTTTATGCCCATACCGCAAGCGAACTGGTGGATTTTTCACCCACCGCGGCAACCAAATTAGACGATATGATGTATGGTCCCCTTGCCTGCCTGCCCTGCGTGTCTCCTCTGGAGCCGGGGAACCGCCAGCGTGTGCCACTTTGCCCGTGAGAGCATTAGTACACCGGCACCGTACAGCTCGAATTCATTTCAAACAGATTATGTGAACATTTGCAGCAGTTTGTAATGGCGGCCCAAAAGGGGTCCACAGGCGGGGGACGTCTAACGAGCTATTGCGTTCCGTTTCGGTTGTATCTCGGGATTTTTGTTAATTTTTTTGGTTGTTGCTCTCCCTCTCTGTTCGGTATGTGTCTCCCTTTCGCTCCCGGCCCGGTGGGCTAAGTTTGGCTTTTTTTGGAGCCATCGGGACCCCTCGCGAGGCCGGCCAGGTAAACCGGCCAGCTCCAGGGACGATGACGTTTGCGCGCGTCCGCCTAACAACATCCACTTATCTGCGCTTTCCGCATTCCGGTTTCCGGTTGCGAAACGGATGAAACCTTCTACAAACCGGCGGTCCATGGTGGGAGGCAAACGGAGCAAAAAAATGGCCCGCGTACCGGAAGACGCACCAAACGCTGACGGACAGGTGAAGTCCGCGCGGTGGTGGTAGTGGTACATTTTTTTTTGCTTCCCCATTTCGCTACCACTCAAAACCCCTTTGTAGATGCTTCGTGGGGTTGTAGTGGTTTTTGGAAAATGAAATGATTGCGGTTCTAGGCCCGCGCACCCTGGCTGAGGTGAGCGGCGGATTGATAGGACGCGACGGGCGGTGTTCGCGCTCCGTTTAGCGTAGTTCCGGTTGGCAGCCAGAGCGTGTGTTGTGGCGTCGCGTCCTGGCCGTTGTGAGTGAGGCCGCCCGTCCGCTTTGAGGTAGCATTTTTGTGTGTATCTGTTGCGAGCCGCGTGTGCTCGAAATTCGGAACCGGGGTGGAGATAAAAATGTACATACATAATGAAAAACACGAACGCAAGCGAGCCACCCGTGGGAAATGGGGAAAGTGTGGGAGGAGTTTTTTTGTTGTTGTGTGTGTGTTGCCACTGCAAGAACGAACGTGACGGTAAGAAAACATAAATGGCTCATCGTATTATTTGATGTTTCATCAAAGGATTAGAAGTGTACGGTATCGTATGGCGTGTGTGTGAGAGTATTTTTTTTACCATAAAAGCAACTCTGCATACTAATCACGACTCGGAGTGGAGTCATACAGCTAAATTTAGATATCTCTTTGGATGGAAACATATCACGGGCTTGCGGGAAACATTAACTAATGTAGCAAATAAAGCGTTTCAAATACGGCAATGAAGTATAAGTATACGGTGGATTGCATACTTTATGGTGCAAAATTGTATTACTGTCCCGAATGTATGCAATATGCACTACAAACGATTTATAAACGTTCCACTTCATATGTTATTGAACAAATAAAAGAAAAGGTTCTATATGCCTTCAGTTTAGCAATTAAGTTTCATCGTTTCCATTACATTAAATGATGTTTTCAACATCATCAGAATGCTCTTGGACCATGTCGAAAACGTCGCACAAATTGGACTATTTTTAAATCGTTAGACCTAAACCTTGAAATGGCATGTCAAGTACCTACTAAAAAAAAGCGTTAACAATGTGTTAACGAGGCACGGACATGGTGTCTATTTAATGTAAATTAGTTTAACCAGCCTTAAAGTGTGCAGTCTACATGAAGGAAGCTTTGTTGGAAGGCCTTCAATGGTTTTTTTTATCAAGTTTGAAGAAAACTTTCTGGAAATTCACCAGCATGTTGTGCGAATTGCATAATTTGTGGTACAAATTTGTCAAAGTAGGTTTAGTTGTCTAGTTGGAACAAAAATATGCCACTGAAAGGCATAGCATAATCTTAGTGTCTAACGAGCAGTTGCGACAAATCTCTTATCGTGTACCATTCGAACTGTACTTACATTTACTTTTCCTTTCCACCCCCTCCCCCACCACAACAGGCAATCACTTTGACTAGCTTGAAATCTCGATTAAATCTTCCTGCCGGCCCGCTCTCAACCGTTCGAGAGACGTTCCCTTACCGAAAAAAAACCCGAAGCGCGGAATGAAATTTTAATAAATTTAATTCAATTGCAACAAATAAGGCAACGGACCAAGGAGTTGCCCTCGAGGGGGGGGTGGGCGGCTCCAATCGGAGGCTCGCGTTGAAGCGAAGTCGCCGTGCCGGAGCGGAGCCGGAGATTCAATTGAAATTTATTCATTTATGCCACCATCACCATCGATCGCGCACCTTACCTTGGCGGCATCCTTAGCAGCATCCTGGTGTGCGCTGTTGCGTTCGCACGCTGCCGGCCTGCCGTGCTTACCGTGGTGCGTCCGTAGAGGGCTTCGGGCTCGCGTTCGGTTACTGCCGAGCGCTAGATCCCTTCCGGGTGGCAGCAACATATGTGTCTATGCGCCGACTTTGTCGTTTGTCGGACCGCCTTGCAGCGCCGGCAGGAGCAGGAGTTCGATAGGAATTTTCCCCTGCCCCAGCCAACGGGCCCTGCCTTCGCGCTGCTTCCTTACGAGCGAAAATGCTATTCCCGTAGCATTACAATTCTATTGTTATTACAGGAAAATTTTGCTAGCGCTCGCCGGCGCCCTCCATCGAGCGAGTGATATTGATTTTATCCACCACCACCACCAGCACGCTGTTTGCATTCTTGTGCCCGGGTGGGAAAGTGGGAAGGAAAAACAGCCCCTCTCATACACGGCTTCCTTCGTGAGCCACCCGCAAACACATCGGGCCGAATTTTTGGTTCCTCGCCTGCTGCTGCTGCTGCTGCTGCTGCTGCTACTGTTGGATCCTTATGTAGTTTCGCTCGCTTATTGAGTACGCTTCGGTCTTTTCTTCGGTCAGCCGGAAATATACTGGCTGGATACTCCCACTCGCGCCCGCTTGCACACCGCATCCCTCGCGAACCGGTTCCGGGATAAAAGTATTAGATAGCTTACGCTGTTGTGCCGGCGCCCGTACGCGAAAGCAACCACACACAGCGAGCGAAGATGGTCGTGTCGCTTGCCGCTTGCCGAACCGAGTGAGGAAAGTCAATTACAGATGGAAAATAGCGGCCCCACCGTCCTGTGGTCGCGCTGCTTACCGGCCCCAGCCACAAAAGGCAACCGGGAGATGAGGCTTCGAAGATTGGTTTCTTGCCGGTGGAGCTTCTTCGGCGCTGCGGCGTTGTTGTCGGTGGCGCTGATTTCCTCCCGAACGGTGGAAAACTCGTGGCTGTGTGTGTGTGTTTGTGCCCGAGGGGGTGGCAAATTTATATTGCATGCTGTTGCTATCGGAGCAGCAAAACTCCCGGGGCACTTTCCCGCCCCGGCAGGAAAGTGCTCTATTTGCTCAACGTGAATGTGATTGAATTTTTGCATATGTAGGATCCATTACGGTGGTCGTTTCTGTTGTCGCCCGCAAGGATTGGCTGGTGGTTGGGCTGCCGTGTCGTGTGGCATGTAGATGAAATTGCGCGCTTCTATTAAAATCGCAGCAAAACATTATTCGGTCCGGATAGCGTGCGTGTTGTATTTTGTTAACTGAAAAAACGCCAAATTTTACATTCACTTATCGTTCAACCTGTCGTAGCTGTTCGTTTTAATTTTGTAAAATATGTTTGCCCTCCTTAACCCAAACTCGGACGGGCAAATTTCCCACATCCCGCACCCGTTTTACATGTGGCGGAAGTTTTCACCACCCAACCCACCCACGCCACCCACACCGCAAAACAGCCGACCGGGAACGCGAAACGCAGAAATCCTACCTTAACATCATTAAATTAAAAGTTGTTCAAAATGTATGAGACGATCATAAATAACGAATGATTAAATTAGCAAATCTCTGGCGCATAACGATCTCATGCCGCTCGTCGTACCCGGCGCTCGTTCAACTCTTCTCGTCATTTTACCGTACCGGGGTACGTACGTACATGCCCATGCATGGCTGCCGTGTACTTGAAGCCCCTTCCGAGGGCTGCCAGGCTCGTTATGCGATGCTTTTTGAGGGGGGTTTGTCGCACACGTCGGTGCTCGCTCGTGGGACGGTGGAAGCGATGACACCGTGCTTGTTAAGATTTTTCCACCCACCAGCAAGCCGGGCCGCGGGGGCTGGGAGTTTATGTTCCGTCGCGCGTGTGTGTGTATACTAATAAGGACCCGGCGCGGAGCAGCTCGGGCTGAATTAAAAGTGCTGACGAGGAAGCGTTCTGCGTGGAAATGCGCCCGAAACTCGATTTCTGTTGACAACTTTCGGTTTCTTGTTTGATTTCGCTCACCTCACCGTCTCCGGTGGGGTCGGAACGGCCCTAACGCCATGTTTGCCGATTTAGCGCCAATCCGCATGGCTTACTGCTCGGGCAGGGAAGCGATGAAATCGAGAGCAATTTTTGTGAATTAAATTTTAAAACTCTTCCGGGCCGCGGAACGTGTTGAAATTCGTACTTAAGACACAAATACCGCCGCACCGTCCAACCGGGCACGGCCCCGGCCGCATGGTAGTTACCTTTTTTTACCCTGCGAGCGACACAACATCGTCCATCGCCCATCGTTAACCTTCGAAGTAATGATGCACGGACGTTAACCCCCCCTGCTCATCGCACGGCGCACGGAGGGCCGATATTGTGGAAAAGTAATTAAAAATTGTTAATGAAAGTATGAAATTTTGATGAAGCTGTTTTCTTCACCGGTTGATTATTGGCATCGCGCCACACGCGCGGTGGCTCTTGTGCTTAGATTGGGCCGCTGATGCTGCCGGCGGTCTTCCCGACCCACTTGACGGACCAATCAACCTTGAAGCGGAGCCCGGAAGCGGATTGAATTGTTTCCTGCCTGCTCGTGGCCGGGCCGGTGTTTGGAGAATGAAAAGACGGATTAATAAACGCTCGCTGTAGCCCGTTAAGTAGCCGGGGACACTTCAGTGTGTGATGGCGAACCCTTTTTACCGACGCTTCCATCCGTGTTTTCCTTCGCTCAAAGCGTGTTAATGGCGCTGCACAAGAGCAAGATCCCTCCCCTTTTTTTTGGTTCTTCCCGTGTACGGCAATCACAACTCCCCGACCAGTGTCGTAACAGTGGTAGTCAATTTAGAAACATTCTTCCCCAGTGACAGATTGTGGTTGACAAGGTGGAAACATTGAACGTACACACGTGTTTTTTCGGATGGACCCAACACACGCAATAAGTGAGAGGACCTGTTGGAAAGTGGGAATCTGCGGATATGTGTTGCTGCATAATTGATATCGTGGCGCGTGGCTTAGAAATGGCCTTCGGCTTCGGGGAGTGGACACTCTCATTATGTGTCCCTTTTTTCCACTGACCATCTGCCTTTTTAAATTGTTGCCATACATCCACGAACTCACATACACACGCATATCCCGGCACTCGGAACGGTTAATCACGGTCGAGGCTTCCCCTATGGGACGTGCCCGAGAAATGGGCAACCTCGTAAAAAAGGTTAATTTTAATTATCATAAAACCCCGAATATGATACCGAATGCGGGCTGCATACGGCCCATGTTCACTCGTTCGGGGGCTCACATCAAAACGGGACGGTCATTTTCTTCGCGCACCTTGTCGCGCGTTCTTCCACGCTGACAGCGCCCGACGGAGCGCGAAGCATAAGTTTTTGCAGCCACTAACTACGCGGCACGGAATTACCTTCCGGCGCGCTCGCTGGAAGAACGGCGCCCCGTTTCGTTCGTTTAATGGCTAGTAATCATTCCCGAACTGCGCTTTCCACCGCGCGGCCCGACTTTGGACTATAAAATGAAACACTTTCACCGCAAACCATCATGGCGGCAAGTAACTTCGGCGCAAGTAGGACAACATCCGAGCAGCAGCAGGAGCAGTCGGTTTGGAGTTTATGGGCTGCTGTTTCTGATTGCCCGGGCGGTGCACTCCATCATCGGCAGATGCCGGAGCTGCAGAGGGGATAACCCACTCGGCTTCGCTTCGCCTGTAACGTCAGCTACCTCCAATGTATTCTGTACATTGAGCGCCCCGCGAGTACGTGGCAAGAAAACTCATTTTTGAATTTTTAATACCGGTCGTTTGTCATTTCACGAGCTGGAGCATCTTCGGTGAGATGCTCTCCGGTGGACTACAATCTTGGAACCGAAAGTGCCAGCGTTTGATGAGCTCTCATCGCTTTGTTGCTAGCTGCGGTTTTAATTGACCGATTGCCCGGTTACTGTGGGTCAGGGAGATTTGGTCGCTGGAATTAGCCGTGGGACAATATTGGACACTTGAGCACTTTTGAGCTTGTTGGTTCCAGAGAGATTGTCTTCGACGTTGGCTTGGTTTTGTGGGATCAATCACAACCAAGAGTTTATCACTCGATGTTTGCTTCTTATCCTCTGCATAAGTTTACATTCGGGACATTAAGACAAACAAACATTATGCTTGTGATAAGTTCTTGGAAAAGTAAACTCAGGAGCACTGGTTTCCAAACTCTCATACCATATGATCGAGCTATAAACGTTTCGCAAACAATAGCACCCAACTGCAACGAAGTATAAGCAAAAACGTTACGCGTAAAAACCGAGCACCGCCCTTGGATGTGCTCGTTCGCCGCTCAGTTTAATGGCAGATAACGAGCTTTACGGGGTTTTACGAAACCAACACCGCGGCGAAGAACTCGACGCCAGGCCGGCTTCGGGTGCGAGCCGCGCCCGGAGGGAAGAAAATAAAAGTTGTAATTAAAAGCACGGTGCGTCTAATAAAGCGTTGACTGTTCATAAAAGCGATGACTAAGTGAGTGCCCTTCCGGTTCGCGTCCCAGCATCCTCCAGCCCGACGCGCCGGAACGAGCTCGCAGCTGGACGGACGGCGGGACGCACCAAATTAAACATAAAATATGTTAATTTCACATGCGATTCTGATGTTGTTTTCGTGTTTGCTGTCATTTTGTGGCGTTTTGTTTGGCTCCACCCCGGGAGATGTTTTGTGTGTGTGTGTGTTTTGTTCTATAACGGAAACTGTCTTGTCTGTGTGCTTGAAAGCGTTGGCAGCCAGTAACGAAGTGTATGTTTTCTGGTGCGTTTAATCCGTTGGGGCACAGAATCCTATTAAGTTTGCTTCTAATGTACAACATAACTAGAATGTACTTCCATGTGGGAACATTCACTTATTAACGTTAGTAGCCTAATCTTGGAGCTTATGTGCGAGATTTTGTTGAAGCATATTTGCTCAGTTCGTTCTGATTCTAAACAACAATTAGGCATACGAAATTAAGCATGTGTTTACGTAAGACACTGTTACCCTTGTCGTTCTAACAAAGAACTGAAGTCGGCTTTGTTGAATCTTAGTTAGTCTTCAAACTAATCTTCGTTACTTTTTCTGCCATCTCTTTTTTATTGTGCATCATTGTTTTATGACTTGCTCCGATGAATGTCATGTTAACTCAGAACAGATAATAATTTCATATGTTGTTTAATTTCTACATGGAGTCTAGCATTCACTTGGAAAACACACGATCCTTAAGACCATAGCAGACTTAAACGAAATTTAGGGCCGTCATCTGTTGACAAGTTCAGGACACATCCAAGTTCTGGAACAATATAAACAGATTGTGCAGATTTGTTTGGGTAATCATGTAAGAAAAAGAATGTATTTCAAACAATACAATTACTCCTTTAGTTCCTAAGAAACAAAAAAACGTGCTATTAAAAACTGCCACATATTATCTGCTATATCACAGCATCATTCTTGTCCGTATTAAAATAATGACACTATCCGTGCAACATTCTAGGTGTGCGATTTTAATGAAGTTACCTAATTTGAGCATCCTTTAAGCATCTGCCGTCCGGGTTTGTCCTTGCCTCGAAAAGTCCACCGAGTTCCAAGCAATCGACGGGTGTCCTCCATTGTCAACCTTTGTCGAAAGCAGTCAACCTTTCCCCGGTCACCACCCGCAACTCCACCGAGAGGCCCCCGAATCCCGGAGAAATGGGAAGCGTGCGTTACCGACAAATTAACTTTCACCTGTGCTGCATCCGTCAGCCACAATAGCGCGCACCAACCAGGCACTGCTTGTTTAAGCATTCATAGCATTCGCCGGCAGCTCTCCAGAGTCACTTCTTCTTTTGTTGGCACACACTGACAATAGTTTGAAATCTCGTTACACACTCGTCCCGTGGCGTGAGGCGCTCGCCGCACGAAAACCGGGGTTGAAACTCACCTGGGCCGGGGGACGTTTCATTTCATTTCGCATCCAAACATCGCGCACAAACGCACTCGCACTCGCACGAGCCTGAGACACTATCGTGGAAGCCCTGCTTGACGGCATGTGCTCGGAATTTGACACTTACAGCCCTAAACCCGCATCTTCCCTTACATGCACACATACATAGCAGGGCTTTTCGGAGGTGGCCGACGCGCGACATTCGGCTGAAATGTCTCACAATCTCCAGGGACGACGCTCGGCTACCGAAAGAAAGGGGTTTCGGAGTGCGAGTCACTCAAGCAGTCAGTTAGTTTTTGGACCAGTCACTTAACTCACATCCCGTGGGACGTTACTATCGTTACGTTTGTGTGTGTGTGTGCGTGCGGAGTGGGAAATGCTGGCGGTTTATGGAACCAGTTATTGTAGATACTTTATCAAAACGAAGTCTACCGGTCGACGGCCGACTGAGACATACCGGGCGGCTTCCGCGTGTACGGCAGGGGCTGCGAATCTGTCTCCGCCAACGCCCGGTGCCCCCCCCCCCCCCCGGAACGTGTGCGTACCTCTCCACAAATCATGCCCAAAGCTCACCTTTGAGCTTCCCTGCTGGGACGCCGCCGCGCGACGTGTGGCAGTAAATGGCGCGCAAAAGAACGATTCCAGCCGCCGTACGGCCGCTGGGACGCGCTAGGGTGGGAGTTCACCACCGACACACCTTTCTGTCCGTGTGCGAACAGATCTCGCTGCTGCGTAGCGCAACCACCCGAACACGCAGAACTGGCAAGGCTCGAACCTTGTCGGAGCTGCGGAGATCCAGAACCGCGTTGCATGCGGCTCGAGGAGCAACCATCATCCGTAAGGACGTGAATTGTGAGTGTGCAGTGCGCGTGAAATCGGAGACCGGCAGGACCACAGGCTCAGACACACACACACACACATGGTGGTTTAATTTGATAAACGACTTGACATTTCATCTTCCCGTGTGCATGATGCTGGTCCCTATTACTCGCTGGCACGCTGGCGACGCTTTGGGAGTTCGTTCGCCGAGTGTGTCGCTTTATTGCAGCCCCGTACGCCAGACGTGAAGCCGACAGTTCTGAAATCGTACAAAATGGCACGCTAAGAGTGATTTCGTCGAAATTAGACTCACTTTCGCTGAAACGGTTTTTCGGTGGCGGGATCGTAAATAGCGGGCGTTATTATTTCTTCTCAGCTCCTGGACTCTCGGTGCGCTTATGGCGTGCGTTCCTGCTCGCTTGTTGGGTTGTGTAATGGTGACTAATTTTTCGTTTTCGGTTTCTTTCTTTTCTCTCTCCGTAGGTACGTTGCTGCTGATTTGACTGTGGTTCCAAGTTTTAACTCACCGCGTCTCACGTTAATACAGGAAAGGGAGTACAAATGATAGTTCATAGAAGAATATCTCGTTTTTAAAGCCTCTCAAGTCACCAAAACGCTTCAGATCGACCGTCCCGATTACGACTGCAATTGATCGGCGTGTTGATGTTTCATTGTCAGCAGCCAGCCCACGCGCAGCATCATTACGGGGCTGCAGTAAATTACACGTCCTTCGGGCACATCGCGCGAACCTTTGCCCACCATTAGCTCCAGGTTCGAACGCAAAGCATATGCTGCTGGTTGCCGCCGTTGTTGGTGCTGGCGGTGGCGTTCGTAACGGATTGGTGCAATGGCTCCCAATCAGCTTCTCGGTGTGCTGCTCACCGAGTGGCCGAGTGTGATGCGGACAATGCGCGAAACACTTGTGTGTAGCGGGGCGATAAATCATTCGAGCATAAATAAGAGCCCTCTCCTTCGGCCCACCGCCAATGGGAGCACCGGGGTTGGCGCTGCGCTTGAATTATGAATGAATAACTCATTGTGGGCCGGATTGTGGCACCGGGAAGGTAGCGCAAAAAGAGCGGCTGGTTAAACGCAATTTAGTGAGCTGTATTGCAACTGAATTCTGCTGCAAAGGAGCTGCGGCTGAGTTATTTTATTCCAGGCAAAAATCTGCAACATCTTGTACTTTCAGTTGGAAGATACTGTTTGGAAATACTTTGATAACTCTTGTCGTTCTATCATTTCGACGTCCAGACGAGTCTATCTTGTATCTTCTCGAAGGTATGATCTTATTAATTCAGTGTGCAAACTCAATTTGTTTGCTTAGGACAACCGCCCGACCAAGTCTTAGGGACCACTCGAGCGACCGACGGGCCCACTGAGAAGCAACCCACGGCAGAGAACAAGAACGTAAACCATAAAACGACTAATGATGCTCTGCTACGCAAATCAGCTTCGAAGAAATGCAATCCGCTCTGTCAATAAGAAATCGGAGCTGGGCCTTCCCACACTCTAAAGGCGCTCGTGTGTTTTCTGGAGGCTTTATTTTCCCTCAACAGTTCCGTTCCACGCACACAACGCCTTATCTGCTTATCTTCCCAGGGGCATGGGGAGACCGAAGTAAGCAGGAGAGGCGGAATGGTGAAACAGCCCACCTCCCACACACACACACCCACCCTGGGCGATAGAATGGACAGCTGGGCTACATTTACAACGATCTAAATAGGTCGTAAAAGAAATGTGATTTATGAGGGTTGTCCGGGAGTTGTAGAAAACGCAAGCCGACACTACGGCGCGGGCCTTTCGGATTTCCGCCACTTCCGCTTCCGTATCGGAACCCTACCTGGGCACGGGCAAGTGTGAAGCAGGTCATCCCACCTTTCATGTACGGAAGAATGCTAATGGAGCCGAATGGATATCAGCGGGATAAGGAGCACAATTTAGAAATGCCAATCCTTTGACCCGACGGAACACGGCGGAGCGCGGCGAATCGGAATCGGATCCTCGTCCGCGCACAATTGACGCCTGGCCGAAGCAGCAAAAAAAAATACAGGTTTACGATTACAAATGACGCCTCGAGCGCGCCGCCGGATGGAGATTTCCAATTTCCAGTCCTCACACTCTCTCTCTCTCTCTCTCGCTCTCGCTCTCGTCCTCGCGGCAGCCGGGTTCGAACGGGTGATCGAATACCCGACACCGGCGGTACCATTTTAATGTTCCTTCGTCGAATGGGTCAGCGGGCGGACATAAGTCACCGATCCGGGCCTCCCCATTCCCGGGAGCACCGCGGTCCGACAAAAGGTTCGAAGTAGTTTAAGTCTCGCACGATTTCAGTTGACCTCACGTCAATATCCAATTTGTTTATTTGCTTCGGGTTTCGGGGTTGCGACGCACCGGGACGCGCCTCCCGTTTCCCACCGCAGGTGGCAAAACCTAAAATCAAATAACGGTGCGAGCAGCCGCCGCCCAGTAATAGATTTCCTTCTCGCTCTGCCGGCTCGGAGTCCATTTGCCCGGTTTGCGTGCGACGTCCGACGACGGGGCCCGGACGATAAAGCAACGGAATGCCAGGAACATAATCGGGTTTTATATGGAGCTGGCCCGGGTCCGGGACCGTGCGGAATCAATTTAGAGGGGTTTTTTCCTTCTCTCGCACCGTCGGAAAAGGAAATGGACCCGAATTAATCCGTACGCCATGCCGGTTTTGGGAATAGTTTATTATCGGTTGTTTGCCGGAGTCGGGGTTCGATCGGTCAAACATGCGCGTTTTGGTTCGGTGAAGGAATTGTCCTTCGACACTGTAGTAGGCTGGCAGATTTTGAATATTTGGTTCTGAGTCATACATTTGTAAACGCTTTCCAAAATGTATGAGAAAGTCCAAATCTGGCTAGCATATACTTTGATAACGATGATAGAACTCATCTCTTCTCAATGAAATAGCTAATTCATAACTATCAAATGTTGAAATAACTACGGAAACTGGAGCAACTACAAATTTCTCTTAAGTAGCATCTCGAGCATCATATACAAATGTATTAGGGCCAACGATGTTAGAAGTTTTTTAAAGCATAGTTTATTTACTGAATTCGTACCTGAATCGTAATGTTCCTTAGAAAGGTACATTCTCCAGAGAAGATGGACTCCAATCGCAAGATCATTGATCGTTTCACAAACATTGAAATGGAGGTACTTCATCAGAAGCGTCATTTCGTTCTTCTTGTCGATCATGATATATAGCACAAAGATATATCTTCTAAAACTGACATCCTAGAGTATATTTTCAATCAGCTACAACGTTAAGCATTAGCTATACAGGTTATTCTTCCTTCTCTTCATTCGCCGTGAAGAAATTTTGACTCCTACGATTGGAAAACATGCTCCTTCGAATTCCTGAATGCTCCTTCGGACCGCATTCAGAGACTAGACTTCTCCTTCGGCTTCGATCAGTCATATCGCCACCGGTCTCCTTGCTACACCTATTAAAGTTAATGGATTAAAAATGTTAATTCCTAATATGTTTTAACGTGCAACATTCGAAAAACACATCGATGTCGATGAATCTTTGCAAGTTTTTAGATGATAGTAATAAGCAACGAAACATAAACCTCCTATGAAAGGACGAATCACACAGAAATGAGAAAAAATCCTAGCACAAAACAGTCCATGGCAACAGTTTCACGAGAACTGGTTAACTTTTTATGCCTTCAAAGACATGAAACTACTCGTAAATGTTGCGCAAACAGTGCGCACTGCTGCGAAGCCCGGTATACACGCGCCATTAGTGTGCCGCTAGCGCAAGCGATGAGCGATGCTTCATTATAAGAGCAAAAACTAAGTGGATGCTAGTAAAGATCTTCAAAACGATCAGTGTAATCCCGGCAGCTTGCAGCCGCTTGTCTTATGGCTTCGCCTCGAGCAATAGCCATAAAACCGCTCTTTACGGCACAGCCGGCTCACGGCTTGCTCTGCACGAACGAATAAAAACAACTTTGCAAGCAACTGTTGCTTCAAAAACTCAATCCCGTTCGCATGCGAATGCGAAAAGGATTAAATCGTCTTAAATCCATATGGTGCCGGTGCGGACGAACGCAGTACAAAATCTGCAAAGTTATAGCCGCCGTCGTCACCGCGAGCGTGTGTGTGTGTGTGTGTGTGTGTGTCTTGCATCTGTTGCGGAACTAGCCCGGGAGGTTGATCGAAGCTGAAAGAAGCGCACCCCAAACTCCGGCAACCGGTTGTCGATTGAATTTCCGATAAATAACCGATTTTCTCAGGCGCGAAACCGTTTCCGCGATGGCAGGGTGGCACAGGGTGGGAAATAGAACCCGTTCGGTCCGGAGCGCTCCGGCCGGCACAAGTCCGTTTGTGAAGATAGCTCCCGAAAGCACTCAAAATTGCCCGCAGGGGTATAATAAAGTTTTTTTCCCTCTGTTTTTGGTCTCATTTTTTACCCTCGCACTAGAAGAGGCGAACAAACAACGTGCCGGGACCGAGAGGGGGGGAGGTATCCCTGTGAGGAGAGGAAATAAAATATTGGGCGCATCTTGTGCGCGGGGGATGGAAAAAAAGTTCGACGAACTCGCCCCACCCACGGCCCACCGTGAAACGTGAGCCACATCTGGGAATGCGATACGCGCTCGCGGTCAGTGCCTGTTGCGAATTCGTGGCGTTTAAAAGCGTGAAACGAGAAGCAAAAAAGGGGGGGGGGGGAGTGGTGGTGAGAGAAATATATATACACATACACACACCTCACGAGCGTCACCATGCGTCTCCATCCGGTGAGGAGTGTTTGAAAAATTGCTCTCGCCTCCCCAAACAAGTGAGTTCTCGGGCGGAAAGTTGCAGCCCCGGCAGTTGCCTTGATTGGCACGGGCAGCAGTCTAGCAGTGTTCGCGTACCAGAACCTGGAGGAAAAAGTTTAACACACTAAAAACAAAAAAACCGGCACCACCCACCCACACCCGCTCGTTCCGTGCCGTGCGAACGGCCATTTCCGGGCACTTTTCGCTTGGGCCGGACCGAGCAGATGGGCCACCACTCACTCTTTTTTAATGATGATGGGAAGCAAAAGCGACCGAGCACCGAGTGTGCTGCACGGAACGTGTTCATTCAGTGAATTAATTTGACAGCTCAGGTGCTTTATGATTGTAATTAGACATGCCTGGCACGTCGTCTACGTCGTCGTCGTCGTCGCCCTGCTGTGCTGTGCACGGTCCAAGAAAGAAAGAAAGATCACGCCCCTTAGCTCCCCGCTCTAGCGCGCCCTCAACTGTAGCGAGCTCGCTCACATGGGACGAGCGTTGGAAATGAAGTATAGAGAGACAAGTTTTCCTGCACACGATACACTTTTTTCACCACCCGGCATGCCTTCCTCCCTCATCGCCCGGTACCGAAGCAAAGGCGGAAATCATCCCAAACCCATCCACCGCTCGCCTCGGTAAAGCAAAATCGTATTTTGCTCCCTCTCTCACTCTCTCTCTCTCTATCGCTGTCATTAGTTATGTTGCAAAGACGTCGGGGTTGGAAAAATGGGAAAGTCCACGGGGGGGGCGCACCTTACGCCACGACGAGGACATCCGAGACGGGTCCATCTAAGATACATCATCGCCGCTCGCTGCTCGATTGAGTCTTTATTTCTTTTTATTTCAAGATCCTATCGTCTTGGGACGGATGGGAGCGCAAGCTCTCCGTTCTCTTCTTTTCCCCCGTGGGTGGCGTGCGGGAAAAGTATACCCCGGGTGAAACTAGATCACTTTAAATGCAATCGTGACAGTTTGCTACACAGCGAGCGAGAGACACAAACACACACTCGCACGGAGCGAGCGTGAGGTTGACGATGGTTTTGTAACCCATTTACGTTACGGGAGCTGCTGCAATGATGAGCTTTTTTCTCATCGCCCGGTAGCAAGCGAAGTGGTAGGGGTAGGGGTTCTTTATGGTGTTCCGAAGAAAGCGAAAGAGAGAGAAGAAAATAGAGCTTATATGACACATTCCACACCGAGTCGCACACCGACTTGTTTTACTCTAGCTCAGTGGCAACAATTTTAATCAGCTTTGGGCATTTGAGAGGGTCTACTGACGTGTGAAAATTGCAGGACCATAATTCTATCAACGTTTGTTCAGAGAAAAACGTATGAAATGATCAAGTACGGCTTACAATGAGGTGAACTAAAACGTTTTGGGGTTCGTTATAACGCTTTGGAACGAATTGACCCCTTTGACTTAGAGTAGTTTTTGAAAGATTTCCTCCAAAATTACATTAACATGATTAAATAACCCACTCAATGGTATTCAACACAGCGAATCGACGCTTTTCAACGGAAGAATGCTCATAATAAGAGTGCTCATTGCTGACAAATAAGACATAATAGTTTCATGACTTGTTTAAAGTTATCGTTTTTGACCCAAATATTTGTATAGCGCTTTTGTTGGTCTTTGTTTGCTTCTCTACCGGTGTTTAATCTCCTTAATGACTCTGTCGATTGATCGCTTATGTGACACTAATTTATCCATCGAACGTTCCCATTTCTCTGGCCGATTTCTCATTCCCAAATGAAAAAGTACCCCCAAACGACTCGGAAGCTCGCAATTACTCACTCGGCGTTGCAGCAACGTAACCCGAGCCCACTTTTAGCTGGACGTCGATGGGCAAAAAGCATTAAATAAATCGAATAACCCATCAAACTGTCAATTATTAGTTTGCCCTTCGCCCCGCCACCGCCATTCGCGCGCATGCAAGATTCTGACCCGCAACCCCGAAGACAATCGCCCTGTAATCTGATGATAAATTGGCAGAAATAATTATTGGCCAGTGAATGGTTTCCAATAAGCAAATTATATGTCCCAAGTGGGACCGCTCCTCGCCCCACACACACTCTCTCACAAAAGCATACACGAACACGAAACACGAAAGGACGAGCGTCATCTCGAAGCCCACAACACCGGCGTGGAAAATGTTCCGAAAAGGCTACTAGCAGGGGGTGGAAAACACAAATTTCACCCGCCCAACCGCTCCGGGCTTCCGGCTAGCGCGCATTGCGAATGAGCTTTGAGCCGACCCGTTGTATTTTCAAACCGGATATTGAAATTGGCAAGCGCAGTCAATAATCAGGCACCGCACCGCAGATACCCAGACCGGAGCTGGGAGGTGTGTGAGCGGATTTGGGTGTGTTTGTGTGTGTGTGCGTACAGCTTTACGAATTATCAGTATCATCGTGTGCCGGGGCTGCATTAGAGCAGGGGGTTCGGTCCAGGTCTACTCGAGCGAGATCGCACATCAGCCGGAGCATGCTGCTGCGGTTTTGACCCGGGCATCCGATGCGATCGAAACCGGCGAGTGGGGCGTGAGGCACCCATTTTCGTCAATAATAGAATACCAATTTTCAATTATGATTCTGCCCATCGCAGTGATTTCTAGGGCGTGCCGGCCACCCTCCGGCGCGTGTCGGTTTGCTGGCGCCAGCGGCATTTGCAGGGCTGTGAAAATGTGATTTTATGAAAGCGCGGTTGCAGCTCGGGGCCGGTTATTTCGGTACCAGGTCGCAACGGTTTTAAGCGCCTAGACTCATCTCGGCGAGGAGAATTTGCGCTGCGACACCCGATCCGACGACCCCAGGCCGATGCTTTGGGCCGAAAACGGAGCGGTGAGTGATGCACACATGCACTGGAATAAAATATCAAATGGCAACAAATTGAATGGCAATTGTGCCTAATTAAGTTGCTGCATCGCGTGACGCTGGATGAACGTCGTTCGGTGTGGACGTTGGGGATGCGATTTGCAGGTAGGAACGCAATGAGAGTATTCATTATAATTGAAATTTTGGCTGCCGGGAACGATTGCGAATATAGTGAGTTTTTGGAATTTCGGAAAAACGTAATTTTTGGTTCCATAGAAGTTTTAAGATATATTGATGATTTTTCGGAAATAATTATTAGACTTAAAATCAGTAATGTCAATTTTTGGAATTTCGAAAAAGATATTTTTTTATTCAAAAGACTTTTTTAAATATGTTGATGATTATTCAGAAGTATTTATAAAACTGATAATTATAGCAACGAATTTCGCTGAAAATTTTTGAAATTCAATACAACATGCATTAATTTTATTTACGTTTCCTTTCAAAAGATGCTGCTACTAAATAGAAGCCAAATTGATACATTGCTAGGTTTTTGATAAATTTTTATCCATTTTTAAAGCCCCTTTAGAATATAATAGTTTGAAAATGTCACATTCAAATCCATTTTCAAGAATTAATCTAAAACTTCAACAACAAAAAGTTAAGAGAACAAATATATTAGTATTGTGTCGTTATTTCAGTGAATATAAACCTCTTTTTTCGTTTAAACCGGATTGGTTTCAATTTTCATGTTTTTTTTTAATCTTGTATTAAAATCTTCTTGAATAAACTTTTCGTTTATTTTCCTGGTCAAGTGAAATCGCCTTAAATCTCTTTTCGAAGCATGGATCCATTTATTAAAAAAAGTAAAGTAAATTTACAAATACCACTTTCGCATCGTTCAGGTTTCGCAAACTTCAACATATTTCCCGTGCAAATTTATACTCCCGTCAGTTTCTCTACTATACTATAAACTCACAGACACACACACCGACCGGTTGGGAAGATTAAGTTCAATTTCCTACAGTCGATTCAATTGCGCGCACACTCGCCGGTCCATTACGTGATCGTTCCGTGCAGCGAAGTTGGTCGCGGGCAACAGTTGCGCTTCGCCTGCAGACGCGCAAGGATCGCAAACTAACGCCGCTAAAGAAAATCCACCCTAATCGAGTGGTGGAAGCGTTCACGGTGGAAGCCGGTGGCAAAACCCAACTTCAAATATATTTATAACCTTTTATTCAAATCTGCATAGATTTATGGTGCATGCGAAAGATTCACGCTCTTCGCCGTCGAATGGTTTGTATTCTTTCCTGCCGGTTCGGCCGGGTGCCTGTGCCCGGGGTGTGAAACCCGGGCGGTGCAGATGAAACCAACCGGTAGCGAATCGATGGCTGGACGACGACTGCTGCGCGCTGGCCGTGTGGATTTACGTGCCGGACTGCCCGCCAGCCGTCGTTTGGGTCGCGCGGGCTAAGCTAGCTCATAACTATGGCGCGTGTGAGGCAGAACAAACAAGCTGTAGAGCGCGGAGGGACTTTTGAACAGCAGAAAGAAGCGCACGGTAGAAGGAAAAAAACACACACACTCGCAGAACGGTCAATATCTCTTTCTCAAAAACCCCGAGCTTAACGACCTGAAACGGTGGCTGCAAGCGCACCGAACGAACAGTACTCGCGAGCTTTCGCTCGCTTTCGAATCGTGACAACTAGCAGTGGCGAAGCTAGCCGTAAACGTTCGCCGCCTGTCTACTGTTGTACCGTCGTTTACTGTCTGTGTTAGCTTTTACGCTGCCGCCCTCGCGTGCGACGCGACGTTCCCTTTCCCGTCGCGGGTTTGGCTTTGTTTATTCACGAATAATATTCCCACCGTAATTCCTTCACATCGGGCGGTGGTGCGGGCAGAAAGAAAACGAACGTGAGCGCATTCAAAAGCACATGACGCGGTGGGACTGTAGTGTGCGGTTGGGTTTTCGACGCCGCTTCGTGTGTTTGTGCGACAGCACACAAAGGAAACGGGCATTTGTTTTCGGAACCCTGTGTGCATCGAAAAGCTTTTTGTCTCCTGCGCGGCCTCAATCATTTCGAAGCGTTTGCGGTGAGAGATGTTCACAAAGAAGATTGGTTTTATTCGTGTGACTCGCATGGAGGCGCCTGGTCAGTTGTAGAAAAAAAATAAAATAAACGCAATTGAATTGCATACCCAGTACCGAGCTGTTTTAAGCTTAAAAAATGACTTTCCTTTCTGCTTATTTTGTAAAATATTTCAAACAAACTTAAAAAATATATCCCGTGAAAAGTCCCTTCAATTTTAATATTCAGGCAATACATGAGCATAACCTAATACTTACTCAATCAAATGAAACTTCGGTACATGTAAAATTTCCTATAATTCCCACCTGGTATTCGCTCAAACATCCTGCAGATTAATATTCCCAAGCCGCACCAAAGAGGTGAAACAAAATCCTTCTTTTTTGCATCATATTCAAACATCCGCTTAACCAAACCGTTGATAATTTTGCGGTTGCCCAGAGAAAAAAGGACTTCCACGCTGTTATGTTACTTTTCGGAAATTTACCCTTCCGATGGGTTCTCGATGGGCACCAGCGGATGCCGCTCCGTGTTTTGCGGATGTTGCCTTACGCGGCCAGCGCTACCGCTTCGGTCCATCACCGCCCATCAGCGCCCGAATGATAAGCTGCAAAACTTCAATGATGATGCTGAGCACCGTGTCGAGCCCTTCTTCCACCACGCTCCCGAGTGTTGTTGCGAGAGCCGTTAGGCCCACGGCACAGGGGAATGATGTCAGTGGAAAAATGTTCTGTACCGGCCGCTGGAGCCGGTCCCGGTCCGGTTGTTGGTTGTTCGGGCCGATGTTTCAAATTTTTTAACCCCACTTTCGCATATTCTCCAACCCGGTCGACCGGCCTATACCTGTCTGTGTGTGCAGAAGGGTCGCGCGCGGGTGGGACGACCGCCATCGAAATGAATAAATAAATTATGAATTTTTATTCCCAGTAATGATAATAATTTGCATATTATATTAGCCGCTGCATGTTCCGGTTTTATGAAACACATTCCTTCCTGTTCCTGGTGCGCGCCCGCTCATATGGTCGCGCTCGGGTGCAGCACTGCCCGTTATGCTGACCGCGCACTTTAGCGGTAAATTTTAGAGAGAGAGAGAAAGAGAGAGAGAGAGAGAGAGAGAGAGAGAGAGAGAGAGAGTGTGTGTGTATGCGATTTTCATTTGTTAATGTTTCCCCCTTTGGTGCGGAACCGTGTGCTCATTTTTTCTCAGCTCCACCCCCCGGGGGAGGAAAAAGCTCCTTCCCGTGGGTGCCCCAACGGTGGTTCGGTTGGGCTGAACGCCTGAACGGGCTCGCCCATGTTTGTTAGCTCAAGTACGGTAGCATCCGGATGGAATGTAAGGCCCAGCCGGGGAAGGAAAAACGGGTTCCGAGTTGTTCGTAGTCATCGTACGTGGCACGCGATTAAATTATATATTTTTTAATGATCCATTTCGCTTTGGTACGGTCGAGCATGTGCGCCCTCTTGTCGAGTGGTTTTGTGATACTCGTGTACAATCAGTTTTGTGCAATGCGCTTGTTTACACAACAAGTGCTGCAGTAACAACCAAATCGGGTTGAAATTAAAATCGCAGAAAAATATTCTCATAAGTGTAATTTAAATATGTTTTATCGTTAAAATGTGTTCTGGATGCCCTGTACACCCTTACGAAGACAGCTAATAACTTTCGCCACAAACGACCATTCCAACGCTCATTGAAACAAAACTGTCATCAAATTCCACAACAGACCTTCACTTTTACCGGAATGACCCAGAATAGACTCACCCGTCGTGGCAGGCAGCTGAATTCCGTGCGTGAAATTGCTACCCACTGGGTGACGGTGAAAACTGCACCATCCGCGTTCAGCCCGTCCTGTAGCGGCGTGTGTACTGTCGCGCTGGCGCACTCGATGGCCGTTGACGGCAACTAAGCAATGGCGAAACGATACGCCATCGCACGTTCTCAAAATATCGTCCGAATGGCTCCATTTTCCGTGGTTTTGCGCTGACCACTTCAATCGAAACGAAGGTGGGCTTGCCTCTGTGGACACCTACCGTGTACGCTGTGGGCAGTGGGTCTCAAATTTCAACAAAACCCGTCGGGCCTTGTGATCTCCGCGAGGGGGCGAAACCAGCCCGTGAATGGTGATGTAAACGCAACCATTTTCGATGTGGTTTTGGGTTGCCTGGGAGCTCAAAAAAAAAACCTTTCGCTCGCCGAACCGATGCGACCCGAAAAGCGGACTTAAATCGGTGGCGAAATGCCTTTTGCGGTTTACAGTCTCCCGGACCCGGGTACTGGTGAAGTTTATATTTTGTGGGAAGATACTGATGGACGGGCCGTGCGATACGGACGTCCTTCTGTGTACCTCACAGATATCGTGAAGGCATTTACATGCAACGGTGGCAATTAAGGAGAATGGGACAAGCGTTCATTGTATCGAGTTGTTCGAAATTTCTCCTTTTTTGCGTTACTTGTCAAAGCAATGGTTTTTCATTGATTTTTCTTTTAATTATTGATTCTATTTTATGTTACAATTCAACCCAATTATTTTGAAGTTTATACTTTTGCATGAATCTTATGATACAGTGTCAAGAATATTATTGTAACGCAAATTACACACATTTTCAAAAAATATGTAAATTGCAAGATGGGCTCCATCAACGCTTGTTAGGTTGTATTTCATGCTTTTCATTAGGTGGGCTCACACTTTTTCGTCAATGTATTAGTGAGTCGAGCAAAGTTCGGCGAGTCTGCAGAAAAGGTTGTCCAACAATAATGTGCGTGAGGTTCGTCATCAAAAGTTCGCCTCTTGTGAGCCCACCTATTGACATTGTCACTCCAGTTGCATACTTTCAGGCTGATAGAGTATAAACGCTCCTGTTGTTATACAAAACGCAGTACAACGCCGTTTTATCTGGCGTTTTGATGAAGATTTCCCACATTTCATGTCCCACGAAATCAAAGATGGTTTTTTTCGGTCAGGATACTTCATACTTATCACACATTTTTGCTAGCAGAGCCAATCATACCTCTAAGATTTTCATTGGTTATCATTGCGTATTTTTAAAATAAGCGGTTGTCAACATATCTCGATGGCAAAAGCAGAAACAAACTAGTTTCATCTAATTTTGAGTGGTTAAATGCAGTTGTTAGACTCGATGTATTGCTTCCGACGTAAATAAAGACGAACGCCACTAACTGACTCGCACGGAGATGGTGCTTTTCTTCACCTTAAACTAATCTATCCTGCGATCTGTTGAAGAAAAGCAACACAACACAACACACACACACACACCAGCACAAACACAAAAATAGCAAAGCTGTAAATGGTGCAAGTAGCCCACCCACGGATTATCCGGAGCAAGTTGATTAACGTGAAGTAAACAAGCCAATAAATTACCGATCACCACCGCTGGCTGACTATGGTCATTACACTGGCTCGCTTGGCCGGAACCGACGTCGCCCCTGCCCCACTCCGACTGTGTTCCGGGTTTGTGCCGGGAGACTGTCGCCGCGCGCGCCAGTGACACATTGCGCCAGTGAATGAACTCAACTTTTCCTATTCGCTTAAACTGTGTTCGCTCGGTCGGTTAAGTATTGGGAAAGATTTGCTGGTGGACAGTTTTTTTGTTGTTGCTTGCTTCGTTCTTCATCCGCTGCGAAATGATTCGCTCAAGCTTCCTCCCTTCCCCATAGGGAACAGCCTGGGGAACGATGCTGTATGCAGGGACTCGAAAGGAAGGGCGAAAAAAAAAACAAGCACACACCCATCTACAAACCGTCGGGGTCCTGGTTAGTGTTCCGGTGCGCTCCGGTGGGAGGAAAAGATACACAACATTTTAGCACAGTTGGCTTTTCGTTTTCCCCCCCCACACCACCACGTTTGCTCCAGCGGTTGGGGAGCGCTCCGCGAGCTAGGTTGAGCTTGAAAGTGGCAGGAAATGGAATTAGGATAATTTTATTACGAATCTCACAAGAGCGAGCCGTGTGTAACCTCGCCGCAGCGGAAGCGGAATCAAACCTTTCGAGCGGCGGGAAACGATCGGAAAATTGTGTGCCTGAACAAATAACCGATACCTTGGTGGCTTCGGCGATGGATTCGCAGGGAAAGAAAGTAGCAAAAACACACCCCCGCACACACACACACAGATAGCACCAGTCTGTCGCCGGGACAGACTGTTCGTCGGCACGTTCGACGGGAAAATGTAATTGACTCCCTGATGGGTTGATTTGACTAGCGGGATATTCATCAGGATTCGTTTCGGGCGTCCCTTTGGGAGCCGTTCGGTCCCCGGGCCGGCTCCCGGTGCCGTTCGCATGATTACTGGCGCCGGTGGAAAGGTATTTCGCATCACCGTAGCGATGTCGAATGTCGGTTCTGTTTTGGTTTCATTTTTTTTGGGGGGTTTTGTTTGTGCGCTTTTCGGATAATCTGTGATTGCAATGTATGAACCATGGCTTTAAGATACTTCCAGCTTTAAGAAGAGTGAAACGAAAAATTTGCTTGCAATATTATGGGGGATGAATGCGAAATGAATAGTATTTTTGTGAACCGTTTCTCCAACAGTGTTCTAAATAAATTCTTTCCACTCTTTTCTTTTCGACAGGTATGTACCAAGCGTTTGCTTCTCGAGACGTTCTACGCCGGTTCCGAAAGGTTTGACAGCTCCTAAAAAAACCCCTGGACAGTCGTATAGCATTCAATATTTAGTTGATCGTTATGCCACTACCGGTGCACTCATACACACACACATAGAGAGAAAGAAATGGAGCCAACAAATTCATCGACGCGACGCGATAATGTTATGATGGCAGATTAAACAACACTAACGTTTTCTTGCGCTGTCAAACGATTGACAGGTGGTGCTGGATGGGTTGTTTTGTGTCCTGTGTCGTGTCTGTGTCGGGCACGCCAACACCAACAGCAGCAACAAAAAAAGCAGTGTCCCCGATTGGCCCACACCCGTACGGCAGCACACAGACCTGCAAGCGCGACACAACGAACTGTCACTCGAAACAACCGGATCCTCTTGACGGCTCCGTGCCGGAAAATCCATTTCCCTTCGCTGTCACTTGCTTGGCCGGGCATGTCGCACACTTTCGCTGCCCGGTTCCGCCCCCCCCCCCCCACCGAAAACGAAACGATTTCAATCCGATAATCAGACCCGGAGTTTTTCGGCGACCGCCGTCAACGGAGTGCTCTTGTTTTTTTCTCTTCTCTTCTTCCACCTCTCTCGTTTCTCGGTGTGTATCGGCAGAACCCCGTTTCTTCGAATGACCTCGTCCTTGGTGTCGTCGTTCGCTGTCGCCCGTTTGTGCCCGGCAATCCGATCTGTAACCGGATGCTCGAGCGCTCTGACCAGGTTGCCCGGGAGCAGTTTTTGGCATGGGGGGGGGGGGGGGGGGGCTTGAGGGGGAGGACATCGCGCAGGTCAACCGTATCGCATCCTGTTCTGTCAGGCCTGTCCGAAAAGCTGACAACGGGGAGCCGGTACCGATGGAGTTCGCCTACGCCTCGTTTTTCACTTACCGCCTTCGGCGACTTGGGCCCCTCCGTGGCGAAACGCGCTGTTCCAGCGAAGGGAGGTGTCGTCTTCACGAACGGCGCCACTCGCCGTGTACGCCACTTGCGCGCGTCACAAATTTATCGGCTCATGATTGGCGATCGGGAGAGCGCTCCGAATAAGTGAAAATCGATTGCTCGAAACTCGGGCTCGACCATGGCCCCCGGAGCAGGGAAACGTATCGAGATGTCACGGGATGACACGGGCGAGTTGGACGGGAGTCCAAAAGATGGTATCGGGGGGAGAGAAAAAAAATCACTCAGAAGAAGGATTTTTTGGGGTTTTTTTTCCTAAGGCATAACGACAACCTTGTAAGTTGTTTGCTGTAGCAAGGGGTTCTAGTGAATGTGACTAGAAAAAATGTTACGAGAACTTGCAGTAGGAGTGTGTGTGTATTTGTGTAATAATGAGTTTTTTACTCATTTACATTACATTTCATTGGCTGTGATAGCGTGATTATGAACCTAAACGTTGGGCTTTCAGTTTGCTACTCATATTTTAATGTCCTTTTTCGTTATTTAATAAATGTTCACTTAGAGTTCATCAGTTCCGCGAGTTCATTCCTTTCTATCTTTCCTAAACTATTTTTGACCAATTCTTATAGTTATTGCAGTTCATTAATTACATCAAAATTCTAATGTTAAACAGAGAGTGGGAGAAGAACATTCAATTCAATGAACACATGAGAGTTGTAGAAGAATTCTCAGTATTTAATATCATTAATAGAGCCTTAAATACAATGGAAAATTGAGCTAATTGTAATACGCATCACAGACATCCTTCTGGCAAGAATTTTAATCTAAAAACAATCCTCGAACGCGTGGAAATAGAATTGTTTGTCACGTTAAAGTATATTTTTTGCTCTCATTCACCCATGTCAAACACCCCCTAACCCACACAGAAGACGTCACAATCACGCCCTGTCACACAAGCGCGCCAGATGAGACACACACGGCCGCACGAACGTCCTATTGTGTCGCTTCTCGGTCTCCGTTTAGCTCGCCCTATCCCTTTGGTACATTTTTATTTCCCTCTTCGCGCGACATGTAAGATGTTCGCGTAAAACGATTCCCGCGCGTTGTGCGCGAATGTACCGAGAGAAAAAAGAAGAAAAAAAAACCAGAAAGCCACCACCGTTCATTGCGAAGCCCGAAATTGTTACATCAAACCGTCGTCGTGTGATCGTAAAACGATTTCGCGTCCGTTTGTTGTTTTATTTGCCTCGGTGGGGTTGGGGTGGTTTGCTGCCCTGCGAGATTGCCGTGCCATGTCTTGTGTGTGTGTGCCGGCGGAGATGAAAATTGTTTTTCATTCTCAATTTTCGATTCCGCCGACGCCGACACGCTCGCTGGGAACCGGCTCGGCACAGTGAAATAATGCGAACGTAAGGATATCCTAACGATATTTTTATAGCTTTGTTGTGTTTTTTGCTTTGCCGCGTGTGAGGTTCTTCTAGCAAAACGTCGGTTTTGTTGCGCCCCTTTGATTTGTTCCGCATTTTTTTGTTATTGACGTCAGAGTCAGATTTTCACCGAAGTGATTTGTTCTGGGTGGCACTATTGCTTTTTTTTCTCTCGCTCTCTCGTCGAAATGAGTTCTCCAGATAGGAGGCATAAAATATGCATTCGAAACGTTTCTTCCCTGCAGCACACGTGCAAGGCGTTCATTAATTTATGTGCTCGCATACACACACACACACTGAAGCATTGATTAAATTGACACTTCTCACCAGTTTGCAGCTATTACTACAAACGGCTCGTCCTGGCGCCGGTCAAGTTATGAGGAATTATTAATGGATCATTTGAGGAATGAAATTGAATTCACTACCATCCCCAAAACCGACCGAGGGTAAATGAACCCATTTCCCGTAGGGGATGACACCCTCGCACGGCCCGGGCGGTAAACCACTGCCCGTCGCCCTCTCTCTCCATAACTTCCTCGGACTCGGACGGCGTCTAATCCCATCGCCCCCCCACCCCGGGGTCGGATCGGATCGGGTTGATTGAAACCACATCAAAATGTAGTTACCAGTTTCAGTGCGGTTTCACATTTCATCTCGTCTTCTCGGGCTGGCCCCCGGGGCAAGGCTCGCAGGCCGATGGATGCAGCCCATTTATCATTGCACTTACGCACCTGGTGGGCTTTGCGGTTCGTGTAAGATGCCCTCCGTGCGCAGGGAGGCCTACCGGCCCGGCCGGATTGGCTTCACGTGCCAACGGTGTGGACAGGGAAAATGATTGATTGCCTGTCAGCCGTGAGACCGTGTTTCGCCAAACGTACGGCCTGGCGCCGGGCGAGAGTGATGGCTATTCGATAGCCTCCCGGTGGCCCAGGCCGCCCGTTCGAACAACCACAATCTCCTGTGTGGTGGTCCAGCCCGAGCCACGAGCCCCGGAGAAGCGGTTTCGAGCTGTTTTTTTGCTCCTGCATCCTGACCAGCACACCAATCCGGGCCGTCTCGCATAACGAACATGTCGACAACTGTCAAATGATGCCGCATGGAAATGAAGTAGGAAAAAAAACAGTGCGACGAAATGCATCCCGAAAGCCCACTGCCCACCCACCTAGATCTGGTGCTCGCCTAGTGCGCTGCCAGCATCCGGCGGTGTTGTTTGCCCCGGCAGCGTCCCATACATGCACGCCGGAGGCTTCAAATGGCTGAAAGGGATTTAATTAAATATTCAAATTTGTTTCATTTTATTACGACGAACTTGTGCCCGTGTTGGTGTCTCGTGCTCGTGTGGCTCGGATGGATGTGTCACGCACACAAACACACACACACTGAAACGCCTGTGCGAGTTGACATATGTGGTGAAGCCGTCTGCTGCCGACGCTAAGCCGTGCCGTTGCTTTGAAGCATTCGTCCTTTCGGCACAACATTTACATTCGGAACGGAGTTCAAACCGCAAACTCTCATGACATCTCCAGTACCTGGTCTGGGCTTCGGTGCAGTTGTTTTTTGTGCCATGCACAACCGTTTTTTACTTTAGAACCCCGAGACAAGGTTCGGAAAGGCTTTGAGAACTTCATTTAAGCACGAAATGTGCAGCGTCGCTCTCGTTTTCGCCCCGGGACTAGCTTTAGCTCGCTTGCCGGTTTCGGAATTTTCCATTTATCTACATCCTCCAGCAGTAACCGCAAGCTCATCCATCCGTCCGTCCGTCTTTCATGCCGGTTGACTTGTCGGTTTCCCGTTTTCCACCGGCGAAGCTTTCGTCCGCTCGGACACAAATCGGTCGGACGCGTTTGTTAGCTGCTGCTGCTGCTGCAGCTGACTCGGGCTATCTAATGAAGTGGCATTGTTCTGGTAGCGACTGGTGCAGCAATCACAAAGGCATTAAGACGCGAAAGGAAGAGAAGCATGGTTTATTTAAAGCGCACTGCGAACGTCGAACGGATCTAACTGACGGCTTTAAATGTGTTTCATCTTAAATAATTGAATTAAAATTTACGTTTGGTTTACTTTTTCCGGAAAGTTCCGAAACCGAAACACCTGCCCTTACATCGCAAGTGTGCACTTTGCCCGTTGAAAATGAAATATTCCCCAACGGCAGGACTTTAATCATCACGCATCAGCAACCCGCCGATGGAGTGAAACCGTTTGGTTCACGTTTGAAATATTACCACCCTCCGAAAGGCTCCTTTCTTCGCAAAGTAATGCAGTTGGCGAAATGGTAAAAAAGTAGATCGTGCATGTGCCGAAAGGAATAAAAAAACACGAGCCTCCGGCACACCGGTCGGAAAACTGAAATCCACTCTCCACGGCCTACTCGAAAAAGGTGAAAAATTGCATACAATTAAGATCGCCTGCCGTCCGTCAGCTCCAGCGCCGCGAGTGGCAGTAACATTTCACCATTTTCTTCTCGCGCTTCGTGCGCGCATTTCGAGGATGAATTGCCCCAAATTTGCACCTGTGATAACCTTTCGTCGGGCGCGGGCGGGTGGTGGCGGGAGCATTATTCACACCTACGTGCATCCCGCTGCCGGGTGGTTTTTCTTTCTGTTCGCTTCCTTCGCTTCCTTGCCGGCTTGAACAGTGAAGATTTAAATGCTTCCTCCGTCGGCGCGAAACTTTTCGCAAGCGGCCACCCACCGGGAGGGGCGTCAGCTCGCGTACAGCTGAGCAGTGCCATTTCTCACGGCAAACACACACTCACACTCACGCCGGTGGAAGCGTTATAAATTTTCCTCATAATAAACCCGGTGGCTGGGACGGCCGTAGACTATTTCGTTCCACGGTGGGTCGGCCATTTCGTCAGCCAAAATCGTGGTGCATTAAAGAATTGTTCCGTGCGGCGAGAAAGTTCCGCGGGCGCGCAGCCGAAGTGTCACTTTTTTGTTTGCGCCCCCGGTAGAAGCACTTGGCTACTACCCCGTCGGTTAATTCATCGGCGTCAGTTCAGCGTTCGGGGCACATTTTTGGGGAAAATTTCGGGTGTGCAAAATTTATTTACTCACTCAACCCCGGGCGCAGAAGAGCTCGGCACGCGGAACACATCTTCGCGCGCGGCCGCCGAAAAACAGGCACCATTATTCTCAATAACGAATAGAACGCGTGCCGAGAGGCAAGGAGGGAGGGGGGCGAAAAAAGTGCTTCCTCCTAACGAATGTCTTGGTTCTTTTTTCGCGCCTCTTTCTCTCTCTCGCACCGGCGCTGTCATCTGCAGTGGGGTAAGATTTCATCGCCGGCAAGATACACGACGAACAGCGGGCAGACGGGAAGGATGGTTCGCCTCGCTGGCTGCAAGTGGTTTTATCTATCTTAAACTGTTTCCATATATTTTCAACCCCAAACCCGTCCAAGCCGCTTAAACGACGGTGCGAAAAGGTGTGAAAACGACAAAATGAAATAAATTACTATCCTTAAAATATGACGTCGATATATTTCAGGGCGCAGTATCTCGCTGTGCTGCTTCGGGCAGGAGGCAGAACGGTGTGTCTTTGTTGTGCCTTGATATCTTGCTTCGGTGCTGTGCGCGTTAACGCGGCAAAAGGGCTTGTACGGAATGTTCCTTAGGTTGGTATGTAGGATAAAAACATCGAGTGATATTTTTGCTTTAATAATGTACATTTCTCCGTAACAAGTTTTTCATAACTCTTTGTTAACCCTATTGGACGAAGTGCAAGCTATACGACTGAAAGCATAATGTGGCAATTTAAAAGTGAAATAAGCAACGAGAAAAATCATTTAAGTTACACAAACAAACACCGCAGCAAGTCACCAACGCCACCCTGCCAGCGCCGGATGCAACTGATAGGATAGTCGAGTTGATTCGTTTCGTTTCGTCGCTAAAGACGCCCCTGACAAGAAACGTCCCGCACCGAACGGAGAAGAAAATCGAAACGGCCAACTAGGTGCTAGTTGCAGCAACAGCATTAATGGCCGCTCACAATGCCACACCGGGCCGGGCAGTGGGGATGCAGAAGAAACAACTTTATGCATCACTTACCCCGAGCGAGCCACGGACGGGACCGGTGACTGCGAGCCGAAGGAGCCAATAAAGTATATTGAATCGTTTTTTTTCTTTTTCCTCCTTCGAACGGCTTCGTTCAGGGGAGGAAAAAAACGAAGGAAACTTTCCCACTCAGGCAAAGTCTATTTCGAAGAAAACTACTGCACCAAACCATTGCCGCCATTGAATCGCCAGGTGATGGTTGGGTAGGCTACATTCGTACCTAATTGGCGACGGTAATGCAATGGCCACTGGGGAACTGCTGTGGCAGTTCGGAGAGAAAAGCAGGAATGACGATTTCGCTCTGTCACCCTGTGTAGATCAATCTTGGTGAGGCGTCCAGTTGACAATTCGTCTTTTCTTTTCCACATAATCAAACCTCGTGTGGGTTTTCTTAGGATGACTTTAGTATCGAAGTGTCATATCGGAATTTCATACTTATATTGAAATATCAATATCACTGCCAATTCTGAATTTGAATCTTAGTTGTTGCTTGCTAGCTCATAATTGAATCGTTTTGTTCGAACTCGAATAGCTATTGATTGGTAACTTTGAAATATTCCTAGGAATCAAACGAAATGCAAATTACTACATACTGTATGTAAATAATAGTAGAATTTAAATAGATTTCAGTACATAATCTCACGGACAAGTTGAAAATTAATGAGTTTACATACTGGTTTTACAGAAATCATTGAAAAACTAATAGTTATAGACTTTTCAATCGCTTATGCGAAGGTTTCAGAAGCTTCAAACCTAATATACATATTCAATCCACCTTACACCTATACAGCCAACTTCAGCTTTCCAAAACACGCCAACTTTCTCTCATTTAAATTGTATAAGTTTTAATTTCCATCCTACAGGACAGGATTCCAGCAAACTCTTGTTTTACTTCTAACTCCTTCTCCGCCATTTCTCGAAGCAAACGGTTTCTTTCATTTCCTTCTGTGCCGATGGGCGCACGTTCCATTCGATTTCGCTTCCGCTACCTTTTCCGGGAGCGGATGTGTCTTGCAGGCAAAAAAAAAACGCCGTTTCCCCGGTTTATCGTTTTTCGATTCGTCGAAATGAGAAAAAGTGCTGCCGCAGCCGAGGCGAAAGTGGTGGAGTGAAAACAACAAACGCGAATCACAGTCAGCATTAAAAACGAACATTTAACATACACGCGAAACGGTAACCGTGGCTGCGTTGGGTGTTTGTGTTTTTATCGCAGTCGCAAGACTCGCCCGGGACGTGCCCAACGCCGAACCCGAGCTGGGGCCGGGTGAAAGTAAATGGGAAAGTTTAAATTGACTATTTAAATTCCGCTGATTAAAACAGATTTTCATTCGCATAACAACTACTGGCGCGGACTGCACAAACAGCGAAAACATTCCGCCAGCGAAAGCCCCACGAACACACACAAACAACTGTTGTAACTCCCGGACGCTGCCGCTGAGACAAGACAAGTCCGTCCGACAAGTTGCTGGATTTTGCTTTCGGGACATCCGACTTCGAAACACGGGTGAACACGGTGACGCCGGTGTCGCTTAACGAAAGGAGGTTTTATTAGGCTTTGCTCGTCGTCGACGCTCGGAAATCTCGCGTTGAAGGAGAGTCTGTTTCGGGAGGGAGGATTAGTTTATTTGCTTAAGCTTCACAACACGCCCATCTCGCTGCGTACACACTGCGTTAGAAAAAAAGACCAGGGACGCATCAAGTTTGACGACCGATTGGCTTGACGGCAGGAATCGTAATTTGCTTCTGGTCAGCGTTTGGTGAGCGCACGACCAGGGAGGATGTTTTTGTTGTCATTGTTGATGCGGTGTTCATTAACTTAAAACATGAAAAGTGGAGCAAGATAATACTTTTGATATTGGAGTACAGTTTGAACAATTTAAAGAGCGCTTTCAATTATACTTCGCTTCTGTTTCCAAAAACATTCGTTTGTAGAGTGAACGTCTTCAACATTTTTTGAAGATTCAAACGTCTTATCTAGCTTGAAGTGTCTTGAGAATTCTCCACCGCTGTGTGACACTCGTGCCCTCTAGCCTGAGTTTTATTGCCCCACTAATAAGCAATCCCAATAAAATCCTCCGACGGCGGGCTGACTCCACTGTCGTCACGCTCTCGCCGTCCGACCATTTGTTTCGTCGCACACAGCACGCTGTTCCGCCGTTCCGGTTGATCTTTTGGCCCGCGCCCTCGTCCCGGCCGAACAACAGCAACAGCCTGCTGTGCTGCCGGGTTGTAGCGATATAAATCTAACCCGACCCGGCTGCGGGTTTTAGCGATGGGAAATTTATTTTTCATTACAGCCTCCGTTTAATGACTTTTTCGAATTCCGAAAGAGCCCCCGGTTGCTATATGTATGCTGATGACGCTCCCGCTCGAGCGAGCGTAGCGGAGTGCCGGGAGTGTGCGGTGGTTCCGGTGACTTGACCTCGGGAAAGAATGCCAATAGTTTCGGCTGAAACCGGACCGGACGACCGTGGTGGTGGGCAAATTTATGGCCCGCAAAACTTGTTGCATCTGATTGCTATCGCCATCTTCCCTCCCAGTGGGGCGGGGGCCACCGTCTCCCTGAAAAGGCTATATTTTATATTCCTATTTTGGATGGTTGAGTTCAACAGCTTCTTCGGCTTCTTTGCAAATCTGGAAAGAATCTCGGGGAAAGCTCCAAAGAATTTAATTCCCTGCAAAACAAAGCGCCAGCCCTTTGAAGGTCTGCGTCCGACGGGTTGCTGGGATGGCTAACGGGATGATTTATACACAAGAAACATAACCTCTCTTTCGTCTCTCTCTCTCACTTCGTTCGCTATCTCTCGCATTTGGTACACAAATCAAAAGCAGCCGAGAGGTGCATAATTTCAAAAATAATGTTCCCACTCTCTCCTCTAATTAAGAGCTCGAATTACCGAACCCATTGATTATCAACTCGAACACTTGGAGTGTACATCCTGGTAGCGACATCCGAAGAAACCAGGGTCGAATGATTAAAGATTAGCGACTGATTAACCCATCCCGACACAATCGTTTTCGCGGTGCCGTTGCTGTTTGAACAACCTCCCCTCCGATCTCGGCCTATCGTCATTTTTCATTCGCAGGGCGTGCTTAATTTTTAGGCAAAGATAAATCACGCAATGAGCGCCGTGGCGAGGGAGTGAATGATTAATAAGCACACTGGATAATGGGCATGTCACGAACCGAAACCCTTGCAATTAAGGGGGTTTCGTTTTGTTTATTTATAAATTTATTTATGACAACTTTCACTGTATCACCTACAGTACTGCAAGAACACTTCATTTAGCAAAAGTTTATAGTTGAAGTCAGAAACAACATAGTAGCAACAAATCGCTTTTAAAGTTTTGAAGCGATGTACAACAGGCTAGATATTTCCTTATGAACCTATGAAACATTGGCCTATAAACAAACGTTGAGTAACCTTACGTCGATAAAGAAGTGGTTTTCATCCTAATATCGAGTGGAATAGTCAAGTTTCATCTTCGTATTGGAGTTTGTGATCTGTATTGATCTATAATAGATGTTGTAGAGGGAATATAAACACTGAAGATCTGTGAAGTTTATAAATAGTCTTTCATTGTATTGATTCCAACTTACTGTCGAGGAGAATACCTAAATCTTGACAGTCTATGACACGATCAGTCTTAGCCTGCATACTTACTTATCAGACGCTACAACCGCTTCGCGGTCTTGGCCTGCTGCAACAAACTCCGGAACCGCTCACGGTCGCGCACCGTCGTCAACCAATCATTTATCCCGGCCTCAGTCTGGGCCTACCACTGTCCTACCTCTGCCCATGTGTTCGGCTTAAAAGGACTTTACGGGCTGGGTCGTCCGGTGTCATTCTACTGACGTGACCAGGCGAGTCTGGCGAGTCTAATGCGCTGCACAATAGTGAGATCGTCGTACAGTTCATAGAGCTCGTCGTTATAGCGCCTCCTCCATTGTCCTTCCAAACATACGGGGCCAACAATCCTCCTGAGCATCTTCCTCTCGAACGCGGCTAAGAGAGCATCGTCAGATTTTGACAGGGTACATGTCTCAGAGGCGTATGTGAGTACTGGGACTACGAATGTTTTATATAGTCCCAGCTTCGTCCGTCGCGACATAAAAAAACAGAAAACATAGGTCACAAATGATATCTGACTCTCAACAGTCCGTTTTCAGTGTTAACAGAATGAAAGACATGTCGACTGGCCACGTGTATTAGATCGTTACAGTATTTAATATATCTACTGCAGCTTTCCATGACATCGCTGGTATGGAAATTGTTTGAAATGATGTCGATAAAGCGTTACCATTCATACGGGAGCTGCTCACGGCACAGCACATTGTAAAGCGCGTGCCTCATCGATATCCCGACCCGATCGGGCTCGAAACGACGGTGTAAAACAACTTGTGTAACACCTCGCAACGCACACACGCGCACGCCCCACCCACCCCACGGTAAACCGCTTTAGCAATTATTATTTTAATCTTCTCCTACCAATCGCTCGTACCTGGCCACCTGGCTTCCCGGAACCGGGCAGGGTCCGTGTTTTGAAAGCGTGAAAACTACCTTCAAATTGCTCATCACATCGCCGACCCGGGACCACCGGGCAAGATCCTTCCGGTCCATCCATCGTAGGCGCGCGCGCGCGCCGGGAGAACTCATCGAAAAGGTACGAGATTATAATATTACGCGGGCGGTGGTGGTCCCCGGTTTATCCGCCTGCCAGCGATGTTACGCTGATTGGGCCTGGGACTCCGATGGTGTGTACAGCAGGCGAGCAGTTAATGAAGGTTTCGACCGGTGTGCATCCCGGCCGGCACTGGCATTAGAGGAGCGACCCGCGGCATCCCGGTACGATACTCTGTTTCGACAAATTATATTCTGCACTCGTGGGGACGCTGCACGGGTGCACGCTCGGGTTAATTTTCCGCTTATCGGCAAATTATGATCGAACGGGGCGAGCTTTGTGAATTTCACGTTCCCCATCCCGCCGGTTTGGGGTGGCTGCCGTACCCGGACCCGGACCCGAGGGATACGCTTCTTAACGACTCCGAAACCAGCCAGTGCCAGTCGTCGGATGGTCGTTTAGGCGATGTGTTGTTGATTTTTTCCTCTCTCTGCTTTTTTTTGTTGTTGTTCGTTATCACAGCAAAGCACCACAAGACAAACGGTACAACGGGTGCAGCAGCATGCGACCTTCGGCGAGAGGGGTTCCCTTTTACTGGGCACCGTAAACGAACGGGGCACAAAAAAGGGCATGCTGCTGCGAAGCTTTTTCGATCACCACAGAGTGAGCCGTTCGCACACAGGCGCACGAGGTCGATAGCGGCAGGCCGGATGCAGGCTGCATTACGCTCGCATACACGAAGCATACACCGTGTTATGGACCGGCTTATAAATATGCCTCTAGGGGTATTTTAATGGGAAGGCACACATACACCAGCACACTCTATCCTGCCGGCTGGTTCACAATCCCGGAAAGCCGGAACAGTATCGAGGGCAGTAAATCGATGATCCTAGCTATCATCTGCAAGTATTTGCCGTTCCTACTGCGCTCGGAATCTCGGGCACCGGGGAACTTTTGCCCTCGCGGGCACGGGGTGCAAAATAATGGAAAACGGTACCATTCCCCACCCGCCAGGAATCGATGGTAAAATGGATTAAAATATCGTCAGGCAGGCTTACGGCTGGCGCGGGTCGCTAGGGACGAGATGGGAGGGTGAAAATTCGCCCGCTAGATTTTCGCCACTAACTATCTCGCCGGAGAGCATGCTCGGATGCTGACGATGATGATGTTTTTTTTTTTCTGTTCGTACCTGTTCGAACGGTCCCTACCACACAGCACACTCTGTTACACCGGAGGCTACAACTCCACGGCAACGAGACTTGCTCGAGAGCAAGTCATTTTCATATCGTATTTTCGTATCCTCTCTCGCTCCTTTACACGTACACGCTCCGGAGCGGGAACTGCAGCCCGCTGCACTCGGGTGAAAGCAAAATTCGTGTTAACTGTTAAAGGCGCTAGAAGGGGGCAAAAAAAAACTAAGTTAGGGGTTTGCGATCTGGATTTTAGCTCGCTTGGAAAATTTGCACCGAGCGCTATCGCCTATTTGGATCCTTCCTCCGAAGGTCATACTTCCGGGGAGGGAAAAATGGAAAAGAATGATAAGAACGATTGAACAGTTGAGAAGAAAAAAAAACGCACACATTCGCAATACGCAAACGGTCGAGTAGCTATCCGGGGCACTGAGTTTTCCCAAATGGCTTTACGCAACGTTGGCCCCAGTCACTGCAGCGCGCGGTTGCGTACCGGGGATTGCATGTGATTAGTATCTTATTTAAGGGTTGTAATAGTTTCACACAACATACTCCATGCACGCTACAGAAGCGAGCGTGGACTGGGAAACAGATATCAATGTGTGGCAGAAAGTATGCACCAGGAGACTTGCAATCTTATGGAAAGGCATATTTTTTGTAAGAAAAATACGAAATATAATTAAATATAGTCACACTTTTCATATGAGTTTCATATAAGTCATACTAAAGTCTTAAAGATTTCAAATAATGGTTTGAAAGGATTGAAAATGATATTTTCCTTTTGTTAAACATATTCGACCCCAAAAGTCCGATTGTGTAAACCTACTCTAACTCGCAATAGTAACCACAGTGCAATGTTAATAGAAACCTTAGGCACCATTCCATACGGTTCCGCAGCTAAAGTATTAAAATTCTACCCCCCACCAACCCCAACCATTATGACCACACGATACCACCGTTTCCGCTGCTGGCCGGAAACGGAAACCGGACTCCCGGGGGTCAGCGGCGGTATCGCACGGAACGAACGCTTTCAAAGCTGACACAAACCGTTCGCCACTGGCGCTGGAAAAGAATCGACCCGGACTAACTCCAATTCCAAGCCGCAAAACGGGATCGGTTCGGGCGCAGCAGCAGCAGCAGGAGCAGCGCGGGAAAAAAAATGGATAAAACCAAATTTATGGGTCAGCGGAAGATAATAGAACGATAATTACCCGTACGTGCGCGAAAAGACTGCGTGCCGATGCCCGGGAAGCGTACGGAGAACGGTCAGTGGTTGCTTCCCTAATGCCGCCCCGAACGTGGAGTCGAGATTCAGTCGGACGTATTAGTGGAACGGGTGGTATTTGTTTAATGTTTCTTACCCTGTTTAAGTCACGTCGAAAAACCCCTGTCGTTTTCTGTTTGGTTGGGTTGTACAGAACAATTATACGTATTTTAGACAAGATTTTTCGAATGTTTATCCCAATGCGTCATTATGTGCATTATGCTGTATTTAAGATCTATGAAAATTGAATATTATTAGCAATCTTAAGAATCTGCCTTCAACAGGAATCCTGAAAAAAAAACTGGAGTAATTTGCTACATAAAGTCACTACATAAAATTACTTGATCGAAATCAAAAACTACAAATAAAATTATAATATTACAACTCTTCAAGCAGAAATGCATTAGGAATGTCGCTCAGGGATGAAATCAATGCTTACGAAAATTTATTATAATAAAAAGGATCATAAAGAATCAACCTTTTTGGTTTTCAATCTCTACATAGAAACTCTACAAATAGTTCAATATATTTTTTCCAAATTTTTTTCACTTCTGTAGTCAATGCTCACGATGTGCTGTACATGAAGCTGACTTCATCATTTCGGATAGAATATTTGGGTTAAGCATACAACAACATTAAAGAGACCCAGTCACACTAGCAAAGCCTTTTTTCCGCTATCTTTCGCTTTAATCACAGCTGCGCTCGAAGATTCCACCGAAACCCCGGTGATAATTAAACATAAATATCCACGCACACACTGACACGCATGCCATCGTATCGTCGTTCCCGTCGATTTTATGCTCCTCGTAGCGTTCGACGGGTATGATTTTGTTTTTCACGCTCTCCACGTCCCTGTGGTTGTGGCGCCAGAAGCGGCGCGGTATTGGAATATGATACTGCGGTGACGCCGGCCAGCAGCAGCAGCAGCGTCGTAAAAAGGCGTCCGTAAATGTGTTTCGCCTGCGAGATGATTATGATCATCGTGCATTCGTGCCCGGTTGCGGTCGGCGTCTGTTTGCCTTCCTGCAAGGGGCAACGTGGGTTCAAGCACTAGTATCATTCGGCGACAGGGAATGCCGTATCGGTGTTAGTTTCGTGTTCTGTCGGAGACTTCGGGAAAGAAAAGTCTTCAAGCGTTTGTGTTAACGCTTCACGTTTTCAAACATTCTACCTATTGAACGATTCAACATTCTTCTTACCAATTCAAGTTACTTTGGTTCTGTCACTCCGGACGGGAGAAGAGAGCTCGTCTTTTTTTTATTCTCCTCCAAAACACATACAACAGTAAATCGAGTCCGAACGGTTAATGAACCATTCCCGAGAGTGGCTGTTAAATGTTCCGATAATCCAGCCTTAAACCGGGAGGCGCCGACAGCCGACAAAGTTGCACACAGTGCTGCCCGCCCGAACATGGCCGGAGAAACTAAATGGCGGCTTACGGGAACTCATTCCGACGATGGCCTCGCGCGCCGTTCGCTCGCTCGCCAACTTTTCGCAAAAGCTGCCGCTAAGTAAATGAAGCAGCAAACGCTGTGCGAAGCTTTCTTCCGCCCCCGCGTGAAACTTCGCTCGTGCGCTCGCCACCCATCCCGTGGCGGGCTGCGTCGGGCTAGCCCTGACAGGCTGATTTCCTGTTCCGTTTAACCGCAACCGGTGTGTACCGCGTGCGGCTTGCTGCGATGCGCCGTGATGCGCGACGTTCAGTGTATCTGTGCGAACGGGACAGGCCGGCAAAAACCCGGTGCAGGGCGTCAAGGGAAGGCGTCAAGGACGAAAGTTTTACCCACCCGCTGCCACAGAAATGGCGCCTGTCAAAAGCAAATGCGCGCTCGCAGAAGGATAATATTCGTTACCGTGTTACCCATCCATCTATCGAACCCATCAGCCCGGGAACGGCAACGCTGTTTTTTGCGCTCTGGGGCGTTAGGTACTCCCCGTGCGTCTCTCTCTCTCTCTCTCTCTCTCTCTCTTCACCATCCGGCTGCCCACAGTGTGTTTAAAGATGTTTTTTGATGATCGTCTTCTTTTCGCATAATTAGAAAACTTTTATTATTTATGAAATCACTTTAGAGAAAATGCTTTACGAGCGAAAAAGGCAAAAACTTTCTCCGAAAAACCATTCCCCAGCTTTCTGCTTCGGTGAGCGGCCCGGCCGAACGGCGTAAGCCTTTCCCGCCGGCGGGAAGGGACCACCAGGAGGGAGCGTTTTTCATTCCCATTCAATACATTTCCGCACCGCTCGCCTCGCAACGCAACCATCTCGGGCCTAAGTAGTGATGGAGGTGGAGTTTCTTTTGAATTTCTTGCCGGGTTTTTTCTTCCTCTGCCTTTGTGGGCCGGCTCTCGGGACGTGGCCTTACGTTACGCCTGACCAACTTATCTGAAGAGGAACGCAAACTTCGGGCGGAAGCGCCCGGCGGGAAGGCTCAAGTTTGACAAAAGCAAAAGTGTTCGGTCGGGGCTCCGAAAGGGTCAAAAGAGCTTCGCCGTTCACCGAAACCGGTGTTGGAGCTGGGCGGCCCGAAACTGTTGCCTGAGCGGCACACCTAATCGGGCTGGGTGGACTGCAACGGAGTGGAAATGATATTGATTTTCTCCCTCATTTGCCAAAGTGGGCTGCCCAAAGGTGGGCTGCGGTCAGTGGGGTGTGGAACGCCGTGTGGCCGTTTTAAATAAAAGAGATAATTTTCGCTCAGAAGGGTTTGTTTAGTAAGAAGTTATTTTCAGGTTTATGGAGAGACAAATCTTCAAGTTTGCTTGTTTCTACTAGACTAAATAAACGACATTTCATCTCACTACTTTCACTTCTATTTCAACATACATAAGGCATACTCAAAAGGACAAATAGGACCTCTTGCAAGGACGACACGGCTTTTGCGGGTGTTTCGCGACCCGCGCTACGGCAAAACGCCAGTTCTGCTACGAAATCGCAGGGTTTAAGGTTGGGCTTGATCCCATCCATCTGCACCACCTCGGGACGTTTGTTTGTGGGTTTCTTTTTCGGCTCCTCGGTGCTCGCCGGTGCTTTCACCGTCGGGCCAGACACCCAGTGAAAGGCGGACACCCTAAAGTTCATAATCCAGGCCACCGCCATAAAGAAACGAAGAATATGTCAGAACTATCCGACACCGACGCGACCGTCGTTTGTGCAGCGCGAAGTTGTGAAATGCAATGTCCGTTCCGTTTCGTGGAGGACCTTCGACGCTCGTGATCCTGACCCCGGGCAAGGTGGTGCGTTTCCCTCTTCGGGGGATGCCACCCTCGGTGGCTTGTTTTGAAGTTTGTTATTAGCGCCTCGAGGGTATCACAGGAGAAATTGTTAGAGTTTGCATTCGAAATCGCAAGCGCATTAGCTCTACGAAATGTTGATGTTTATGGTGCAGGGAGCGCTTGAGGAGATAGCTCGATTGGCCATTGGGTGTTCCTTTTTGAAACAACCCATGTAACGTACAAGTTATTCTTGTAGGAATTGTAGCAGATCTCATCATGTTTTCGAATATAAGATTCCAAATTTCTCATTTTTCTATATGTCTTTTTCCCATTTCAGATTGAAGACGCGATGCTAATGTTTGACAAACAAACCAACCGGCACAGAGGTGAGTCAAAGCGCAATTGCAAAACTTCATGACCTCTCTACAGATTGTGATTCAAAGGCAAAGAGCTCAAAGTTCTCCCTGCTCCAAGTGCTCCAAACGCGCTCCGTGCGGCAACAATAATTGCATGAGTAAATCGGTCGAGTGCTGTGCCACCATTGTTAAGATTTTTCCGGACATTCTTCACCGCTCGTAACACTCACACACACTCGTGCAGGTACGCTGCGACAGGATGCACGATTTGCAACTGCCACCCTCCCCGGGTTTGATCTGCACCGAAGCACCGGCAAACAAATCAGCACGAATTCAACCAATCGTAAACAAACAACAATAAAATCCAAGCACATCATAAACAAATGTCAACAGTGCCAGCGCCAGCGTCTCCGCCCCGTGTGCCAGCCGAGCAACGAATTCACATTCCGGTTGCGCTCCGGCTATGCTTCTGTTTGCCCATTGCACTTTCGAAGTCACCGGGCGGATCGCATCGTCGTCGTCGTCGTTGTCGTCGCCGACGTCTGGCAGTGGCCCCGAGTGCCATTCAGTGACGATGCAAATTTGTCCACCGGACAATCGAACAGCTCTGTTTACCGTCATAACAACTATCATCATCGCCTGCATCGCCCGTCCGACCGACTGCCACTAGCGTCAGCAGCACTATAGTCTTTCTATTGAGCATTAACATCACCATCATCATCGTGATCGTCATCGTCATCATGTATGTTGGTTGGTGCATCGATTCACTCGTGTTTGATCGAAACCGGATCGAAGCTCAAATGGGGCAGATGGGAAATGTTTTACGGCTGACGGCGATTGGCAGTCGTAATTCGGAGCACAACGCTATGTGTGGTCTACAAAATGGTCGACTTTTAGGATGAGATAAGTGTCTTTCGAAGATGCCGCTGAAAATGGGACGTTTTCAGTTAATTTTTGGATCTTCATTCTTCAATGCTTTTTTTGCTCGCTGTATGATTAACTTTGAAAATAATGATCCACCTCAGGAACTGCTTTAAATCTCGTTGCTCTTTGCGCCGATTCTGATTACAAGCATAAAGCACCCCGATGAAACTGAAAGCACGTCACAAACGACTTCAAATGGCCATCTCTGCACACATTGTATCAATCGATAGCGATGCAACAACAGCGAAAAAAGGAGATTGTTCACATTATTCACCGACCTCATCATACATGCATAACGCTATTATTGGCAGTGACTGGTGAATGCACTCAGGACGCATGCATGCCAGCCGCATCCCAATAACGCGGGGAAGTCGAAACATCACGGTGCATTGAATTTTCGCCGCATTGATTGGAAGAATGCATTAAAAATATTGCGAATTTCACTCTCGCTCGATGAATCATAAATGCACGCCTGGTGAGCGTTCGGGATCCCGGTCGGGTGTGCAAGTGAATCGAAGGGAGCATCGCAACACAGCGCACCACACAGGACGGTCTTCTGCTGGAGTTTGCATGCACTTTTTCCCGTTGCTGCAAAGGTATTTCCAATCAGTCTTTTCAGTCGCATCGATGGCAAATCAGTCGGTAGCAGCTCATTTTATGTTATTTCATCGACTACCTTTTAACCGATACTCAACCAAATTAAAGTTGGGTGCAGTATGAACCTTGGGGAACCAATTGGACGAGTAATTGGATTAAAAGAAGGTTTTTCTCGGTATTGAATCTTTAATATGGGCTGAAAGTGCTCATTTATTGAAATGACTTTTTCTAACGTATTAAGTGACTGCAGTTAAAGGATGAATATTTCACGATTCTGTTATCCTTACACCCCCCACACACACACACACACACACACACACACACACACACACACACTCAGAATCAAAACATACAATCACAACAGACGAAAGCGACAAACGAACAAGGCGCTGTGTGGCGCTGTTATTGATGCCGAATGTGACTCCGAAAGACTTGCAACTAATTACTAAGCTCCCGGCGATGGCCGGCTGCCATTAGGCGAGGGCAAAGCTGTACTACGGCGTCCAACTGGCAAACGGATCGCTCAGACACGTCGACGAGAGCACACTCGATTCGATTGCCGTAAAGTGCAGCCGCACGATGGAGCGAAAGTGACAAGGGGCAGCCCTCCAAGTGGCTCCAGAACAATATTGATCAGAAGTGAAGCGATCGGCGGACGACACTAACGCGTCGTGGTGCGGAAAACGCGACGGCTTCCCGAGGCGAGACAAATCGCACACAAAAGGTGAGGTGACAGACAGCGAGCAGAGCGAGAAAACAGTGGGAAACAGTAAAACCCGGCGGTTTAGCAGCCACTTGGATCGTCTTGTCTCTCTGTTTCGAGGTTGCTTTTTTTCTCTCTCTCTCTCTTGCGTTCGTTCCGACAGAATTGGGCCTCAAATTGGTGGACGCTGTAGCGTGTAAGCACACACGCCCGCCCAGTGCTTTGGGTGTGACAAACTTGGGTCAGTATACCGGACCGGCACAGGATTAGTGCTGATAGGTGGAGGATTTATTTAATTCCGTTTCGCCCATTTCGCTTCTCCGACATTTGTGCCATCGGTTGACAGTTGGTGGTTGATAGTTTCGGGTGTCGTTTTGTTCTGGTGATTGTTGCCGTAAGTGGGTGGTTTCTTCACCGGCGGTAGTCATTGGATAGTGTAGCAGCTTACGAGAGGTGTAAGAGAAATTAAACAAAGAAAAAAAAGAAATAGATTTTTATGACCGTATGAGGATCATGTATTCTGAGAAAATCATTAAAAAATACGGAACAACTGACGAAGCTGATTCGACTTGCTTGTTTGTGAGTTTGTTTAAAAGTGGTGTTTTTAATAGTGATCAATAACTTTGAAAAACTCACTTATTGACTCACTTACTCTTACTCATTCACTCTTTGTATTCTATTTTAATTAAATCATAGCTTTTGTGTTTAAAAAAATAAATATGAAAATGTTTATTAATTGAAATTTGAAACAGTTTATTAATTATGACATCTGCTGAAATGTTTGAAATGCCTAAAAAGGCGATTCTATCCTAACAATTCCTAGCAACACCCATTTCGAGTCCTTGTTTGCCCATCGAGTTGATGGCTTCCTAACGAACGAATCCCTTTTGAGCGCTCCGTAGGGCTGCATCATTGTTGCGATGCACCGAGTCCATCGCCGGAACATATTATTTTCAATTACAATTTATGGAACTGATCAGATTATATTGTTCCTGGGGATTCGCCCGATGTTCCGCTGCTATCGTGCATGCTTTCTCATCATCTTCCTGCCGTCGCTCATCGTGGTGTCCGAAACGCCGCGTGTACAGGCCGGCGTCGCAGCCCGGAGCCGGATCTCAAGCCAATAAGCGCCATCGAATGGTATTAACTTTTGCGAGTTTTCAATTATTTCTTCCAACCCACCAACGCTGATCGCGGGAGGTGGGCCACGGTGGCGGCGGTGGAAAATCCTTCTCATTGGCAAAAAAGCACCGACAGGAGCGCCGTGTCTCACTCGATAGTTGCGATACGCTCGCTTATGAGCGACGGCATTAGGGGGACTGGCCGGGATAGTGCAGCGGCTCGACTTAAGTAATCGAACTGATTCCTCGGAACTCTCGGCAACGCTCCGCTGCACGCCCTCGCCCGTGAGAATTATACTTTTCCCGAACAAAAGGTTGCCCCCCTCCCCCCTCTCGTCAGTGTTCCCCCTCCCCACTCCACTCCGGCCCGGGGTTAGGTTGAACTTTTGCTTTCGGAAAAACGCAACCTGCTGGGCTGGGCTCATTTGAGATTGGATTTCAATTATAACTTTATCCTTCACTTTCTCCGTCGGTACTGGCGATGGAGAAGGAAAATGCACGCGCGTGTGTGTGTGTGGGTGGTTTGGAGGGGGGGAGGTGCATTTTCAGCACTACAAAGCAGTCTAGCCGTTTGGGTTTCGGGATCGCAGGAACAGGAGCGCAATGAGCGCAAGAAGGAAAAAAGAATGAAAAACCAGATCCTTTCGATTCTTCTGCGGTATTTCGCCAGAACGAACGAGCGAACGCTTCGTCCACAAAACCAAAACGCAAACGCGGGTCTCGCGAAGGATTGCTGAAAGCATTATTATGCTTTTATCGCTCTCCAGACATGGACGACACAATTCCGGCAGAGCGTAGCAATGGGGCAATTGGATTAAGTTTGTATTTTCGAGCTAGTGCTGGAGCTACCACGCGATAGCTCCATCGGAATGGATTAAGAACCCGGTGCGAACGAGTGATGCGAATTATTTCGCACATTGTCATTACTTCCTTTTCGTTTCTGATGTTGCGCGAGGTCGATCCGGTGCCACTTAGTTGTGAGGATTGTGGTTAAAAAATTTTTTAAGAGAACGACCAGTTAATTTCAACCGAATGAGGAAGATATCATCCGAAAGCGTTCGTATATATTTTTTAAATTAATATTTACATTTACAATTGACAGATCAGTTCAGAAATATTACGGATCTAAAAGGTATTTGAGAATAAATTGAAAAATAAGCTTTTGACCCATTAACTACTTCTGCTAAGCACCTAAATACCCAAGCGTTCTTCAACCTAGCCGCTTTTTTCAAGCTTACATTATACCTGCCGATAACGATCCTAATTAAAGCTATTTAAAGAACGCTAATAGATAATCACGAAACAGGCGAGCAACGTTGCGTGATGCCTTTCTCAGGAGAAAAAGAACAGAAATGCCTCAACACAGTGTGTTCCAGATCAATCAACCACTCCCGGCCGTACCAAAATCACTCACCTCACCGGGAGCAATCATTCTACGGGCATGATAATGCCTAGTCTTGATGCTTTCTAAGAACTGCACCAAGGCATCCCTCCCCGTGATCAATTCCCTCCGCAAGCGAGACGATTGCTTTCGTTTGCGCTGAAATCGCCCCATTGAAAATGGTTTGGTGTCTATCAAAACGGAAGACGGCACTCGCTCCGGAATGGGAGCACTTTGCGTCATGCAGAACAAAGATTGCTCTTACGCCGGTTTGTGCTCCGGGGCCCGCTCGTGTCTTCGTGTGCGGTGCGAAAAGGTGTTTCCGCCGCCTCTCCATTCCACGACAGCCTGATGATTCAATCAAACCGACGACTGCAAGAAAAAGCACCTTCGTGGCGCTCGCCTCCGCTTTCCAGCGTCGAGCAAGAGCCTGCCAGATGTCAATCCATTGCTGTTAACATGTTTTTCACACCCACGACCGACGGACGAGCGCCGACGCAATGGTTCTCCGGGTTCAGGTGACTTCCAGGAGGGAAAGCATGCGTGTGCCGACCGGCCGACCCGGGTCGGAGTGGTTCAATTAATTTTCTTTCGCCCCGAAAACTGATCGATTGGGGGCCAGTGTAGAGATTGAAAATCATCGGCACATGCGATGCGGATGCGTTTGGGCGTTCGCTGTGTAATGGCGCCCGCTGGACAGGTGGGACGGGTTTTCCCGGTGTGACAGTTGACCAGCCACCAGCCACCAGTTTTCTTCTCGGTCCGTGAGCACCCTACCCCCTCCCCCCCCGACGCTACTCCCACGGCAGCAGACACGTGCGCGGGAGACCGAATGAGGCACAAATTGATTGATGGAAGGATGGACGGATCGATCGGTGCCGATGCGGATGCGGATTGTGCCCGCCCCGGGATTGACAGATGGGATATAGATGAATCCTTTCTTTGTGCCCGAGAGCTGCTCGGCGCCCCCACCCCGTGGGAGGATTTCATCCGGAAAACCTCAGGGGAACCCGAGCCCTGGTAGCGAGAGCGGCCCGGTTGCTATTCAGGCGGAACTTTCCACAGTGTGTGCTGGTGTGAGTGAAGTCGGGTTTGTTTGTTAGCGCACGGGTAAGCAATGGTGTAGATATTGCGCTTTATAACATCCTGAAACGTGACTACAAGCGGTTCCTGCAGGTTTTCTATTTTACAAGCTAAAACTACGATATAATGTTCGAATAACCCTGCAAATACCCTCTTAACACCGGGAAACACGGGCTGTACCTTCCGCAAAACGCTCGCTAATTGGATGATGCCCAATAAACAACGCCGCACTGATTGAATGGCACCTTTCCTGACAAGGGGGCCAATCACTAGATTGCATCGATTTGAACCGAATTATCGCAAGAGATCATGAATTTCGCACATTAAATGAATACGCTTCGATTATATGGCACTCGACGGCGCGGACCGTATTGCGGCGGTTCACAATTGGCACCGAAAACACCGAACGCGGTGGAGAAGCATAAATAAGCCTCTGTGGGTGTGTGTGTGTGTGTGTGTGTGTGTGTGTGTGTGTTGACAATATTTCCGAGAAGCGCAAAATGGATGAGCTGGTGTAAATTATCATAATGGCAGCGAAACCGCCGGCGTTGAAAAAGCATACGCCGCGTCCCGATTGGAGCGAATTACGGTGGCCTTCCGTATCACTTCCGGGCATTTTGCTGTTTTTTATTTGGCTCTTGTTGCGATCATTGCAGACCGACCGTGGCTGGCGTTATCTAGCGCTGTTTCCGTTTTTATCACGTAACTCGAACGTACCGGCCATGTTTGCCATGTCGCCCGGGTAGGAAAGTTTCTAACGAGCTTAAACACACGCACATATGCAGGCTGGGAGGCCAGCATCCAGTGGCCCTGCAATCCGAAACGGTTCCTAGAAATCAGCCCATTTTCTCTGCACGACCTCCTCTGCTGTTGGCTTACGTGCCGTGTCGGTTTATTTTCACTCCCAATAATGGCTGCAATTTTCTAGTTGCTACGGTTGCACACACACACAGACACACACACACACACACTAACACGCACATCGAACTATATTTGTATTTTATCAATTTCCGAAAATTATGCGCATCACCACGTGACGGTCGCCTCTTGGCCACTGATTTTTCCATCCCTCGCCACTGGCTGTGTGTTGAATAACAATTTCGTTTGAATCGGGCCCCTTAATTGGTCGGGCGGGATAAAATTGACCATTATGGTGGCCGGTTGCCCCTTTTTTGCCTTTTCCGAGGCGCCAGCGAAGCCGTGTACGTGTTGGGGCAGCGAAATCCGATTCACGCAATTTACGCCACCCGATTGTTGATGTTTTTCTTTGCTCACACCCTCACACACGCTCGTTCCTTATTTGATTGCCGTGCCGATGCTTGGCGAACACTTTAATGCACGCCGGTTGTTGACCTTTTTTTGATGCAGTGCTTTATTGTTGCACGAGCGTACAGGATCGGATGCAATCGAGCGCAGCGCTTGTGTGAAGCAGCTTATGTGAAGGAGAGCTTTTGATTTTATTTGCGTTTGTGAATTTAAAATAAGGGATGAAAGTGAATACTTCGACGAAAGATTACAACTCAAAGCAAAAAAGAACCCTTCAATCACCCTTTAAGTTAAAACAGAACTTAAAAGGAACATTTTTGATTGAAAACTGTGTATTTCTGAGCCTCAATTAACCTGATATCTACACAAATGGCTGAATGATTCTCACTAATGTGAATCAGACCTGAATTAATCTTCTGAAAATGATTTACTCTGGAATACTTTTGGTCAGAGGAAAGAATAACAATAAGAAATTCGTGATTCAGAAGCCGAATCAATCATTTTCATAAGTGTCAAAAACACACCCTTTCTGAACTTTTTTCCATTTCACTCGTCATCAAATGCTTCACAAATCCTTAAAATAAAAGCTTTCATCTATAGCGCCCGAAACAATGCCAACCTTTAAATACAAAGTAAATCAATTTCATATAAACAGGCTTCAAGCATTTTGAAGCCAAAGAACACACATACAAAATTGTATAAATAAAATGCAATTGCGGCATGAGAGTGTGGTTGGTAGAAGAATAAAAATTATATCCACAAAACCACAATCACAGGAAATGTGAACAGTACCAAGAATACGCGGCACTCTACTCGCAGGATCCGCTCTGCGAGCTCCGTAAATATTTGCCATGGCGATTATACATTTTATTTATTCCCCGACGCACGCCCGTACGCACGCATCGTTCGCGCTTGCTTGCGGCATGTTTAACCACTTCCGGTGCAACGCGCGGGGTTGATGTTGTGTTATATTGCGTTTGGTCCCAGCGTCGAGCCGGACAGAACGGTGATGTTTACGATGCTGCGCCAGGAAAAGCCAGACACACCGACCATCAAAACGCTTCCGGTTTCCGGACGGAGCCGCGTATTTGGTGTGGGAAATACATGTATTTTTTTGTCATTTTCATAAGAAAATTATTTCTAATTTCACACAAACACAATAATTTCTGGTATACGGTTTCAAACGCTTCGTTAACCACATCCAATTGGCACGCGCACAGCTTAAATAGCACGCCCGCCATTCGTCAGCGCGGTGCGGCAGCGCTTAAGTAGCTCATAAATTTTGCACCCACTAATCCACCGATCGTTATTATCGTATGAAAGTAAAAAAACTCCGAACTGAAGACTCTTATCACTGCCCATTTATCTGGCGCGAAGTGCGGCTACCCATCAACTGCAGCCGGAGTCAATATTTTTATTTGCTCCACTTGCAGCTCCAGTGGCAGTGTTTGCCGTTTCCGGGAAGAGCAAAGCGAACCTCCACAACCCAGTCAATATTAATGGATCACTCGATTACCTTCGGCCCGTCTATTTGCATAATCTCGCAGTTGTGCTTTTCGGTTTCACGCACCGGGAACTGGGGTCATTTAAAAATGCGATTTTTCTTTTTCGAATCGGTTTGTTTTTTTTTTTTGTGTGCGTCGGTGCCACGCTTTGTCTTCTTCTCACCGAGGCCCGCGGGCACATCAAACTGGCCGGCCGGTGGCAGTGCTTATCTTGAAGTCCTCAAAGCCATTCGGCTAAAACGGCCCCCCCCCCCCTAAATTGGCCTCTAACTGGTGAGCGAATAATTCTAAGCGAATGATGCGCCCAGGTCCCCAACGTCCCTTACCGGCGACGGTGCCTGGGGGATTTTGAGGCAAATAAATGGTGATGTCGGTGTAGTGACGATTGCGCGCAAATGACTCCCGCGTGTGCTTAAGCCACACACAGCAATAAAAACGCGATTCCACGAAGGTACGGCTTCCGGGATTGCATTGATGCAGAGAAGTTCGAGACGACGGAGCACGAAGAAGGCAAAAAACAGCAACAATCCTTGGATACATAATCGCAGGACATCTTTGGAGCCACTTATCGGGCTCATTACTGCGTTACTGTGTGCCACGAGCATTCCTCCGACCATGTTTGTTGGTGTCCCTTTCAACCGATCCTTGTGCCCTGCAAGTGGCTTGTAAGTGGCGGGAAAGGATAGAAGTGATAGAAGCAAAAATACAAAAAAGAACGACGCAACCGGAAACCGGTTTGCATTTTCTGCTTGTGCGCAACTTCAAGCACAACACTGTGCCCCACCACAGCAGACAGCAGAGCTCCACCGCAACAAACTCGCAACGCTAACCACCATCTTGCAGAAGGGGGGGGGGGGGGGAGGGACAACAGCAACAACAAAAAAAAAACGACGATACTCTCCGTAACAGTTCCGGAATTCCTGCCCGCACACAGGTCCGTTTAGCTGTGATAGCTGCGGGTGACAATAAAGCAGGCGCGTCGGTGTCTCTGTGTGTGTGTTGTGCGATGGTAATTTTACAACATTTTCCCCGGGCGCGACATTGCGCGACTTCCTCGGAAAGGAATTTCACCAGGCAACCAGTTGCTTGAAGCGGATCTGGTCCGCCCGTGGGGTAGGGGAATTAAAACTAATTGTGAATAATAAACCTCATTTTAAATGATAAGAGAGAGAGAGAGAGAGAGAGAGAGAGAGAGAGAGACATAGTTTTGTAGTGTCCTGTGCAGAGCAGCCAACACCAACAGGGGCAGGAATTGAAACGAATCGCTTACAAGATGTAACCAACGTTCCAGGGCTCCCATTCCTCCGTTTAGGAGTTAATGCATTCCACCTCTCACGGCGCTCATCGTTGCTTCGCAAAGTGATTTATGCGTGGGGAAAAGTTACGCTTAGTTTGTGTGTTCAGTTCAGTACCACCGCTGTTTCGTTCTTTCTTGGGAGAGAATGGTTTTTTTCTTCATCCTGGACACCAATTTTCGATAGTTTTCTTTCGCTGGGCAACGTTTCAAATTCCAGTCACACAGCTCGCCCTGCTAATAGTGTGCAAACGTACTAGTAATGAGATTGAGATGAGACGACACTGTCACCCGGCCCGGTTCCCCTGGAGCCGTAGTGGTAGTGGTAGTTGTCATTTAATATTCCGGTTCGTTAGTTCTCCCAAAAGCTGTATGTGTGTGTGTACGCGTGTCCATCCTCGTCCACCTCGGAATCGAACGGAGCAGCTAGTCGCTTTTTTGCCGGCTGCGTCTTGTTGCTCGGATCTAAATTTGTAGCATTTTTTTTTTTGCAGTTGCTCCTTCTTGGCCGGAGAGTTTGTGGAGTCTGTTTCGCATTCGTCTGCTGCGTTTGACAAGGGGTTAGTTAGAAGTCGCTCGAGTGTGAATAAGTGCAGCATTCTTTTCGTCTGCACCATCACGTCACGGCTGCTCCATCTTCACTTCACGCGGCCGTGAACTCCCCACCACGCGCGACTGTTTGTCCCGTGGACGTCGACTGACTGCGAAAAAGAGCAACATGTTTGCTTTCAGCATTCCGGTCACAGAGCACGGACCGGGTGTTGCTTTCGTGCTGTGCTGGTGGGTTGGAAAAGCGTGCTCATGGATTAGATGGGAGCAAAACATTCACCTTCTAAGGACGCGTCGTTCCAACAAATTTTCTACACAATGCTGATGGTAGCCTCGGTGATTTAAATGGGTGAAGAAAGGGGATGTTGTTTGTTTATTTCTCCTTATTGAAACGGTCTTGTATCCTAATTCAAACGATTCAAATATTGTATCGATATTAAACGCTTATTGTCTGAAACATTCTAAGCACCACCGAGAAGAAAATCCCAAAAGTTATCATTGTTGTCACCGACATTGTTTTTTGAAACAATTTGAAAAGTTTCACAAATGGTGCTGAGACACACCAAAACACCTCGGAACGAGGATAGAATCTTCGCAAATTAATAAATTTCCCGCACCCATCGCAAAGCTACGCAACATCTTCTGACTCTCCGAACAAAAAGAACCATTTTGACGTTTAACTTTGGAGAAATTTAATTTCACCGAAACAAATTCAAACCCCACGCCCATCGCCGTGGAAAATTAACATCAACAAAATGGGAACGAAAAATAATTCGCACACGCGCCACCCCGTTGGGGCAAACTTTTCCCCAATGCACAATGGCGGAAACATTCCGGGGTTTAATCTCGCTGCGAACTTAAAGATCCATGTGTCTTCCTTCCGGTGCGCACCACAAGGAAGGTTTCGATCTCCTGTTCAACCTGTCGATTCGGAAGACTAAACCACCGGCGCCACCCTCCGCCTCGCTCTGCTCCACTAATAACTGTTACGGACAACTGGTGCGGGATGCTTCGGGAAAATTACTGTAATAAAAGCTGTAAGAAAAGCATCCCGTTCCGAAGAAACCCGTCCTCACACACACACACACGCGCACGCACGCACACGCAGGGGAAGATTTACCTTACCACGGGCCCGGTGCCCGGAACCGGCCCGGGATGCGTATTGTCTTCGGATCCGCTTCTCCGAGCCATTAGCGGAGCGCAAGGAAAATGCGCTGCTGACAGGAGGAAAAACAAATGAGCTTCTTCTTTGCCGGGACTTGCCGGGATCCGCCCGCCCGGAACGATGAGATGAAATGTAGCGCGTCGAAAGGATGCGTGGGGGGTTGGGGTAAGGGGGGGGGGGGGGGGGGCGGGTAGGTAGCGCGGCGCCCACGAAGCGTTCTTTTCATTTCGGGATTATTTATGGGTAATCTGGAAAAGAAATGGGATACTTTGTCTCCCGCCCGGTGGGTGGTTGGGTGGGGGGCGACCGTGTTGATCTCGGGTGGAGTTCTTGTACGCCCGCTGCACGCATACAAGGAGAGCGAGGGAGGGAGAGAGGAAGAGAGAGAGAGAGAGAGAGAAAGCAGGGTGGAAAATTGAGCACCGGCACCGTGTTCGTTGGAAATCGTGTCATTGTTTGTTCATGCCAACGCCATTGATTTGCTTTGCCCCGAAGGGCACGGCCGGGGCGCACCTGAGCGAAATCGAGACACCGGGACGCGAGATACGCAATTACAGCAAATTTTGATGAAACACGGTCGAGCTTTGATTGCAGTTGCTTTTTTTCCTTCATTCACCGCCCGCCAGGGTTTGGTCTATGTTGTTGTGTCTTCTCCCTGCTTCGTTCCGTCGCACACGCGCATGGTAATAAATACCCGTAATCCAGCGAACCGCTATTGCCCTTCGACCTGCGACCTCAACTCGTCATTACGCGGCACGGGGTGATTATAAATCATGTCAGCTGTCATGTATCATGGGGATGATTCTGTTGTGGGGGCGTTTTTTTTTTTTCAAATTCCTCTTCAACTGCCACAGCAACCAGGGCCAGAGGGATTTTCTAATGCGTTCGGTCGCGCATCCAAGTGACCTCAAGTTGTCACGCTGTGAGTGACATCCGGCCCGGGTACGCATTTTTAGTTTAGTTGTCATGTGACTTTTTTCATGTGGCCCGCAAAGCTATTCCCTATCACTGCATAGATGTCACATTGTGGAGCTGACGTTTCGCTTTGGATGCGGTGTTCGTGAAATATTGATAGTTAAGCGCCGCTCCCCGATTGTTGGACAGTTTAATCCGGCGGTGGTTTGACGCGTTTCGGATGCGTCAACAGCGTTTTTTTTTAGTTTCAAAAGGATGCGAAAAATTAGAATGTGATTTAGAGAGGGTTTAGTTAGTCATCATATCAATGAGAGAATATGTGTGGTAACATGTGTCTAATGGAAAAATTAAACCAATTTTGAAACGAAATATCTCCTCCAAAAACATACGAATTGACATGCTTTAAATGTCTCGCGAAGACTAAAAAGGTGTGAAACTGTTGAACTAGAAAAACGTTTCCAATAGATCTCTTTTGCTGGAAACCACACGCGATAACTTAATTTCTTAGGCACTTATCTCCGTAGTAGAAGCGTCAGCAATATTGACCGTTCAATGCTAAGGAGTAAAATTAGCAGGAATACTATGAATCTGTGACTGTTATTGCTGAAAGCCATTACAGCATTAGTTTTAGATTCTTCTTTAAGACATGGTCCCCCATACGATTAAAATGTACAAATGATTTCGAATTAGTAATGTTGGAAGTGGATGATCTAACCGAATTTCAAATTTCGAATAAAATCACATAGACCTCAGCGTTTAGTCACATTCATTTCTCGAGTCATTTGAATATCCTTCATGGTTAACTATGCTTGTGCGATCGAGCATTGAACAAAATATTCATAAACTAGAGTCATTTTTCACTCACTAATACAACCGATCCGATTGGGGGTGAACACTCAAAAACTATGACACCAAAAATTCGTTTTAATTTCCTGTCATGAACTTCTCAACCCCTGCGCTTGTTGGTGTATTTTTTGCGCCCCATTCTCTCTGTCGCTGCTAACTGGACAACTATGCCATCCCGGCAGAGCCACAACACCCTCCGATGCGCGGTTGAACCAAGCATGGTCGGTATGTCGGTGGAAACTGTATCGTGTCACGCGAACACTTGTTCTCCGTGCCCGTGCGTTGTTTCATATCGCATTTTACAAACATCGCACGCATACCACAGGCCCAAACAAGCGCCCGTCTGAATCGGAATTTAAAAAACAACGCACGCAAAACTTGGTAAAAACCAACATATTCAAGCCCATGTTTTAATTACTTCAAATGTACACTTCATAAAAATGCCACTGTGTTTTTCTGATGGTTTTTGCTGCCCAACAAGGCATGTTTATCTCGCCTGTTTTACTGTCGTTTATTTGGCTGGGGCCTGTATTATACCCGCGGGAAAGTGCACCAAAGCATGCAGAGTTGCAGAGCGGCAAAAAAGTGCATATCGCAATGGGAAGGAAAAACAGGCCACAAAAAAGCCAGAAATGTCGTCCCGCTGGTCGAACGATGATTGAAGATCGGAAGTGAAGCGGCTGAACTGTTTGTGTACTGACCGATTTTTGTAGGTTCTTTTCACATCAAAAACCCATAACAATCTCTAGCCCTTTTCATTCGTGTGTGTGTGTGTGTGTGTGTGTGTGTGTGTGTGT
>KB672490.1:21229880-21313513 GCA_000349145.1 Anopheles dirus
TGTGTGTGTGTGTGTGTGTGTGTGTGTGGAGCATGTCTGGAGCGTTACTGTTATCAGCGAATGTACATAAGTTCGTCCTCCACTGTCGCGTGCTACAGCCGCGGGATCACTGAAAGCGATCAGAATCATCCTGGTGTGGCGGTGTATGTTTGTCGGATGTATCTGACCCTTTGGAAGAATGCAGAATGTACCGCAGGAAGATACGTGCACGTGATCCAAACTACATTCCCCGTCCGCGGTCACGGCCTTTGGTCAACGTTGTTAAGCTTATTTGGAATGTTGTTTACGTGTTACTTGCCGATGAACTGGATCGAACGGTTTTTTTTTGTAGTGTGTTGTTGAGTACGCTTGTTAGTTCTTCAGATGTATCAAACAAAAAGGTATGTTGAACACTTTTGAAATTTGTGTTTCTCTTCAATATCATTTGAAGACATAACTCTCCAAACTTTTCAACTATTCCTTTTGTTCCCACCCCATGAGATGCGAGCGTTAAATATCTTTTCGAAACTATCCCACAGACGTCCGATGTCTCTACACACATCACAGCACCAACGCCTCGCTTCGGGGGGAAAAAAACTCCGGAAGAACGATTTTGCTTAATTCCACAATTTCCCCACACAGGGAAAAGCTAATGAGAGCTTAAACGGTTTCCGTGCGGTCTCGTCGGAGCGATGCAGCAATCGTCCCACGTCCGTAGCGCACTGACCAAAAATTGTGCCCAACGTCGGGGCGGCTCCCATCGGGACAACGGCACTGCGAGCCGTGCTCGCTTCGTGCTTGTTGTAGTCTGGGCACTTTTTAGTCTAGCGCTTCGTTCCCCGTGTCTGTGCTGAAGACATTCGGGGCAAGAATTCTTGTGGCTTTCGGTACGTCTCTGCGTGATGATAGCATTTAAAAGCACATTTGCGTGCTTTTTTCTTTCGCCCTCAGCTCCTATTCGCCCCTATCGGACATGTCTGTGCTAGGGACGGTTCCTTCGCTCCAGCTGCCGTTTGCCCATACGGTTTTTTTTGCAGCCGTTTGGACACACTTCCACTTTGTACTGAAATTACGGGCGTCTGATCTTCGATCGGGTTTCGGGGCCGGCGGGTGGAGCGCCGGTTCGGTCTTGTTTATGGTCCCGGTGCGACGTGTAGAAAATTGTCTTGTACACATGAGAGAATTTGCTGCCGCACTCCCGGACAAACTTCGCAAATGAAACGAAAGTGAACGACAATGATAAACACACTCGTGTGCTAGAGAGTTGGTTTTTCAACTCCGCCTCAACTCACATGCACTGGTAGGAAGCCTCGGTTTGGGTTACTCGGCCACAGATTTCGCTCGAAGAAGTAAAGTATGCTGTAGTTTGCGTTTCTCGCTAGGAGCACATCTTCCCGGTGGTATGATAGAGCAACAACAGGATGGGCATGTCCCAAACGCAAAGAAGCGCTGCAAACAGACCACCGCAGCTATTCGTTTGCGTTGCAGCTGCCACGGTTGCTCCATTAAAGCAGAAAGGAGCACAACACAAATGTTATTAAAACTATTGCCGTCTGGCCGTCTGTCCCGTGCTCACTTGCACAGTGGAGCACTTTCCGGTGGCATCCGGGTGGCATGGGAGCGAAAGAGAGCAGTGCCTAGCATCAGCTACCACTCAATCCCATAACAATTGCGACAATTGCATTTCCGCCTGTGTGCCTGGGCTAAAGACGCAACTGGGACCAAATTATCATGTTGAATTTGAGGTTTTGAGGAGCTTTCAGCTCGGTTTAAGGTTGCTCGGTTAGGGTCTTATGGGTGTTATTACCTGAATGTGACATTGGTTAGAGCTGATACTAGCTGAGTTTATTTAGTGATTGAGATTTTGAGGTTCTTATTTATTAGGTATTGAAGGGTTGAGTACCAGATTCTTAACTCTAACATTATTTTGGGGATTTTGTCTCATGTTCTTGTAGTTAAACCGTGATCCATTTTAGAATTTTAACTTTCTCTTTTATTTACACACCTTAAAGATTCGATACACACAATAAAAAGCTACGATCAACTCACCTATAGCTTAAAAGTCTTGAAAACTCTCCGTGAAATGAGAAGTCAATCGATACGCAAGCAAGCTTCAGCTCACTCACTAAACCGCATGTCCCATAGCAGTGCTGTACGCACCCAAATGTCTAAACGCTTTATAAACATAATCACACACAATAATTACCAGCAAGAGTGAGATGGCTCCCGGGATGAGTGTTTGGCATCATCTCATTTGCGTCATCTCCAGCATCCCGCGCTCGAATTCGTTGGAATGTAGGAATACGTTCTTTCATTTCCGGCACTCAAAGCGCTTTAATGTACGGCAGCACGCGTCCCGGTCTTCTCCTTCCATCAGAAAACGGATGGTAAAATATCGTTCTCCCGGGCCCGGAACGCTCAGGGGCGACCGAGTACCGGCTATGACACCGTCACTAAACCGCTTCACCGTTCCGTCCCGCGAGCTGCGTTTGCTGCGCGTTGGATGTAGCGAAAATAATTTACGAAATAAATCAGTTGGAACAAGTTATTAGTACCTTCTGGTACCGTCGGTCCCGTTCGCATTCGTAGCCTCGTCCCTCGTTTGTCCCCCGTCCGTGTGACGTTAGATGGGACGAGCTGGAAATTGGAATTTCTTATTGCGCTCCGCCGGCAGCACCAAACAAATAGCTACCAATGAGTAACGATTTGAATATTTCGGATCGCGACACAGCCGTACAGCGGCAGTCGGCGGAGTAGCGGATTCCGTTTTTTTTTTCTGTCGATGCTTAATTTGTTTGTTTGGCGAAACGGTTTCCTCGTTTCGGAGATTTTTCCCGCCCGTTCGCCCCACGGCTCGAGCGTGTCATTACGCACATTTGCAAAACCTGGCGGAGAGATTAGAGCATCGTCCATATTTCATGCCCATGCCCGACATTCGCCATTGGATCGAGGGCCGCCAGTGGCTGAGCCCGGGTTGCGTAACTAATGGGTGGCAAATGTCGCCGAAAACGGCGTGTACATGGGCGTGGAACAATGTCGAACCACTTTGGAATGTTACGGCCCGGGTGGCCGTTTCAATAATTTACCTTCGCCTCTAATCACAGCACTCGGGCTCGAACTCGGCTACAATCGGCCGCTCCCAACGCGGTGGTCATTTACGTTTCGCGAAATCGAAACCACATCTTCCGCCCGCGTCTGCACACGCACTCCACCCGCCCACCGCCACCCACCCCGGGGAGGCGAACCATAAGTCAATGACAGAACGGCTGGTGGTCGTCAATAAATAATCACAGCTTGATTTCAATTACCTTTACCTATCATTATTTATGTTATTAATATGTTGATAATTTATATCATCACCTCCCGCTGTGAGCACGGGCTCGAGGCCGAACCAGCCAGCCAGCAGCAGGGAACGATTGCGAATCCTGATCGGACGAGTTCGCAGGAGTGCTGGTGGTAGAGGAAAGCGTATCCCCGTTTCGCCGGAAGACCCCCCAGATCCGGGTGGCGGGGGGGTGTGTTTACAGGTTATTAGGTTATTTAGCCGTGCGCCCGTACCCTTCGTACCGGCAATCCCTTTTTCGCCCCCTCCCCAGCTCCGTGCCTTTTCTTACTGCGAGTCACGGCGGAGGTGAAATTGATGACGTTTCCACCTGGTCCGGGCGTTCATGTCGGTTAAATTTGTGGTCGAGCCGGGGGCGAAATCGGTGGAAAATTTATCGTTTTGCGCGTGCGTTGGCGTGGTGCGAGGGCGGGCCGTTCTTTTTCTTGGTGCGGCCCGGAATGGGTTTCGTTCTCGATTCGCTCCGCGACGGGCACATAAATCGCACGGTGGGAATCATTTGTGTTTTAGTTTGTTCTGGCGGTGAGTGGGGTCTTTTTGCTTCCCGTTTGCTGTAATTATTGCCGGTGGCCAGAACGCTCCCGCTGGCAAGTGTAGGCATCAATCCAGCTACGTGACACGTAGATTATGGCAGAATGATGGCAGAAAAAAATGTATTATTGTATGATTAATTGTGTTCTATAAATGAATTTTGGTGCTGAAAGCTTCTAAAAACATGTACTCATTTCAGAAACAATATGTTTCCTGTTGTTATATATTAGTTGATTAATAGGCGTATAATTTTTATAAATTAATTCGTTCATTCGTATTAAATAAAATATCGGTTGAAACCTACAAAATTGCACCTTAAAACGCTGATATTTTTTTAAACAGGGGCTAACATTGAACATTGATAAAATCTTTTAAGATCCAGACAACGATAGATTCACTTTCCCTACCACATCATCTCTAGAGAGCTCTTAACACACATTAAATTGACGTAAAACACGCTTTCGAACAACATTTTGGAAACGGTTCACAATAATTCTCTTGCTTGGCTTATCCCTGCCAATAAGACATTCTGGAAGCCTTTCCAACAGTCAAACGATTCCTTACCTAAGAACACCAAGCTGAGACCGCTGTGTTGCTACAAGGGATCCCATTCGGAGCTCACCGTTGAAGGAACTCTTGAAATGAATCATTTTTAATGGCCTCTCTGTACCATTATTGCACCATATCGCCCTCCTTTCGCCGGCATTTAGACGACAGAATTATTGTTCTCACCGATACTTTTACATCCAGGAGCAAACAGGGGGAGGGAAAAAAAACCACAACCACGGCCACATGGGTGAGAAGAAAACCATCAGTTGTGCGGGGTGCGTTGAAATCGGCAGGATGGTCCGAACAGGTCACGCATTCTGTGTCATATTTTAATTAATCATCAAACATGTCACATCCAGATGGAAATGTTACTGACGTGCCCACCCTCTCGGACAGGGCACCTCGCTTCGAAACCGGCCACCACCACCACCAACACTGAAGCGATGGTTTCGAAAGTGTGTACAGTTCTTTTTTTCCTCCACGTCGGCTTATCCGTTTTCACATCTGCGGTGGTGGTGGAGGTGCGTATCTTTTCCCTTTTCTTTGACGGACGTAGGAGGTTTCGCTTCGGCTCATTTTATCCAACTGCTCGCTTATCGTGTGCGGGCAGGCTTACCGCGCGCGCGGTGACGACCATTTATTGCCACCAGACACAATTTATCGGCCACCGATATTGAGCGAGCCCACTCCATGTAGATGACATTAGGATGATAAATGGATGCACTTGCACTCCGGCCATCGGATGGAAGGCGCGATTGCAGCAGGGTTGTAATAAATTGAATTTAAATGATGGGCGATCGGGCTGCAACAATGGCTGGCGGCTCGGAACAGATAAGCCCGCGATAATGCTCGATTGTATCGCGCTTCAATTGCACACTCTTCATAGAATTTTTTATTTCAAATCATCGTATGGCACATCACGTGGAGCAAAAAGCAGAAAATGTTTAAATCATATCTAGCCATTGAGGCCTTATTAATTTATTAGAAATTCCCAGTTGAAATGGTATATTCAAATTAAAAATGGCGTTATATGAACCTGGTTAAAATATCAACTATTTTTAGTTGAACAAACTTGAACACAATCATTCATTTCTTCATGTTTTTCTCATTTTCGTACAAAATGTGGCTCTCTTATCTGAGTTTCCTTAAACGATCTCTTATAAATGACCATCCAGAACACAAAAATGACAAATTAAGTACGAGCATGCTTTATTAATGACGAAACAACACGGTATAAGAAGCTCCATGTTCGAACCGATCGAAGGTTAAACACGAAAGTGTGTTCTGGATGATTACAGCGTGCCCGTTCGTGGCGCACGTTTGGCAGTTTTGTTTGCCTGGACGATGTTTCAGTTACCACACACCGTCCAACGGAAATTCGAAAGCATTACCACATGGTAAAAACCCACCCACACACACACAATGCAACACCCATCGAACGAGACGATCATTTTTCAAAATCAAATCAAAATTGATTGAAGTCATGGCTTTCCGTTTGCAAAACCGGATGGTTCTGAAGACGCAAGTCGGACCGGTGGCTGTGTATGCTTTCCCTTTCTTTTTTTCACTTGTTCTCGGTTGAAACCGAAGTACGAAAGTTCCATCCCACCGAACGCTTCGATAAAAGGGAGCGAGCGAAAGAAACCGACCGAGGAGCTTTAGAATGAAACCGTAAGCTCGTGCATTATGAACGAACCGGAAAGGGCGAAGCCTGTGGGTGAGAGTTCTGGCACAATCTGTATCCGGCTCGCCGTCGGGATAATATTCCTGCTGTGGGTGGGCGTGGGTGGGTGGCGGTGGTTAGCAGCATAAAGCGACTTATCGAACCCGACACTCAACCCAGCCCCACGCTACCCACTGGCCCACGAGCCTGGGAAGCAAATCAAACCTTCCGCCAAGCTTTCGAGTGACTTGGGGTGATTTTCATACTCCCCTCCGGCCGGGGAGCGTACCGGAACCGGAAGCTGGATGCCTGCTAGGGCCTCGCTACGGATCGTTATTGATGGTGGTGGTGGTGGTGGTGTTGGTGGACGCAAAAAGTATGGCACGTTGCACAACATATGGCATTCGAGGGTACTATCCCGTTTTATACTGCCAGCCCTCGGATTGGGTTTTTTCGCTCTCGCTCGCTACACCCCACGTGAAAAATGCGCTCCCGGGAGGGGTGGTAACTGTGTCAGGCTGCCGTGGTGGCAAGATTGGGTGTCGGAGCTTGCACTTTGGAGAACATTTATCTTATTCGACAGATTCTGCGGTGTTGTGGAGGCGTGCGGGTCACCACGTAGGACCGGGTGACGGGTCGAGTGATGGGAGAGTGTTTTAAAATTCGCACGAAACCGGTTTGGAAATACACACCCACCACACAACTCCCCCACGATTCTTCAACCGTCTCTTCCCGCGCACCCAAAAACTGCATAACATTCCGCTCGCCGCCATTGTCTGCTGGGCTTGTTTGTTTTTGCCTAAAAGATTTTTGTTTAATGTGGCAAGATATTTCGCCTTGTTTTTCGCCGGCGAGTGCTGCCAAATTGATGATGATGAAATGAAATATGACGGACGGGCTGACGGAAACAAGATGGATCGATGGGTGGGGTAGATGGATATGGGCACGGTATGGGCCCGATCAGGTTCGAGAAGGGGAAGGTGTTTGTGTGTTCCAAAAATGGAAAATCCATCATCGGGAAGTAAATGGGAGCATGTGTGCTTTTGTTATTTAAAATTTGCTCAAACATTTTCCGAGAAGATTTCATAAGGTAACTTTTTTAAATTTGAGTGGATATTTGATAATTTATAACGAGTCCTCAGACACGGCGTGTTTGACAGGGGATTTGACCCTATCTTACATTGGTTTCAGCCATTTCATACATTTTCTGCAACTTGCAGACTCGTTTCCACATTTTTTCAACTTTGTCCCGTGTCTTAGAGACAGTCTTTATTAGTTGTTTTTTTAAGGATTCGTTAATACTTAAATAAAAAGAATCATAAACATTCAAAAAATTATATATGAAATAAATTTAATTGTTTTTTTACAATTCTATTTTCTTGAACGTTCATAATGTGTTTATACTTTATGCCTGTTTTAGTCCAATTTGTTCTGTTTTTTTATTTGTTTCGTCAATCACTTTTCAATCGAGATTAGTTTTGAAGCAGTTTCATATATTCAATTTCGCTTAGAAGCCTGCAATCCTGATTACTTCACCTTCAAGCCTTCTTAACTTTCTGTCTCAGTAGTAGAAATACTACACACACAGGAATCCTTTCAAGGAATCGATATCATAACGAATGTGTTTTTTTCAGTTCGAATTTCAACTTAGTAACACATTTTCCCGACAAAAACAGTTCTCCTCCCCAGCGGCAAGGCAAGTTTGACGGTACACGGTTCGCATAATGTAACGCCCGGCTAACAAGATTTGCCGTGGTGTTCCATTTAAATCTACATAAAGTAAGTTTACATCGTCTGCAACTCGGCGCATCGTTCCTGTTTTCATAACCATAGAGAGCGAAATATAAAAAAGCAGCACACGATTCCGTCGAACCACTCGGCGCAGATCTCGAGCAAGATCTTTGCTAACCGGGAATGCTCCGACGGTGCATGTTCGCTGCTCGCAAAACTTTTGGGGCCCGTCTTCTCCGGTGTAACTTACCGGTTCAAGGTGTCGTGAGAAATATTCGGTTGAATTTCAACAAGCTTCACTCTTGCTCTTTGTGAAAATGGTAAGCACCACAAGCGGAAGAACGTATTCACAGCTAAATGCAGATGCGTTTCTAGATGATGTAGTTTATGAAATATTCACATAGTTAATGATTTTTTTTTGTACATTAAAATAAGGCATTTTTCTCCCATCTTTAAATCCTAAACCTTACACTCGTCCTCTAAGTTCTCAATCGTAAAGCAAAGACTCCGTCCATGCTCCATGATCCATGATCATTAGTGAAGCCGATGCAAGCACGCCCTGCCCAACTATACGCGTAAGGTGTTGCTACGGTCGTGAACCAGGAACCAGGAAAATCTACATCAATGCACTAAACGCGGCGTGCCCCCCCCCCCCCCCCCCAATGAATCCATGCGATAATCCCTCCTAGCATCGCTTCCTTTCATTATCCGGTGCGCGCGCGCGCGCGTATAAAAATGCATCCACCCATCGCTTTCGCAAAAGGAGTTTCGTTGAGGCAAGCATTATTCAAATTTCCAACTCGACGGGTGGCCGAGGGCAGCGCCACGGCAGCGGCAGCTAGAATTATTGCCGTTTTGTTGAGCCCGCACCGTCGAGTGTGTGTGTGTGTGTGTGATTATGCGATACATCGTTTGCATCTCCCCGCTGGCCGGCCGGCTCTCAGGCTCCCGTTGCATCCTTTTCTGCCGCCGTGCAGCGCACAAAAACGCAGCCGCTGGATAAACAGCTCGGCACGGGTTTGAAGCACTCAAGAGAACAACGCGCGCACACCGGTGTTGGTATTATCCGGCTCCTTTTTCGAGCCGAGCGCGTGTGTATGTGTGTCGGGTAGTGTGCCAAAGGACTGGAATGTAAAAGCGGCCGGAAGCGGGCGAAAAGAAGCAGCCGCACAGCACCCACCCACCCACCCACACAACAATGCTAAATGTGCCCGTTTTTCCGACCGAAAAGAGGCAGGCCATCGTGCGAGGTGGCACCGAAGAACGATGCCAGCCCATGCACTCTCTAATGATAATCATTTGTCGTCAACGTGATTATTATGCTGGTAGTACTACGATCACGGCTTCCGGGGCCGTGTGCTGCGGCACGCTCCAGGTTCGGCGTTTTTCTTTGCCCGTGTGTTTCGGTCGACAATGACTTCCTGACAAGGGCCGTTTTCCGTTTGGATGTTGGGGGCGGTATTGTTGTGCTTAAATTACGCGTGTTCAAACGGGCGCTGGCACTGGGGCTTTTTGTTTAGTGCTCGTTTGATTTCTTGCGCTGGAAACCGTGTGTTTTCTCCAGCAGCGGAGGAATAAATCTGCTTATCAGCAAGCAGGTCGGCGAGGATGGGGAGCCAAAAGTATTTTAAACCGCTCTGCCTGCGCTCTCTTGGTCTAAAAAAGGAAAAAACAAACCAACACAGAACACCTTTTCCACAGCGGGAATCTTACATCATCCGCAGCACGTTCTGCTGCTCGATCCACCCAACAAACTACAGCCGATCGCACAAAGGTAACTGTTATTTAGCTGCCCAAAACTTTCCCTCCCGGCCGGCCGGTGTTGTGTGGGTGGACCTCCGAGCACCCGGCGCCCATAATTCATCCTAATTGGGCAATGTATATTCCAGTGTCATACCAGTGGCAGAACAGTTACGTTTCCAAATTCCGCCGTGTGCCCGCCGTGTGCTGTATCGGAGAAAAGTTTGACGCAGCCGCGTTCCCGTGCATGTCACCTGCGGTGGCGCGTTTGCTTTAGAACCTGGCACACACACAGGAGGCAGCATTAATGGGCCGCGAGGTTGAGCTCCGCACGTCCGGCCATTTGGTCGGTCAGCTCCGTGAGGCAGTTTCGGTGGACAAAAAGTGGCAGCCGCAAAACTTGTGCTCCACAGCTCCATCAAAGCCATTTTTTCTGCTGGTGGCGTGCGAGAGTGAGAAACAGACAGAGAGAGAGATAGTCCGGGATTAATAATCCGGCAAGCAGTTGCTCGCACCGGTGGGGGAGGGAAAATACTAACCGACAGCCATATATTCGCTCGCCGGATCGTTAATGTTATTTAGAAACATTTTTATAAGATTAAATTTCATAATAATTTATGCTCTGGCTCTGTGCGCCGCCGCCGTTACCGGGTTTGTGCTGAGTCGCCAGCTTCTCCGTGAGTAATCCTCCGCCACCGGTATGGCAGTGGGGAGGAGGGCGAGTATCCTTTTGTAAGTCCGTTCCGGTCGGTTCCGACTGTGCCACCCGCCGAACCATTGCAAGATTTATGCTCCCGTGGAGAGAAAATCCAACCGTGGAAAATGTAGCGGAAAACGATGATGCTTCCGTTCCGTACTCGTGCTTTTTTCCCCCAATGATGGTTGAGGGTGGCGAACAAGAAATACCTTCAAAATCTGGTTAAAAACGAACCCGAAGCAAGGAGAAAATGAGTAGAACAAAGGAAAACGCTTTAGTGTGCAATTAAAACTGCGAGAAGTAACTCATGGCGTGTATGTTGCATACAACATTTAATTATAAAAACATTTTAAATAACGAAATTACAAATATTCTACATAATTTTAATATTGGAATTCTATTTTGTTTCATTTCAGGTGAGCCTACTAAATCTTTTCTTAATTTTAAAAAATGGTGATGTAATAGAGTCTTCCAACCAGGTAACATTAGAGCTATGAGTCCATCTGAGGATAAATTTCTTTATATCTCGGAAAGCTTCTATCGAATACAGAAGGAAGAAAGAGGTTCGAGAAGAATCTTAAGTCTCAACACTAACGAACCATTCAGATTTAAAAATTACCACTAAGCAGCTAAACATGATCCACGCGCAAACAATCAACTTAAGTAACTTATGCACACAAAACCCAATTTGCTTACACTTCATACGCTTTGTTACCTTTTCTATGGCCACCAGTGAATTGGTAGCTAATGTTCCGCTCCGAAGGCGAACCGATTGAGGACAAAAACGGGTGCCTCCAAGATCTCCACTGATCTCCCGCCAAACAGCTTCCAGCGTCATCCCCAGTATTGGCCTTTTTTATTTACCTTACCTCGAAATACCTCCTACAATCCGGCGGATCTTAATTAACGGAATGTGGATGTATTCTAATCAGCTTTATACCTCTTTACTGCGTGTTCCTGTGTACGCTCTACCACGACCGTCGCTCACACAAAACCCGGTCGTGTTGTAGACTGACGCCCGGACACATACACACACACACACACACACACACAGGGCCGGGTCGCTTTCTTTCGAGCGTCGTAAGAAGATTTCATTACTTACGTCTAGCTCGGCAAGCAAGCAAGTAGACTGGTGGAGGGCACTTAAGAATTAATTTCTTCAGAATGCTGCTGCTGCTTTCTTCTGGCTGCTGGTTGTAGCCCCGGGAAAGTTTGATTGACGAAACATACACGCCCCGACGTGGTGGTACACGTGGTGTGATGTACGAGGCGGGCGTGACCATCTAAATGCAAACAGCAGCGCGGGAGCTGCGTCTTGGAAACCGAGGCCACTGCTCCACCCAACCTTCGACAATGGGATAGCGAAGTCTAGCGGGAGGATCACCGTGAGGAGGTGGCACGCCGGTAATGCTCTTTGTTCAGGTGATGAGGCAGAAGGCTGGCGCTGGGAGCCAGCCGTCATGCTGGTGGAGATATATCTCGCCGGGATCAGAACTTGAGATTTGTCTTTCGACTTTACACCTTCTTTTGCGTTCGCGGGATCTGTTTGTTTGCCCTTGCAACTTCGCCACGCTCACGCTGGGCCGATCCTGTTCGGGCGACAACAGCGTGCGAAAACGACGCACAGAGAGACAGGAATCGGTCTAGCAATCTAGCCCATTCTTGTCATTCGGCAAACAGGAGCCAAAGTTGAAAAAGATGTTGGCAAATAAAACATATCCGTCACCCAGCTGAAGCACACTAATTACACCGACTGTTCACTTTCGGCTCGAATGCGCGCGCTGCGAGTAACACAAACACGAACAGCAAAACGAACAAACAGCAGGCACACAGGACCTGCTGCCAGGGTTGCTGTTCCGCGAAAAATTAACCAAACCGTAGGCCTTGAGGCCGCGTCCAGGGCGTGTGTTTGACGAGAAGCGTTTACCGTCGGCTCGGTGTGTTAACCGTCTACCGCGTTGCCAACGCGACAGGAGTTGCTTGTGTCTGTGTGACGAAGGGAAAAACAAGAAACAAACCAGCCTCACGCCAGCACCGGCATAGGAAGAATGTTTATCCTTGCTTTTATGCATTGTTCCGACATGTTCTCGGTTCCACTTGCCCAGTGGCATCTTGGTCCTGTGAGAGCGCGATGTTTTGTTCATATTTCCGCGATGATCTTACGCTTCCTGCATGCGACGTGTGAGGATCGTGCGCCGAGAAGCGGACTTTTTGTTTGCAACCATGGCGTCATGATGTAAAGTTTTGGGTTAAAGTTAGGAAAGGAAAAAAAACCTCATAGAAAAGGAATTTCCAGGTACGGCGAGAATGGGTGACAACACACTTCACACTGCCGGGAAAGCCGTCCTACCATTGTTTGCGGATCCATTAGTCCAATGAAAACATTTCCAACGTGCAAGGTGAGCGGAGGATCATGTGCTCTAGTTTAGAATGTTATAACTTTTACTTCGTCATTTTTGACATTCCTTCCACATTGAATACTACTTTAATCAAATGACAATGAAGGGTGAGCAGAAATGATGGACAGTTGGTTACAAACTTATTAAAAACTAGCTCATACTCTGGTTTAGTACATACTATCGGTGAAACAAAACATTCTTTCTACATTCTTCGTGGTCAAGTTAACCTCATCAAAGCATTTGTGGAAATCTCGTTGCACACACTGATGTGCTACAATGTCGGACTTTAGATGGAAAGCATAAAACAGTTTCAACAGGTTGAAAACCCCAGTACCAATCTGAAAAATATATAACGCAAATCAAGTTCTCACCTTACGAGGATCATCGTCATCATAGGATAAAGAACTTGGATTTCGGGGTTTTCCTGCGGATTTTGCAGAAATTCGCAGATTTCAGCTCTTGAAAATCCCCAGAACAGATTCCATTTGCTAATCTAATGTGGAAAATCGCTTAGGAGAATGCTGTTAGTGATGAGTGCTTGTTGTTTACAAAAACGAGCTCATGCTTTTCACCTCCTTTATAATTCATTTTCTGATATTTAAAACTAATTTGAGAAAGCTAAAACAAGGACATATACAAAACTTGCTTGGAATTTATTCCTTTATACATTTTTAGATGGTAGATAGTTTGGAACCAATTCTAGATTAGCTTGTTCATTTTGGTCATTCGCTCTAGTTTTGTCTAAAGTCTCTTCTTTCCAATAATTTTTTGCTCACAAACCAGTGAAAACTCCGTCATAAACTCACACTTCGCCAAGTCACTGTGCAACGTACAGCTTTTTTCCGCTTAACTCATTCACAACACTCTGACACCGATTAATCTGCCATTAGCAGGGTTTCCTCCGGTGCTCGCTTGCCATAAAGTCTCTTCAAAAGAGAGACACAAAAAAAGCGAAATCCCATTCGGAGCCCAATTGACAGTCATATGTCAACATCGAGCAGCCAAATTCCTGAAGCATTGCCTGTCGAACCCGGTAGAGGAGCGCGAAAGGCAACAACTACAGTACAAAAAAAAACCCCACCTAAAACAATCCCCGAACCGAACGCGGCGTCAGCAGCAGATGCAATGACGAATCTAGGTGCAGCTTAAAACCGGGCGCTCCAAATCAACGGTGCCGTTTGTTGCAGCCGCACGCGGCGGGTGGTGTGAAAATATTGGGAAAATCAATTTATCAACCCACGGGTTGAAAGCGGTGTCGTGCCGGAATTGAATTTTAAATTCCACCCCGTTTCCGGGTGCCAAGAGAGAAGGAAGGAGTGTATGTATATGTGTGTGTGTGTGTGTGTGTGTGTGTGTGTGTGTGTGTGTGTGTGTGTGTGTGTGTGTGTGTGTGTGTGCAATAAGCAACATCACATCAGCGAACCATTTCGCCCGGTGTCGCCGATGTCCTTCGCAACGCAGCACGGAGTGATGAAGCTTGCAAATGTTTGCTAAATTGCAATCGCGCCCTTCCCGGGTCCTGCGGGCGTACGCGAGAGTGCGTGCGTCCCAGCCGAGGGTGCTCACCGAAGCGCCGAGAAAGTGCGCTGCCAGGGTGGGAAAAGATTGATGTACACATCAATATTCGTCCGGTGTGGGTTGAGCTGTCTTTTTTCTCACTCCCCGTGGCTTCCCCTGTTCCAGCCCGTTTGTTTATTGTTGTTGAGCTGAAGCTTCGCGTTGACTTCCACGCCGAAACATCCACGCCGTCGTCGTAACACAGTGGTGAGGTAGAAAAAACGCGCTCAAGATCCCGTTTCCGCTCCTTGGGCGCTGGGAGAGCGTTCGCATATTGAACGCACGGATGGCACGGTTGTAGCTCGATTTGCATTCCATTTGAATCCGCCACACACACACACCAAGCTCCCATTGGCTGCTGTGCTGGTGGTGTCGTTCGACGCAGAGTCCGTGTTGTGTGCCTTGTGCCGCTGATGTGTGCATTTCTCCAAACTGCACAAGTCCGATGCGAACTGCAACCACCGCCGGTTGACGATTGACCGTTTCCCATTGCTCGGTTCGCGTTGTCAGGGCCAACTTCTTGCCACGTAGACGTGCAGTGTCGTCAGCGATCTCACGTGCCGCGTGAAGAGGAGCTGGTGATGGTGATGATGATGATACTGCTGCTGGCTTCGATTGGTTTCGACCCTCCGCTAACAGCATTTGGCAGGCACCGGGAAGGGCATCAACGCCTTTCGGTAAGTCTCGTAAGTCGTCTCCGGGTAATGCTGTCAGGAAATCGTTTACGTACGTGTACGTCCTTCGGCAGTTCGTCACGGACGCGCCGACCGACGTCTCGCAAAACGATTGTTTCCAATCGTGCGAAACGTAGCGCGTATGTGTTGTTTCTAGCTGCCTAGTGTGCGGCATCCACCACCGACAGTCGAAGACATTCCGGCAGTGGCGCACCGTGTGCGCCACTCCGTCATTGGAATGCAATTGCAAACCCATTCGACCCCCCCTCCCCGGTACGTACGTGCCGCTGCGATGGCGTGATCCTTTCGGAGCCACGCCGTCCGGCGGATTATACTGCCCGTACGGCGACAAACCGACCCGGGCACCCGGGAATGTGCACTGTCACTCTGATGGACGATAAATCATCGCGGAAAGTGTTCATTTCAGTGTCCGCACTTCACCCCGGCGTTGGTTTACTTCACGGCCCGGTTGACAGATGCAAAATTGACACCGGGTAAAGGATTGCGAATCTTCCCTAGATAGACGTGGACGATGTGTGTGTTGTGAGGGAGAGAGAGAGAGAGAGGGTAACCAGGCAGGCATACCCCAAGACAGATCGTGTCAAACGACGGTCAAAGCTGGTGCAGCGACATCAAACACGACTGCGGGCGCATTGGAAGCCGTCGATCGATTGTGCATCGGGAAGCTTCGATGGCATCCGTTCCTTAAGCGGTACGAGCTTTTCGGAGGGCAAGCTAATGAAGCCTGAGCTGCAGTTGAGTTTAGTTGGAGATGGTTTAACTTACGCGTAGGGTAAACTGTCGAATCCGCTCGCAATGAAAGCACCAACTTTCAGATATCAGATGTAATTAACTGAACCAGAGAGTGTGATGACATACACAAACAGGAAGAAACAATCGTTACACAAGCAAACTATGTAGTAAGTAAATGTTATGAAAATATTGCTAAAGCCTAAGCTATACAGGCTGAGTAAATTAATATCTTAAGGAACAACATTATAGGCTTGGTTAATCGTAAATCGATGATGTTCGATATCTTGTTGAGTCTCTGAGATAATGTTTGACAAAATAATCCCTCTTACTGTACATTTTTCAACAGCCATTTTCAAACGATTTTCTCTTGTGATCCGGAGGTGTCCAATAAATCCGCATGATGTACGTAGTTTCAATGAAGATAGATTCTATTTTAATGTTTAGACGTTACATAAAATAAATTTTGAAATTGCTCGGAGCTTTTCGGCTTGCATGCTATTATAATATTATACTGCAAGTGAGAAGGATGAAACTCGTGTTAACTAGAAAGTTCATATTGATGTCCTGCTGTGTTCTCAGAACACCATTAGCCGTATGCAAGCTGGTGACTCCAATAGTGCTCGACTGTAATATTTATGTACCAGCAGCGAACAATGGAACAATCCCACATGCTCTACACGCCGCTCGCAGCGGGACGAATGGAACTGATACACTTTAATCCCGCAGCGCACATCCGGCGGGAAATCAACCCCGGCGTGAACCTTTCAGATTTGAGGTGAATCCCCGTCCGACAACGGGAACCCACCCGCACGAAAAACCAGTGGACACTGATTGACAGCTTGATTGACTGGCGCGGCTGATTGATGTTTACTGAGCCAACCGACGACCGGGCGCACATATTTTCCACGGAAACTTATCTCCGCTCCTATGACATGTTGGGTGCCTTACTTCTTTTTTTCTTCTACACACCCCGTCGAAAATCACCGCTCGCGCGGTCGAAATGTGATCGATCGGTGGAAAAGAATTCGACAGCTGAATAAAAGCATCGTGTAATTGTGACTTGTTGTTGCTTGTTTTCGGTGGAACCCGGGCGTCAAGCGTCTTGAGCATCGCGCGGCTGTCTCGCGCCTTTTCGGCACTATCGGCAGACGGCAGCCATTAGGTGAACTTAAACTGTCAAACTCGTTCGACGCGACGGAAGCAAAAGCATCCATCGAGGCGAGAGTTGTCTCTCGGATGGGGTGGTGCGATGAGGAACTTGTTTCTCAAGAAACATCGAGCGACGTATCGAGCGACGAAAGCAAACTTCTAAATGCTTTGCTTTTCAACTTGAATGTGTATAAGTTTGGTTGCATTAAGCGAAGAATGTTTGGAGCACGCTACTAGCAACGGAAAACCTCACAAGAACACACACACTCCTCTAATTGCTTCGCGACGAATCGCGCTGCCGGGAAACACTCAGCGCGAAATGTCCGGGACGACGTAACAGCCGAAAGCGGAGGCTATTTTTAGCAGCTGACTGCTCACGGGGCAGGACATTGGCCGCTTTTTCGCAGAAAACTTTGGAAATGGCTCCGAAAGCTCCGGACCGCCGGAAATGCCACGTGTCCGCAAATGCTTTCCCCCGAATGCATTTGCGTTTAGATGGGTTCTTCCTGGTAATAAATTGTGTTGGCATGTTTGTGATCGATATTTCGTCCAAGCAAGTTACATGTTTTCGTCAGCGTTTTGCATGTAATTTCATCCCACTAACGAGCCGTTTAAAGCGCAACCTCGCAAACTTCGCTCCAGGCTCAAGATGCAGCTTGCGGGAAGCCACCCCCGAGAAGCGCACTGGAACCGCGACAGATGTCGGGAATGACATTTTAATGCTCTTACTTCTCGTTAGCTTTTCTTCGCTCCCCAGCCCCGGACGGCCACGTGGTTCAAGTGGAAGGATCCGTTTTGAATTTTTCTCCGCTGTGCTGCTCGCGTAGGTGCCTCTTGCGCCAGCTAAAATGGATGGTACTTGTTTTCGGACGCGCACACACACACACGCCGCTTGGTGCCGCGCCTGGTAGTGGGAAACATATTTCAAACGTCTCGTGTTGGTCTTTTGCTGGTTCAGGACATTTTTCGTCACGAAGCACTCGCGTCGTTTTGCTTGTTTTGCTTTGTTTTTTTTTGTTGCTCTCCCTCCGAACGTTACCGGCTGGCGAAGCTGAACTTTGACTCAAACTCTGTCATTTGACGGACTACTCTTCGGTGCTAGGGTGTGTATGTGTGTGTATTCACACACAGCAGTAAGCAAAAAATATGGCTACATCTCGTACCACCTTTCCCTAGCTGCCTGGCATGGCTCGGTCGGGGCATAAATCTCTACACAAAAAATCATCCCCTACAAAGACGGAACGCAGGACGAAAATAGCGAGCATCTTAATTGTACACTTGCTGCTTTTTCGGTGTGGAAAAACCTTTCCCCTCCATCACTCTATGCTTCTGTGCCTCCTCCTTTAGACCACTCACACAAATGGGGTCCTCTCCAGTAAGTGTCCTTCGACTGCCGCGTGGACCACCGCTTCACCCAAAATTGCAGCGCTAAAATATTTACCACATCAACTTCTTCCCTTCCAGCCATGCACACACACACACCAAAATGTCGCACAGCAAAAGCTCGGGAGCGAAACAGCGAAACTTCTACATAATCTTAAAGAACAACAGAGAAATCTGTTACACCAACAAACGGCAATCGTACACTTCGCCGTTAAGTGATGGAACATTTCTCGCTCCCTCTCCGGTGGTGGCTGCGCGCTTTTCCAGAACGTTCGCAGATATAGCGAGACGAACTTTGAAACGCTCATTTTTGCTCTCTTTAATCACATAATGAAGTCATTAAATTCATTGCATACAGAATTGATCTACAGCCAATCATAATTTATTGCAAGTTCGATGTAGGTATTGCGGGAATATTGATATTTTTTCAATAAGTTTGATTTGCTCATCAAGAGTTAATTTTTTTTAAACCATAAACATTATGAATAGGAGCGATCTCACATTTAATAGCAATCAAGAGAAGATATTTTATGTTATTTCTTGTGTTATATTATCTTATTTGTTTAAAAAAAACATGCTTTCGACCATCATTTATGTTTAAAGTATGAGATCTTCTAATTTTATTTTTTTATTCAGTTTTATGTCTTCCATGGTAGCTTGAAAAATATTAACTGAAACGTTTCCCTTTTGAGATTCGTTTGACACATTTCTTTTATAAATAAATACAAAGTATTTCCAACTACACGCATCCCTAGAAACACATAATATTTAAAACATTTTATTCGAACGTAACACTTGCCCTTTATCGCTGCACCTAGACTTTCTGGTATCACGTGTTTCTCCAAACCCAAAATCGCCACGAATTCGTTTCGTTTCCTGCACGAAAGTTCGCACTTTGCATCCTCACGCTCCACGATCCTCGCACCCATTACGATCAATTTTTAACCTCTTCGATGCTCGCCCGCGTGATGAATGTCGCCCCATTTGATCCACTTCTTGAATGCGCCCCTCCCCCCAATGTCTTCTGCCATCGCAGCAGTGCCAAATATTAACAACAACAACAAAAAAATCCCCCAAAAAAAACATCAGCAAAGAGATGAGTGGTGCAAAAAAAATCAATCTACCATTTACACAGCACTGTGCCTGTCTGTGTCGAGAAACGCGTGGATAACACGGGAATGATAATACATCATGCCCCCCCCCCATCTCCCCACCCAACCGCCGCCTGCCGGTCTCACAACCTCCTCCTCCTCCTCCTCTCCGGGTGAAATCGGTGAGAATGGGGCACATATCTCTTTTCCACTTTTCCGCGCGCCTTCTCCGCCCCGCACACATCAATCGCTGGAAACTCATCACTCTCTTCCGGGGATCCGTCCCCGCCGCGTGTTGTTGTGTTCTGCTCGCTCCCAGCGTGTGTGTGTGTGCGTCTGTGTGTCGGGATGCGGATTTTAAATGAGCATCATCCATCGCATCATTACGGAAGAGATAGCGTTAGTTATTTTTGTTATTATGAATTTTGAGCACGCTACACTGAATCTCGACAAAAACCCCGGTCCACAGCTGCCGGAGGGATCAGAGGGGAGGAAGGCGGAGGGGGGGGGGGTTTGATACGGTTGGAATGCGCTCAACAAAAGTTGCACAATTTAACCAATCGGACCGAACCGAGAATGGAGCGGATGGGTGGGTTGGAGTTTTACAGTTTCAGCCCCATCAGCTGGCCTGGCCGTTTAATGGCCACCGTGTGCTACGGGAATGGGCGCCTGTAGGAGATTGAACGCAGGCAAGTGGGGACGAGCCGTGTATCGTGTGCTGGGAGAATCCTTCCAACCCTCCCGAAACGAACGGGCCCTGCCCCGACTCGGCTGTTGGGACACGCGGATTGGCGTAGATCGTAGATGGATCAAGTTTCAACCATTCGAAAAGTTTTGATGTATCTTTAAACTTAATCCTTTTCGGTGGGGGATGGGTGTTCCTTCTTCGTCGGCCAGAACCCTCACAGGTCCGTGTGAGTGCTGCCGGGTGGATAGCAAAAACCCGCATGTTTTGAGCCCCGCTTTGTTAGCGGGAGCTTCTCCGCAACTACACGAGCGGAAGAAAAGCGGACGAGTAGAACGGGCGCAAAAAAGGAAAAACTTTTGCCACTAGCGCCCTCTTCCATCGCTCAAGTTGCACTGCACAGACGGATGACCGTGGACTTTCCCGTTTCGGAGCCCGGCGTGCCCGTTTCCCTAACCCGCAGCCCGGACAAAGGCAAAACAAACAACTCCAGTAATCATCCGAAACGGATCGGGCGCGCGGCGGGTATCGCATCGGCCATCATTTGCCATCCCCGGGCCGCCAGCTTCCGGCCCAAGGCACAGTTGAGCGAAAGCGATCAATCGGAAATGGCTCCTTTCGGGAACACCGGGAACAGCGTCGGTGGAAGTGGTTCGATATTTATTACACAGTCCAGCGATATAAATTGCTCTCCAAACAAACGGGCTCGAACACTATCGTTGGAGCATCGGGCCCATCCTGGAAGGAACCGGGAGCAACACGTAACTTACGCCGGATTAGGAGCCGATCTGGGCCGACTTACGGGTTAATCTCTACCGACGATGCACTAGTGTGTTCCGCGGCACACCTTCAACAAAACGATTGCAAAACTTCAACTCATTTAGAGCGTTCCGTTCAGCTACTCCTGTTGTGGACATTTAAATCACTTCCCGTTTTAATGGTTTTACTCGCTCTCCTCGGTTGTAATGCCTCCAAAGCATCCTACGAAATGATTTAACGGGCGCGGGAATGTCCTCGCTTCACTTCAGCCCGCGGGCCGCTCGCGATTAGTCGCGCTTCTCGGACATAAACTTTTCTTAAGTGAAACCGTTTTACGTCATTTAACGCGACGGCTGCCGTGCTGGCGTATCTTCGCCGTCTGCAGGAATGTACCGAAATGTGACAAACGAAACGAGGAAGAAAAAAAGCCACACGCACACACTTACATGCCGTGGTAGTAAATCTTCTTCGACGGCGTTCCCTGCGGCCGCGGAACGGGTAGCGGCGCCCGGCCGGAATCGATAGCAAATTTCAGCATCATTTAATTTTAATGATCCAATTTATTTTTGTTTTTCTCTCGGCCGCTGCCTCGCACTGCGACGCCGGCATGCTGTTCTGTGGCATTTCGTGCGCCAGCGACCGGTTCCTACGCCGAAAGATGATATTTTGCTTTCCGGTCCGGACACGGTGCCACGTCGTTCGTTTGCTCTGTGTGCGGGTTTCGAGCGCGTTTTGCTCCACTCGTCATCGATTTGTCTCGATCGGTGTTTGTCATTTTGCTTGTTTTTTTTTCTTTTTTGCAAGATTATTATGACCGGTGGCATTTCGGGAGAGCAAATTGCTGAGCCAACTGTGGGAGTAATTTCACAATTGATAACCGATGACATTCACGAGCGGCAAATCGACATGATGAAGTAAGGGATATTGTTTGGATATGGAATCTCAGATGAGGGAAATAAGTGGTAGTATATTTTAGAATTACGATAGACATTTATTTCTTTCAAAACATCTTAAAACTCATCATTTACTACGTAATATATCTGTCAAAATATTTGTACAAAAATCATAAAATCATTCCATCATAAAACAGCAACTTCTGTGATTCCGTGGGATTATTTCTAATACTACTTTTTTACATGATAAAAATTATTAAAGAGAACTGAAAAAGTGGGTTCACTCGAGTTGAACTCTGCTCGAATTTGTACGATCTGCGAATCTTTTTTTGTCAATGTATTAGTGAGTCGAACAAAGTTCGCCGAGTCTGTTTCAAGCAGAAAAGGTTATCCAGTGATAGTGTGCGTGAGGTTCGTCATCAAAAGTTCGACTCGTGTGAACCCACCTAAAGACTAATCACAACATTTCGAACATAAAGTAACGATCTTTGAGGTTGTTAACCATCCAAAATAAATACATCAAACATTTGTGTTACTACAAATTTCAATCGGTTGTGAGGGTTTGATAAAAATACCATTTAAAAATCATAAAATACCAAAACAATTGAATTATTTATAATATACACGATGTTTATTATGAATTATTTTTTGACATTTGTATGGAATCTATCTTTAACTGCTTAATTATGTAAAAGTCCTTATTATTTGCTACAAAAAGTATCATAAACATAAACTAGACATAACACAAACTAGAAAAGTTACCTTGCTCTAAAATTATCTCGCTGGTCGACTATCACCTACAGGATGGTTGAAGTGAATTTCTTGCCTATTCATTTCTAGCAGAAAAAAAGAACAATTTCGTTACTACACCTAGATATTTCTCCGTTAAATGACACGAACGCAATGCCCATTCTCAGCGTCCCACAGCGGGCAAGCAAATGGCATTCTGCTGCCACTAAATTTAATGACATTTGCAACACTTTCCCCGGCCCAACGAGAGGGACAACGAAACCGGCTCCGGCATAAGTAGCCGCCAAGGATAACGACCGGCCGCGTTACCTTCTCTCTCACGTAACGCGCCCATCATATAAGCCTTTTTCTCGTTCCCTCTTTCTTCCTTCGCCCTCCAGACCCACTCTACACATACACATACCGAACGCCGTTTGTCTAGTGCATAAAAATGCAAAATGCTTTTGTTCTGCACGGTTGAATTTCATGATTTTTCTCACCATTTTCCAGCGCGCCGGGTAAAGGGAGCAAAAAACGACGACCGAGCTATCGGAGTAGCATTGGGGTGGCGCAGTTGGGTGGCCCCGAGACTAGACAATTGTCTAAAAAGTAGCATGCATTTTGCTCTGCTTGTGCGCGCTTGTTTGTTTGTCTGCGAGCGTACACACACACACACACACACACTGCACATCTTACGCTTCATATTCTCATTCGATTGAAAGCATTTGGTGCAAGTGCAGTGTGCTTTGCGTCTTGTTTTGTTCGTTCGCTTTGCTGCTGCATGCTGCGAAGGAACGCGGGCGAATGATTCTTTTTGATTGTTTCACTCGGGTGGAAAAAAACGGAGGGCTTTGGGCAAACGGTGACCGGTACGTTGGGCGGTGTGCTTCACGGCGAGGGGAGAAAAACTAACACCCTGCCTCACGCAGCACACACCACCGCCCCACCCCCCCCCCCCCCTCCCCGGATGCATTCGAACGTGGGTAGGTGTATCTGAAAATGGTTCGCATGAATAAGTAACAAATAAGCGCGCAGGCGAGCGTCCGTGAGACACAGATCCGACAGGCAGACGCACCAGCACACACACACACACACACACACACACACACATGGAATGATGGTGGCACGTGAATTTAAAAAGCCAACAGAAATCATCCACTAACGTGGAATTGAAAGCCAGTTGCGTTACGTGGAAGCTTCTCGTGTGTGTTTTTTGCGCTTTCCCAGCAAAACAAGAAACGGAACGGAACGGCTTACCTTTTTTCCACCGCCCGGCTGAATAAAGGATAGCGCGGCAGCCTCCCAAGTGCGCTGATGCAAAGTGTGGAGTGAATCCTCTAAACATACTTTTTTATTGTTGATAAAAGCAATTTTCTTTACACGCCAGCGCTAAAAACATGAATCCACGCGCTCACGGCAGTGTTGAAATGGTTTTTGCTGCCGTGGAGTTGGGCTCGTTTTGTTATTTCCAGCATCGCACAATACCCAATTCAGCTGGCTGAGCTGAGTGAGATGCTTTCATCTCACTGTCGCTGCTCTGCGTCGAAGGAGTCTGTTTTACACGTGTGATTTTTCATGAGGTAGGCTCACGGGCTTCAGGCGGATGATGAAAGCTTCCTGTACGCTTTGCAATGGAATGAAAGCAGCTTTTAAGCCGTGTTCCAGGAAAGGAACTATTACACAAAGGCACTAAATCCACTCCGTCACACAAAGTATGCTCGAATGAAACACTATTACAACGGTAACATGGTTTTCTTACATTTTGAACCATTTTTTTACTCTCATAAAAACCCCTTTCAATCGCGTTCATGCTGCTTAAACTGACACTTACCATCAATCAATAAAAGCTACCCTAGAGCATAGCGCAGGATTTCTCCAAAAAACAGGGAATCCTTACCATCTTTCGTGAACAGCTCACGGTTCAAGGCCACCGCTGGTTCCGGGTTCGACAGCGCGAAAGGTGACCTTTGTTTAAACCCTCCAATCGCAACGCATTCACCCTTGGGCTAGGCATCATTAACATCGAACCCGAATCGTTCGATCGATTGACGAATCAAACAGCAGCAGGCGAAAGATACGAATCTTTTCTACGTCTCAAGCATTTCCGTGTTCTTGCGGGCCCCGCTTGGTTCGGGGAAAACCGCGAGAGCTTAATTTCCGAGGCCACGAGCATTCGATTTTTAGGGTTTTGTTTTTTTTCTGTCCAAAAAAAATACACACACACACACTGTATAAGTGAGTAATGAGTGATGGCTTCTGCTGGGGGGGGCTTGGACCTCGTCGGTGAATTGGTGGATTGCGTTTCCCAACCGGACCGGAAGAGGCCGTCCGCGAGTGGAGGAGTCTCCCGCAGAAAGCGAGTAAAGAAAAAAAAAACAATAAGGTTCTTGTGTTGCGCGTTGAGTTAGGCAAATGAGAAACAAATCAATTCAAGTGCTCAGGAAACGACGGAGCGGGAGCGATGGAAGAAATAAAGCATTCCGGGTCGTTTCCCGCAACTTCAAACGCAACCGCAGCCGAAGGCCTGCCCGGAAGCGCGGGCCTGGCGCGAAGGACGCGAATAATACCGCCGATGGGCGCGCTGATGGGCATGGAATCATAAATAAAACAAGCGACATAATTTTCCCACTTTTCATTTCACCTTCCGATTCTGATTATTCCAATCTGCGTGTGCCGAGTCGGCCGGGCGGATGTTGAAGTATTTTTCGGGAGGGCTAGAGAAGAAGAAAAAAAGCACGCAAAAGAACAGCAGTAGTATTGTGTGTGTTTTTTGTGCGTTATTTTCGCTTCTCGTTTTGTGCAGCGAAGAATTATTTCTACCGCTTCGTTCATCTCGTTTGTGGCCCATTCCTTTGCAGGGTTTCATTATACTCGTAGGCATCCGCGTCGTGTCAGCGCCATTTCGGGCTTGTGCTCGTGCCTACCTATGCGCTATCTTAATTTATGCGTTTTCCACCGGCCACTCGATGCTAATCGGACGAAAAAGAAACACGTTTAATTAGAGTGAGCTTTTTTCCGAGTGAGAATCGTTTCCAGCGAAATAATAATCGGATTGTGCTCTGTACGGACGGGAAAAGCGTTGGTGAAATGTACTGTAGACATTCGGGTTTGCTTTTGCATCTTGAAACAACTATAGAGAATAGGAAAAAAAAATATATGACTGACGAAGCATCTTCGATTTTCAAGAATAAACAGCGGGAAATATTTTGAAAGGCATAAAGCTATCACAAATAGTTTTAGGCATTGTTAGGGACCAATTCCCTCCATCTATAGCTCACTGCTTTTAGACACGTCTTTACGGCTTTTGGAAAGAAAACAATTTTATTCATTCTAAAGTTCTTAGTCTAAACTTCGGCTTTTCCTCGGCTCCCGAAGCCCAAAGCTTTCCGATGATGCCATAATTTTAAGCTGCTCTACTGCCTCGGTCGCATACACCCGATTGCCTACATTTTGGCGCTTTACTCTAAAAGGTATTTTATGCATGTCTTGAAATCACTCATAGATTCTGATAATTTGGGAGCATTCTAAATCTACAAATAGTTAAAAAGAATTACATTCATTATGTAAATATAACTACTGGAATGGAATGACTATTTTAGCAAAGATTAATTATCTATGAACCATTTAAAGAAGATATTCTCATTTTAACCATTGTTATCTGTTTCTTTCTCTCCCTTATAGGCTTCGGATTTGTGACATTTCAGAGTGAAGATGTAGTGGACAAAGTTTGCGAGATTCACTTTCATGAAATCAATAACAAAATGGTAAGCCCGCTATTCATACATTATATTATGAAGTATAAAAAAAATCACTAATTGACTGGTTCAATTCATGTTCGACTTTAACTACTATCAAACGAAAATTCAGCGCTCTATACAGTCAACTAGTGGAAGTGTAGTGTTTTGTTCGGAAAATAAATCACCATACAATCACCACAATAATCCACCTTTTCGCCTTTTTCCCGCCGCCCAGGTCGAATGTAAAAAAGCACAGCCCAAAGAAGTGATGCTTCCAGCGAACCTGGCCAAAACGCGCACCGCCGGGCGTGGGACATACGGTGAGTTTGTAGTGTTGAGTGGTGCGGGTCCATCCACCAGCTCGATCGGGCCGGTCGGTCCGTCGACGGGCGCGACGGTCGGGTCCACGTTGCGCTATGCCCCTTACCCATTGCCCGCCACAATCACGAGCCAGCAGGCGGCCGCGGCCGCCGCCGCCGCAGCCGCCGCCGCCGCCACGACCACCCACATCTTGCCCCTGTCCGCAGCCGCAGCGGCGGCCTCGGCCGCAACGCCCACCCTGCTGCAGTACGCCGCGGCTGCCGCCGCCGCGAACGCGAACGCCAGCACGCAGCAGTCGGCCGCACTCGCGTACGAACACTCGCTGAAGCGGCTGCTGGCGGCGAACGCGGCGGCGGCCGCCAACGCGCTGCGACCCCATCCGGCCGCCGTTGCCGCAGCGGCCGCCGCCCACCCGGTGGCCGCTGCGGCGTCGGCTGCGGCCGCCGCACACCACCATCACCACCATCACGCCGCCCATCACCATCACCAACCGCGAGCCACGGCCACGTTGACCTATCCGATCGGGGATCTGCTCGGCGCGCAGGGTCTCGACCTGTCGAGCATGTACCCGCTGCAGGCGGCCGCCGGTCTAGGGCTCTGACAGCCAACCACCACCATCATTCAGGTGCAAAGGCCCCAGTAGGTTGGCTCGGGACACAGATAACGAATGGCCATCTCCAGCTCGAACCGATCACACCCTAAAGCAGGAGAAATTCATTTCCATTTTTGAGTACACGCAACTGCAAAGACTTTAGCAAAGCGAAGCGAAGCCCGAAGAAGGTTGGCTTTTTTTACACCCCCCCGAGTAGAGTGACTGTGGTGCTTCTCGTAGTGCTCGGCACGAGCTGTCTTTGTACGCCATCTTTATCATTCCTTTGCCGTAGCTAGCAGCCCTACAGTGTTGTAAGGCGACGAACCTCAAACGAACCATCGTAATGCCAAATGCTGTGACCTGACCTTTGAAAACGACCAGTGTAGCGTGTAGTTTATATACTCCCGCCGTCGTGTAGCTAGTCCCGATTGGCCGTTGGAGCCGTTTTTATTTTCTTTTGTACGTAGTCTCCTGGCTTGCTTTATGAGCTTCGGAGAGCTGTTTTTACGAGCCAGCAGTAGTAGTATGATGATTTCGCGGGACGGACACACGCCCAGCTGAAGCATCATCTTCAGAGCGCAATTCGATCCCAACTTTGGTTGTGCGTAGCGATGTGTAGAGTGTAGAGTTGTACCAAAAGCGGGGCACTCGTTCGGTTTAATTCGCCGGAAACTTCATCCGCCGACGAGGGTTGATCTAATTAAAGCACTTCAATCTCTGTTCGTGGAAGAACATCATAAATATCGGTTTACGCTGCCAAAGGGCCACTGACACACACACGTAAGGAGCGCTCACGTGGGGAGCAAAGTTTGATCCAACGCGAATGACCTTTATTAGTCTTCCGACACCTTCCACGGAAAGCAATAACAGATACACACGGAAATTCGAATTTATCCTTCGAATTGGCTCGTATAAGTGGGGCCCATGCCGCACGGTACGGTGCGCTCTTGTGGGATTTCTTTCGTTTTCTTCGAAGGTGTTCTTCCCGGGACCGGCCGGAGGGTGGTTTGGATTGTTGGAAAAGTTTTTTAATAAACCCAACGGCAAGCACACACGCCTACACGCTCTGCTCATCCCACTGAGCAGTGGCCCGTAGTATTCCCAAAGCCAATAGGCAAACCATCACTTTTCTCATTAAATCTCCCGGCCCGGGCAACGGGCTAAACTTTTGCTCCTTTCGTGCTCCAACTAGAGCTGCAACCAAGCACTTGGAGAGGCTTTTGCGCTTGTTCGGAGAAGATGGTCACTGAAGAAGTTGGATAGTAGTGTGTTTTTAGGTTGTTTCTAGTATGCTTTTGATGCTACAGAATGAGAATTAGCTTGATTGAATACCTATCAATGTGTTGATTTCGTGTTTTGTATTGTCTTTGCAAGAAAGCGACAAATGTCATGTCTACTTTGGAACTTTAATTAAACTAAAGAATTACAGATAATTAAAATAAGAGGCAAAAAATGATGGATATTTGGAGAAAAAAATAACAAACCCTCAGTTATTCTTGTATGCGGCCGTGGCTCTTCAGTTGGTTGATGGAATGAAAAAAAAAACAAAACAGGCGTGGCAACACATGCACAAACATGGCGATTCACCATACCAAACCCTCCTTCAGAACGATAGACTCTCCCACAGCACCCTATCTCGAACGAAGAAACCGTATCGCTTCTTAAAATCTACGGCAAGATTGAACCTGCTGGTCCCAAAACGGTGCCGCGTGCACAACTATCCCGCACCACGTATCAACCCGTATCAACCGCACTCTGTCGTTAAGGAAACTCGATACTTTTATCGCTTTATTCACGTTCCAATTCAACTATTGCTAAGCACTTTTGCACAAGCAAACCTAAAAAGTCCATATAATCGACTTGTTTAAATTCGTGCAACGAAACAAATATCAAAAGCCAACCTGGCATATAGAGTCCAGTGTCCGATGCAATGATTTGTTAGGCGTAAACTGTTACTCTAGCACAATATTTGATAACACGTAACAACTAACTTCTAAGTTGCGCTTCTCTTTCGGAAGAACACAATAAACCTGACAGGCTTCTGACATGGCAGTAGCAGCCGTTAAGAATCGCATTTGTATCAATCAAAAGGACTCGATCATGTGCATCGCAACACAAACTTTAAAATCAGAAAAAAAAACTATGAGTAATCCAGCGAAAACAGTAACATGAACTAGCAAGTAAAAAACAGTGTATCTTAACCCTGACAAAAATTAAGAAAAGATTAAAAATGCATATATCCAACAATTAGCGATGCGTCTGGATAAGAAACATAATATTGAGGAGCACAATAAGACGCCAACATCAATCACTGTGAAGATGTATCGTAACATTTGAAAAAAAACATTGCAGAAAAACATTTCTCGATACGAAAAGTACGCAGGAAAAACAATCCATTGAAGTCTCCCAACCGGACTAAAACTTGTCCCAAGACTTACTTCGCAAATGGGGTCTTGGGCGCGTAAAAATCGATTTATTCTCATTTTTTACCAAAACTGAAGCAACGTGAGCGAAAAACTAAAAACTATAGCATATTAGCTACGACTTGTGGTAACATCATCGTATTTCTCAAATCGACTGCAATGCAGCACATCACTGTAACTAGTTCGTAAAAGCAACGGATCGAGAGAGATCGAGGTCGATACTGGCGCATCTTCTAATTTAAGGCGTGTTTCTACAGAATTTTGCATACCAAATGCGTTTAGTAACAAATTTAGCCAATGCGTGAATAGTGAGTAGGAGTTTGTTTGAGTGAATGTTGAGCGAGTATTAGTTTGCAGTTTGTTGATCGTTTTTTCTCCTCCTGATCTCATGTCGTTTGGGCCGTACATGAACAGCTGCGTGGGCCCATTTGCTGGTGCAGATCGTTAATGTGTTCATTTACCACTCACCTTTTAGCGAGGACAGTGTTATGGTAGCGTTTCAAGTGTAGTCATGTTACTACTACTAACATACCTGCTCCTCTTTGCGATTAGTATTTAAGATAAGTTTGTAACACCATGTAACGTAGTGCTTGATTGCAGCTGTTCGGAGAACATTTCCGGAGACACTGAAAGAGACAGAGAATCTTGCAACGTGCAAGGTGCGAGGACCAACCAAGGTAAGTGGAAAAATCTAAATTCGAACGATGATTTTTCGCATCGACTCGAGTTACAACGCCGTCAGCTTCCAGCGTCCGTATCGAATGTCTTTCCGGAAGTCGATCCGGAAATGCTTCCTGCAACTCAAGCACTAGTGGCGTGGCGCGACGAAAAGCAAATCAAAACATTGATTCCAAATCAACCTTCAGCCGGATTGACGATGGCCCGTCAGGCTCCGGAACAAGTGATAATTGTGGTGTGATATTGTAGTGTGTTCTCTTACGTTGTTTACTATTATTATACTTTTAATTACATTATTAGAATAGATCGAATAGTGTGTTACACAGTACGAGTGCGTTTGAAGATTTTCTCAATGGGACGCATCGTCCTGATCGATTGTTGGAAACGGCAATCGGTGCATATCTGTTTGACCTTAGCTTATAGCGTGTTCGAGTGTAGATCGACTGGTGGGAAGAAAAACCACCGGAACAGCGATACATCGATCGTTAGATTAGAGACTTTTACGTCGAGATAGAAAAGACAACGAAAACCAAAATCTAGATATGTAATCTATAAGAATTGGTAGTCTAGAGCAAATCATTCGCGACACTGTTTGACATCCGTAGTTTATAGCGTTACTATTACTATTCCTTAACTTCAGAGTGTGCTTGTGTGCGTGTGTGGTTACATATGTGTGATAGCATCGTTCTGTTCCACGTTCGCCCGACGAACGATGGCGCTGTCTGTCAAGGGACAAACATGTGGGTGAACGTGATTCCTTCCCTGCGGCAATTCACTCCAATCTCGTCCGAATTCGGAACGCTCCTCTCACGACTCGTGACTCCTAGATCAAGCGCCTTGGTGTTCCTCTGTGTTACAAAATCAAAGCCGTAGCGTTTGCCGTGTTTTTGACTAGTTCTGTTTCTGTTTTCCGTTCATCCGACAAGCTCATTCCATTTGTTTCGATCGATCCAGAGCTCGTACATAGTGTTCTAGATGCCGTTTTTTCCTTGTGTTTTCCGTTTGTTGTTTTAAAACTTTGTATACTGGATGTAGTGTTGCTTTGCTATATATTTAAGCATTATTATGTTGCCAATTTGTTCTCTCCGATACGACGTTCATCTTCCAGCCTCCATCCCAGCCCGAGCTGGATCGTCTCTTTTAAACTTGAAACGTTCAAGGCACACCGAGTCCCGAACGGGGGTTGTTCGGTGCCAGCTTATCTTCCCGCCGTCTTCCCGCTTTTCTTTTACCCTTCTGTTCCGTTTTTGTCTCTAAACCAAATTGGTAACCCCGAGCCCGGTTTTTCGCTAGAAGGTGTCTAAACGTAGCATTTTTTTCGTTTTCTGCATTTTTAGATTTTATGTGGTCGCTGGGGACATTACCTGATGGTAAGAAAATTTAAATTTCTATAATAATACTACCAAACAAACTCTTCCTACCGTTCTTTCTCTCTTCCTTCTATGCAAAACAAACAAACAAACAAACAAACAATTAGCTACCAGAACCGTGCCGTGCAAATATGAAATAACGCAAAATAATTGGAAACGTGTGTAGCAAAACAAACAAAAAAAGCAAATTCAAAGCATTAAGTTTTCTCCCGCTGCAAGCAGCCCGATGCAGCACAAATGATAATGCTAGAGCATACAATCCAATCGATGAATGGCAAAAGTTTTAATTTTTCTTACTATCAATCTATCCAAAAGAAACAGCGAACATTTCCAATGTTTTACTAACAAAGTTTTGTTGTTTTTCTACAATCTTTTTTGTTCTTTTTTTTGTGATAAACGCATCATCCCAAGTGCCGTGAACACCATAGCACACACTGTTTTACACTGCCCTGTAGCGTTCAAGAATGATTTTCAAAACAAACGACCAGCGATATGTTTTTTTTCCATAGCCGACTCTCTAAACATTACCAAGTTTCCTACACTTTATATGGTTCATGAAAAATAATAAAATCCTTTCTTTACGACACTTTACTTTTTTGCTTATTGCGTCGATGTGTGGCTAGTATTTATGGTTTTTAAAACAATGTTCACGAATAAATGCTTTTGATGGACCGTATTTCAGTTTACACACTTAAGTTTCCATGTTGAAGACCGTTTTGCCCATCACATATCGATGTTGTCCATCATCCATTGCCCATTTCGATGTTTTGCGCAGGCATGTAGTCAATCACCTTCTGTTTCCAACGTGTTTCAATGTGCACTCGATATATTTGTTTCCATCATACATTTTTTCTCAACATAACAAGCCTTTTCTTTTTTTTTATACAATGCTCCCGTTAGTCACATGCCTGCATACTGTCTCACGCGAGCGTCTTTCTACAGGACAGAAAATTACGACATATGCAAATAACACACCCCTTACTCGTAGCTCGTTCTAAATGTTCGCTAGTTGTTTTTTTTCTTTCCCATTCTTTACAGTCTCATTTAACGAACCGTTTTGAATAGCTGTGATAGATTTTTTTTTAATTTACTTATTTGGCCATTATCCTGAACTAGATAACAGATAAACCCACCGCATATTTTCGTACACGCCCGTACGGTTCCGTACGGTGCAGTTAACTTACCCGGTAGAAATCAGCGAATGCGAAACGCCTTGAAAGTGCAATTGTTTTACTGACCGTGATCGTTTGCTAGCTTTTCTCGGCAAGAGTGTAAGTATGCATCAATCTGATTAGACTGAGAACATTACTATCTAGTGGTACAGAGGCGGATATCGTTCACTTGGCACATTGGTCAGCGCTCACTCGAAAAGTAGCTACTAAATTTGTTGCAAACATTGCATTTCTAGATGATTTGCGCGAGACCAATGTTGAGACCGAGTGCGGCTGCTACCTTCGTTCGATATTATAGGAACAGTATGTACAACTCATCTTTAGCATTCTTTTATCACTTTCCACATCATTTCGATTCCAATACTATAGAATATAGATAACTGAAACCGACATTGAACATAGTGTTGAATGACTTAGTGACAGCGATGATCCAACGAACGATCGCTTATAGGATACATGAACTAGTTTGTTTTGTTTTCCCAAGGTTTTGGTTTTGATTGTAGTAGTATATAAAAATAGAATACGAAATGCAAAAAAATAGAACCAGCCGCTATGTGATCTGCTACAAGTGAAAATGGTTCAAATTTATGAAAGTTGTCGTTCAAGTACAGATAATCGTTAAAAAAGAAACAAACAACCAAACGAAATGAAGATGACACCTGAAGTGGAAGAATACACGAACAATTTCATCAGTCAATCCACTATCTGATGATCTTAATCTAATTACAATTGATGCATACAACATTCCACTCGTTGATTTCGCCTCCGTCGTAATGCTTGTGAATTTTCAACGTCTCAGTTTTGCTAATACTGGTTTCCCTCTACAAAATCCCACTCTCAGTCCCATTCTTTAGACGTGAGTTTAACGCTCAATTTTCCAAAATCAACTCCACACTAACAATACCATTAAATGGAAGAAATTACGCCTTACAATGTGTGCCATCAAATGATCGATTATTAATTAACTTTTCTTGTTTCTCTTTCTCTCTCTCTCTCTCTCTCTCTCTCTCTTTCTCTTTCCGTGCCGTTATTTTTCCCCGACATCTCCCGTTCGTTTACACGATTCAACAGGTTTCCCCGCTGCCGCATACGCTGCGTACGCGGCCGGTCGTGGCTTTTCCGGCTACCCGAGCTTCGGACTACCGTACCCAACAGGTAACCTTAACTTGGCGAGTTTGCACGCACACTTAACAGGCAACCATCACCTGCACCACCACCACCACAACAGCAACCCGAACTCCCACTCCAACTCCTCGTCCTCGGCCGGCGGCACCGGCTCGTCGGCGGCTGCGGCGGCGGCAGCTGCAGCGGCTGCAGCGGCCGCTGCCGCAGCCATCCATCATCCGCTGCTGGCCGGCACCGGTGCCACCGTGCCGTCCTGCCATCCGCTGCACCATCACCACCACCATCACCATCCGTTCGAGCACCATCTGGGGCATCTGTTCTCGCACCACCACCACCATCCGGGGGCGGCGGCCGCCGCAGCTGCGGCCGCCGCTGCCGCTGCCACACACCACCACCACGCGCTGCAGTTGTGAATGCAGCCGAAGGCGCGTCCACCGGCGGCGCTTGCCATTTCCGCGCCGGACGGGGACGCTTCGGGGGAAGGTTCGGCCGTTCCGTCCCGGGCCCCTTCGTCCGAGCACGAGCAGTTGAAATCGTGCGATGGGTCCGATGCGGTGGACAAAACCGTTGAGAGTGACACGTCCCCAGCGTCATCGGCTGACGTTGCTGTGGATGAGAAATCCACCAGTCAATCGCTCACAGCCGGCCCCACCAAAGGAAGGGACCGTGGTGCGGGACACAAATGACGAGGACTGGGGGCGGGTGGCGCAGGGTCGAGCGGTACGCCGCCGTTCCTGCGTGACCTCGCCGCGGTTGACCGTTGCTGCTCGTGCTTCTGCTTGTGCGATCAGCAGCTTTGCTACGAATGCTATCGCTAGTCTCACCGAGCACGGGTGAGCAAAAGGCGCAGTGCTTGACTTTGTTGCTTAAGAAAGCGCAGATCCCGCACGACCGTGCGATCGCTTGCCAGTTCGTCCATTTTGAAGTTATCTTATTCTAAATTTTTGACGTAAACACTGTGTAGAGAAGGCGATCGAAACGAACCGTGCCAACGTGCCAAGTTAACAAGCTGGAACCCGTGGGCTCTGGGCAACTTCAGCTTTTACATAGCAAATATAAATTGGAGCATTTCTAGACAAACAGGCTGGATTTGCCACACAGCAATGGATAGAGGACGGTGATCGAACAGTTTTAACTCTCTTATGGACACTCTCCAAAACATAGACATGTTAGTCAACATTACCAATAGCCCTTGCAACGCACCGCGTTCTTTGACGTTTCTCGTAGCATAACACAAGTATAGTCTTCACAACTTCCTCGACACTATAACTACCGCGGCTGGAGCTTTATCTCTGCCATGTTGTCAATCTACACGATTGAGTAGAAGTAGAAGTGTATTCAGTTCTTCTTCTAAAACAAAGTTCATTATCTTGCAAACGATACCTGCCGCAGTGGAGGTTTTGAGTTGCATCTATGATAGAATGTCATAAATTTTCCAAGAACCATATTGAAAGTCCATCAAACTGATCCAGCGCTCGATAGTTATAGTGGTAAGAAAACATTTAACGTAACGTAAACCATTAAATAGCGCAGTTATTGACAATATAATACAACGATAAAATTGTAGCTTACACAAGTTTAGCACTCTCTATGTAATAGTTTTGCCTCTACGATCTCTACCCTTAGCAAAGCTTGACTATTAAATTCCCTTGGATGAATGAAGATACGCTCGTCGATTATAGGAATATTAACAAGTTAACATAGTTAGCCCAATTTAGTTACGCAACATAATCTATATAGCACGGCAGTGTTTTAGAGCACACGATGTACAGGATTAAGTGAACCAAGTTACGTCAGACGTGAATCGCACATCCAAAAGGATACATTTACAAGAAACAAACTCACGGAAGGCCTCGCTTTTTATGTTTTTGTTGAAGCTTTTGTGTCGCATCCTTTTCGTAATGTGCCCCGAAATAACCCTTCGCCGGACCTAATCATCGCATGATGCGTGAGATTTTCCGGTACACGCCATTGTGTCATTTTCCGCGGGCCCGAGCTCCGGGCTGTTCCGGTTCTTATCGCCGAAATAACACACACCACTGACCGCGCGTGGTGACGCGATTATTTTCCACTTAAACAAAACGCGCTACGATGACGTTTGGTTATTTTGGCCCAGGCCGGTGGGTTTAATGTGAAACAAAACAAAATCATTTCCTTCGGGACAGGGGACAAAGTGCGCACCATAATGAAGGATGGTTCGGCCGCTGCTGGCCAAATCCCGGATCGCTTTGACGATGACATAATATTTTTCCTCGCAAAATGATTATAAATTTCCACACGCTCAGGTATGCCGTGAGGTGTGTGGGTGGGAGGGGTATAGAGAGAGAGAGGAGAAAAATCGAATCCCGCACGCTATCTCGGGTTCCACAGACATTCACCCACACACTCACGCACGCAAACACCCTCTGTCCTCACCGTTGACAGGTATATTATGTGCCTAAGCTTTTTCCCCCATCGGAGTCCATCTTCGGGGAACAAATGACAGGAATGGGTGGAGTTTGTGGGGAACCAAAAATTGTGCAAAATAAACACGGCCTAGCGTCACAAGCTCTATCTCCGCCTGCGAAGGTGTGGATGTAACGTAAATATTTACATAATTCATAAAGTGATTATAATGCGCAGCATAGCAAACGATCACATACTCTCACACACACATCGGTGGTGTTTGTTTTCTTACGACACTTTCGGAAAATCCAATATGCTCGCGTCCCCGTGCCCGTTGGTCGGCCGTTGGCGATATAGTTCACATATCGCACACGGCGTTGCGGCGGTTCCGAAAGGAGGCATATCCCCGATAGTGCGAGCATCACGCTAAAGAAATTTCCATTCAATCAAGGCTCCAACACCCCACTTTAATGACGGACTCGGCTCAACCCACGGTGACCTGCCGCGCGCGCGATCACATATTATATCACAAAGCAAACCACTTCAATCCGGGTTAGCATCGGGGCGCCGCAGCCGCATTTACGTTACGCATGAGAGCGTCCTGGGCGAAAACTAATAATACTTCTACCAGCCAGCAACGTCGCAGCGCCGCAAGGGGACAACGCCTCCAGCGGGTGAAGTTTATCCACCATAAATTTACATATAATAACTGACTGGCGCAAGCTTTTAACCGGTGATAAATTGAATTCCGCTACGGGCGGATCAAGGAAAAGTTGATTTTTCCGATGTTTGCTGGTCTGTGGGGACCCCGTTGATCTTAATTTAAGTGTCAACGTTTACACACGAACACACGCACAGAAGGGAGCGAACGGGCGCGTCAATCTGCTTCGCTTTAGACACGCATGAAATGGCGTGGAAAGCGTGGAAAATCCGTTTGCCTTCCATCACATGCTAATCGTAATCATCATCACTCGGTTAGGTTAATAGTGGTTTTAAAAGCGTGATGGAATGAAGAGGCACGTTGACAAGTCAACGGTTTAAGAACCAAACTTTTGAAGGAAGGCAAAACAGACTTGTCTTTGAGTGTTAAAGAAGTTCTTATGGTAATGTTTTTCTGAGTGATATTTATCATGACGAATAGAAAGTATTCACAAATGGCAGTTCAAGGTGAATTTTCAAATTAATTGACGTTAAACACGTTTCCTAAGCTGTAAGGAAGCATTACAGGTCTTGCACATTGCATACTTTTAGGCGCAAATTAATCATTCATCTCAAAAGAATGTGCTTTGCGCGACAATTTGGTGTATTTTTTGATACAATATTGTTTAAGCATAAAGCTAACTATGTTTAACTGATAGTTATGAAGCAAATGAGGCCTTCTCTTTTTAACATTATTTTCATAATGTTTTGCATTTCATTTATGGTTAAAAAATCGTCAATGGTGCCGTAGTAAAAGGAACGTCTTTTGAATTTATTTATTACGCCTAAAAGTATGCAATCAGTGCTATGTTAACATTATTTGCACTTTGTCGAATGAATATATCTCGCTGGATAGTTTTTCTAACCATTGCCTGTGTTAGTTTTAAAATCCAAACTTCAAACCCATGTCCACCCTCATCAGCGCACAGGTCAAGTCGAACTTTCAATGTCCCATGCGCAGCATAACTTGCTTCCCACACGAGCATTCGTTGGTTTTAGTGGTTTTACCTGCCGTGTTGTGTCCCGTGCGCCCCAGCCCCCCTCTTCCCCCACCCCTTCTCCCACGCGTTCGTTGCGCAGAAAAGATTGACGACACGCTCCACCACCGTGCGATAATTGAGTTCAGCCAAACACTTCCGCCTTCCGGGGCCCAGCGCGCCCAGTCACCGATGCGCGCGCGGGGCGATGATATGATTTACAGCGGCGGCTACGACCATCCTCGGGCGGCCAGCGTTTTCGGTGGCGTCTTCGGTGATGGTGGCGGTGGCGAATCTGCGCGTCGCTTAAGGTGTAGATTTGCATTTTAATTAGAGGGTAGTTAAGGGTTGCCTGCCCACTCCGTTCCAGGCTGAGATCGTTCCAGGCTATCGAGTGCCTTGTACATCCGCGTTCACGGCCATGAAAGCAAGCCAACCGCCGGCCAGCTGCCGTAAGTTTGCCCACCGGTTTATCGGTCCGGGCGAGAAGGAACTTTAGCGAATGCGCGCCACCTCCGGTAGGCGAAGTTTTATGAGCATTGTTAGCGAAACGATTTGGCGTCTGGTTGTGTTCGGGTTAAGTATTTTTAATGGACTCGCACGGTACGCTTGGGGAGAGTAGAGTGTATGCGCACCTAGGCTGCTAGGCGCGGATGCTTCGGTTCGGTGTTGCGACTCGCCTTGGCGTTTATAATCGTTTGTTAAAATGCACCACCATGTTGAGGCCCGGAGGAGTGTGTGTGTGTGTGCGCGAGAGAGTGTGTAATGGTCATGTTGGAAGTAATAGTATACTTCGGAGCCAGGAAGGAAGCCACAGAGCGGAGAATTATAGTGTAGGATGCAGCCATCCACCAAACGGGTACGCCCCGGTTAAAAGCACCATAATGGGATGTTAGTTTTCATTTCAATCAGATAAGCTAATTGAGCAATTAAAGCGTCCTGCATGGCGGGCGAGCAGACATTCCACCGTACCGGGCTATCCACGCGTACTATGCATTTATTGTGATACGCACCAAAATCTGTTGTTATACTATTTCTGATCCCCAACACATAGAAGTCGACTTCTTTTGTTTTTGCCACGAGCAAATTATTTCATTCTGCAGACATATTAAAACTAACTAACAAACTCATTTTGAATCTTTGCTGTATTGAGGCGAACAACGCCCAACTACGTTTTGAACTTCGCTCGCACGGCCGTGCCGTGCAGTTGAAATAATTGAATGTACAAAAGGGAGCTCATTCGCAAACGAATACTTCTCTCCACACGAGTTGCGAAGAAGTACCTCCCGAATGAAGCCATTCGGATGCATCGGTACGGGTATCCCCTAATTTCAACTCCAAACGACTCCAAACGACAGCATTCTTCCATGCAAAGCACACACACACAACCTTTTTGCGGCGCATTCTCCGCGCGCCTAGCTCCACTAAATGCCTCCCCGGGAGCCAAGAATGGTACCGCGGACCGCGACCGCGAATCTATTGCCTTGGAACGTTATCTCCGGGCTGTTGGTGCTTGCGCTGCACAGCCCGGTTCCCGGCTACCCAAAATAGCTTGTAATGTACAACCACTCTGCTACTACGCCAAAAAACAAACGGTGGGGTCCTCACAAACAAGAGCATATGTGCCAAGGGATGTGCTTCCTGTATGGTAATGTGCGTTCTGCCTAAATGGCTTTTATTGCGCCACGCCAAGACAACAACGATGCTTTTTTGTTGCGTCAATTGTACGCTGGGCATTGTTATGGCGCGACCGGCGCACCGCCAGTTGCTAGTTTTTATTTCACCTTGATTTATTTTCCCATTCTGCTTCGAACGAAACTACACCTTCCTACTCCTTTGTTTGCGTTGTGTTGCCGTTTTGTTTTTCTTCCTTTCGGTTTCTGTGTGTTGTTTAGTAGTTGTTGTATGCATTTGTGTTTTTTTATCTATTTCTTTTATTACGTTGCTACACTTTGTTTGCTTTGAATGTCCTCTTCCTTCGTTCTTCTTTCTCATGCGTTTTTTTCTTTCTTTTTTTCTCTCTGTCTCTTCTCTCTCTTTTTCTCTCTTTCTCTTTCTTTCCTTTATTTTACTCTTTTTCTTCCGTTTCGCGTCACCTCTACGCAAATCGCGTCACCGTCGTCATCCCTGTCGTTTTTCGTGGTCCGCGTCCACTGTCTGCGGCCGCTTTTGGCGACCACTGGTCCGGCACCGCAGGCATGATGGGAGTCATGCCCGAGAACCGAATCATCATGGGTGACTATCTGAGTATGGGCCCGTCGACGTCGTCGTCCTGAGGTGTTGGTGGCAATTGTGGACGGGAGCGCTACAGGCCATGCTCATGTTTCGGTTCGGGAAGGGAGAAGCAAGAGAGAACTTGGTGCCACAGACCGCAAATTTATCAAATACCAGCGCAAGCTCAAGGGGGGGACTAAAGGCTTGGTTGTTCGAACTTCAATTTGGATCTATTTTAAGCGATAGCTTTTGAAATTTGCTTTGAAAGTGGTCTTTAACTGTTTGTGGGTATGGTTTAAAACGACAAGAACGAACAATTTGTTTAAGCTTAAGTGTACCAAAATAAATGTTAATGAAAACTTCTGATCCGTTCTGTTTCTCTTCTCTACTTTTGAGCATCACTTTGCTCAAACACTTTGGAACTAACTTCCAACCGAAAAGCTTTAAGAAACCGCACTCACGGCGTGCATCAGGCTAGCTAGGAAGCATTACAGGTCTTGCACATTGCATACTTTTAGGCGCAAATTAATCATTCATCTCAAAAGAATGTGCTTTGCGCGACAATTTGGTGTATTTTTTGATACAATATTGTTTAAGCATAAAGCTAACTATGTTAAAAAGCTTTAAGAAACCGCACTCACGGCGTGCATCAGGCTAGCTAGCTTCAGTTCAACCATTAAATTGCCCGGTTCTCGCCAAACGCACGCAGGTCGCTCGCCCGGGTGCCCACAAATGAGCTCACACAAACGATACATCACAACCGGTCGGCGGAGGCCATTCAGCAAACAGATCTGCCCGCGGGCGCCCGACGCGCTGTTGCGCACGTACCAGCTTCCGCAAACTCGCAAATCGCAGCTAATCCACTCACGGAATCGATAACGTAAATTTAGTCATTACGGACCGCCGGCAATTGGCAATTTGCATTTCGATCTCGGTTCGGGCTCGCCGAATCCGGCACGCGTGTTGGGCAGGAGCGTGGCACCAAAATGGCGATACTTTTCACGTTGGTGTGCACGGTTTGGTTCGGGTGCAGTAGAAAGAAAGTAGAAACACACCCACACACTAGAGACGGAATGTTTAACACACTAATTTGCGTCCGCAAACAGAAGAAAGGTGCGCTATTTTTTTGTTAAAAAACATTCACAAAACAAGCACAAGTTTAATCGATTGGCATCGTTAAAGCGTTAAGTGGCCAATGTATTGCATGCACGTGCACCGGACTGCGGAAGCGCATCCGTGCGTTGATCGTGCTGACCCCGAATGCATCTGCATATGCACCACCGGTCACATGGGCTAATCCGTCGCGTGGGTCGGGTGCAAGTGGAGATAATTCGCCGCACCACCCACCCCCGGGTGCGAATGCATTTTAAATGATGTTTTCGGTTTGAAGGTAAATTAACATTTTCATTACAAATTCTAACATCGTGATGAATACATCGGGTCGTCACCGGGTTCGGGAAGTTTGAGAGAGGGCGGGCGGGCACATTTGCCTTTCCGGGAGTTTTGGGAAGGGGTTTGTGTGCGAGGGAATGCGGTTGCAGGCTAGTTTCGTGGTCCAGCCCGCTGTGGGAGCTGGGACGGTGGTGAGTGAATCGAACGGGGCTGGCCAGAGCGCTCCACACATTTACGGCATGAATAATAAATGATGCTGATCGAAATAATTCACCGTTCGAAGCGAACAACCGTGTATGGTGTGGGCTTCATGTGTGTGTGTGGCCGGTGCAAACCGATGCATTTCGCATTCTGCGTGAAGCTGTAACATGGAATTTAAATTAAATGCAACCAAGCAGCCAGCCAGCGTGTCCTTAATCGTGTAGTGATTAAGAACATTACTGTGCCAAATTATCAATTTGAAACTGCCGAAGGATATGGTGATGGTTGTCGGGCAAATAAATAAATATCATTTTAATGACCTTTACATTCATTTTTTCTCCTTTCCATTTTAAGTGTTGATGGTGCAAATCATAAAAAAATAACTCCTTCTCCTTCACTCATCCCATTCCTACCATTCATCCATTGTCTCACACGGTACACAAACAATGTTTCGCCGTTTACACACGTTGTTGACTTCTCCACCTCGCACTCGAGATATCCTGGGTGAAAAGGCGTCGTTTAAAACTCTTCACAGTGGATTGTTAAAAGCATTTGCCTTTCATAGCCAGATTGATGCGTAATGATGCCATTAAGTAGTATCGTCAAATGCGAGATCTAATTTTAATGCACACGGTCTGAAAATTAACTTAAAGGAGACACAAATGAGTAAAAATTAAGATAATTTAAGCGCGACCGCGAACATTTTACAATTAATCTTTACAAACGAACGCAATCGAAGAGACGCACCAATTTCGTTAAAACAAAAGCAAACCGAGCCGAGACCGTGATTGAAAATTCGATACAATTCCCAAAATAATTCCAAGTCAACATAAAACGCAACATGAAAAAAAAAGCATGCACCAATACAGCGAAAAACGAACGAAACAACAAACCATTTGCAAATCCGCTGGTGTGAATAAATGAAAATGATGAATAAATGAATAAATTCGAGCCAGACGCACACAAACACACGCCACAGCGCGGTATCGATGGAGCAATACGCGCGCAAACACGCGCACACACACTCTGTTGGTGAAAATTCTCATTTTTGCAAACACCGTTCGCTGATTTTGTAAGTGCAACACACACACACAAAAAAAAACATTTCCAGCAGGATGGTGTGTGTGTTTATTTTTCATATAAATTTTCCCTCATTTTCCCACGCGTGTGTGCGGTGTGCGTTCGTTTTGGGCATAAAATCAGACACAATGCTGCTGCGTCTGTGCTGTTTGCCGAAGAAGACCGGAAGCCGGTGGTTAGCCCTTGTTCATTAATGCATGGCCACTGCGCGGGCCAACACGGGGGCGGTTGACCGTGCCTAACCTTTTACACCGAAACGGGCCGATTTCACCTGAAACCAATGCATTGCGCATTTTGGGTGGCCGCGGTTCGGGCTTCTTCGCGTTAATCGATCCACCGATTTAAGTGGCAACTCTCGCGGATGAGGGGAACTGTCCACGAATCAACAAAAAACGGGCACTCACACACATTAACATGCTTTTTGTCGAGTAAATATTTAATTTATTCCACCGGTTCCACCGAGCGGTTGGAATGGAAACCCCACCCGGAACGCTCGCAGTGAGCGCACTTGCAACCGCGCCTGGGAAATGGGGAGAAACTAATTGGGCAGTATCAAAAATTCACATGTTAATATGTTGCTTTTTGCGAGAATTATCAGTTCCTTGAAGCGTTTTTTTTCTTGTTGTTTTCGTTGCGTGTAAAAATCCCTTCCAATCAGGTGCATTTGCTGCGAAGTACACCGAATTATGGGAAAATTTCGATTGCGTTTCGTTGGTGAAGAATTATTTAAACAAACGATATAAAATCGATGATGTTACAGCAAGTCGTACATGTTAAAGGATTGAAAAACGGTCACAAGAAAAGAAAATCAAGCAGTTGGAAGATTTCAATGGAACATTTGCTATCGAACGATATGTTTGTTTCGAAACGATTGCACGACGATAATAGCTAAGAACACACAAACTTAAGAGGCTTTCCGAAGGCTTTTGAGGAGAGTAAAACAATGTAATCGAAAACAAAATGCCGAACACAAATTTTACCTGTAGCCACAAACTCAAGTCAAGTCGCAAAATGTTAGCTTTCGTTTTCTTTTTATGAACACGGCCGAATGGCCTCACTGTCTGCTACGCTCTGTAACGCCTAACGATATATACCACTCAACTTAAAACTATTTCCTAGTCGGCTGCTTATAACAATACAAGTGCGTGTCATATAGACATAAAAAGAGAGCTATATGAAATGGAAAGCGAAAGCACTCGGAGCAAACGAAGGTAACACACACAAAGATGCCAAAGTTAATAACGTGAAATCAATTGTCAATGTTTACGATCCAAAAATTTAAGCAACCCAGTAAAGTGGAACACATACACCAATGTGGAAACCAAACCAAAAAAAAAAAAACAAACCAACGCATCCGCGACATCTTTCATTCCTCGCAACACAAACGGATCACTGGTGGATGATTGAAGGGAACGCGGCATGAGACATCATTTGACGCAAGCAAACAAGTTACGCGTACCTATTGCGTGTACGCCCGGGGTTGATCGTCGTCCCACTCGACGGTGGGGAGTTACGTCTGTCGTAACTTCTTAAATATCCTCCTGCCGGCGCCCGCCGAAAGCCCCTTTCATCTCTTCGATCGTCGGCAGATGTTAGCACTAAATTAAAACTTCCCTAAAACACTAAAGCAGCACACGGAAGAAATCCCTCCGAAACGGTGCTCCACTCAAGATTAACCACGAGCGGCAAACGACAACGACAACCCACACCCACTCACTCTCCCCACCGAAAAGGGCTTTCCCACAGGCGGTCGGGCTCTCGAGAGCTAACTTTGTTAGCGGCGAACGCTCACGGAAAAGCGGTGCACATTCCGGAAAATGTCAACCTATTCTGGCACCACCACCACCACTACACACTCACAGGCGGTGCCTGTCTGACGTGGCGCGGTTTCCGCCACGCTCTAAGCGCTGTCATGAATCAAATTTTGGCGCCATTCGCCCACGCTCGCGCCTGGTGTTCTCGCCCTTCGGGGTTCTCGGTGCGGACGGACGGCGTAAGGCGTCGTCCTCGGGCCTCGGGACGGGCTCGACTGATTACGACATGTGTCGCAAAAATGTCATTAGAGTGGATGCCAGTGTTTTAGAGCAAGCCGCAGGAGCCCTTTTCGCTGACACCTGACCATGTGTGTGTGTGTGCCTGTGTCAGTAGTCAGGCTCTATTGTGTGAGGTACCATCGTACCCTTGTTCAAACATTGACATTTATCCTCAATCGTCCTAATTACTATCCACCTCTTTATCTCACCCTGCATCATTAGGGTAGCGGAGAACACAAACACCAGCGTGTGAGCGTGTTGGGTTCATATGTGTGTGTGAGCACGAAGCCCACAATCGCTTAGTAAAATGTGGATAATGAAATCTATGGTGTTAGGAGCTAGTTTTCAACTTGATCGAGAGAGTTTTTGACCGCACAGTAGAAATTGACGTGAACATGAGCCTTTCGAAGAAAAAAAAACAGAAAAATGATAAAAAATTCACAAAACATAAATTGAGGAGAATTAAAAGATTTTTTTAATCGTTTCTCATATTTCGTTTCACAGATCCTTTCGATCTTGATTTTGATTTAGAAAAGCACCAACTCTTAAAACGGCACCTTGTGTTTTTCTTTCCTAACAGCTTGTATAGATGATATCCTTATCATGTTCTAGAAAATTTCATACAATACTAAACTGGTGATTTTTCGTTCAACGATTAACTGTTTTTCGCAATCCTGTTGTTTCGGCTACTGACCCTTCTCTATATTTCATTTCGTGTTTATTGCTAACTTCATCACAAAACCGTTCAAAAAATCGCTCCTATCGTAAATAAATAGGACGCCTAATCAAAGCATCAGCAAACCAGATCAGATTTGTCCCAAAAACAATGCCAATGTTGCGTCATTTTCAAGACAAATTCAATGCAAAATTAATATCTCTTCTTGTACTGGCGACCATGCATTCACTCTGGAAGGAAGGAAGGGAAAAAAACGAATAGGATATTAAGACAAAACCCAACACCGCATCACCCTTGTCATCACTAATAGACCGAACGAGCCCGGACACATTTCCCCCGGGCGGCTTTATCCGGGCGCTCTCGCTCGAGGGATACGGTACGCCGCTGTCATACCCAAATTTATGTTGCCCAAGATTATTGTTGACATTTTTCAGGTTTTTACTCTGTTGTTTTTTTCTTCTCTATACTCCCGCACCATAAACGGTGGACCGGTGCATGACAAGGGAGTTTTCGATTATGATTGCCTCCCTGGGCGGACGGTAAAAGTTGTTTTTGACTCATCCTTGAGCAAAACAAAAAATGGTCCATCTACTTCAATTGTTTGGATATAATCCTTCCTCAAAACAAAGTTCAGCGAAACAATGCACGTTTTTTGTTGCTGTGTGGTTTCAAAGCGACGATCCCAAGCAGAACACTTTCAATGTCAATCGTGTTTGTGGGCTTCTCCTGCGAGAAAGTTTAATTATGTTACCGAACGTAAAGTAACGTTCACCCGGCACAAAAGTGACGGTTGTGATTCTATCACGGCGCGACGTATCCCTCCCTTCTTTGCATACGAAGTGTCTCGCTTCGCTTCGCGTGTTGGCAACATCACGACGGGTGTTACCTAATACCAAACCTCGCACGAGGAGCTCCTTTACCGTTGAACTCAGCAAACCGCTTTCATTACGGGCACGGCTGCGCTGCTTATGCTGGCGCACGGACTGTTACGTAATGTGAAGGCGATACAGCATTTGCATTTTTGGACAATGAAGTTGCCCTGCTGCTGCTGCTGCTGCTGCTGTGAGGATATTTAGTCAAAAACGCTGCCACTACTACATCATGTAACCCATTCCGCGAGCGTTCCATCTTCGCCCGGGCCCGTGTGTATTATTTTCGATCGGATGCTCCACCTTCTCGGGCCCGATCCCGGGAGATGAAATATCGAATGTTGCCGGAAACGACGTCATGCCATGCCGTCAGCAGTTCCGGTTCCCACCGGTTTCTTACCGTGTTTTTTTTTTTGTTCGCTTCCTTTCTTCCCTCTGCCGTATTCGGCAATAGACCCCGATTGGGGGGGTGGGATGTTTCGCGGCTGGAGCACGCGGCTTGCGTAATTACGTTGAATTTCGATGAAATATTGATGCCACGGTTGGAACGAAACACGCCCCGGGTACGCCATACGGTGCGCGCGGATTCCTCCCAAGCGACATCCCACCCACACACTATAGCCGCACACAGACCGAGCAGGTATCCGTCATTTCGTTCGCCGAACTTTCGAGGTGCCTAATGTTTCATCAAAATCTTCAAGTCCGCTCCGGCGCCCCGCCGCCGTGCCTCGGCGAGCGAAGTTTCCCATTTCCCGGGTGCGAGATGGCGGCGAGCGAAGTAACGCGAAGTTCCAGCAGATAAATTTCCCCGCAGAACGTTACACGAGCGTAGCGCATCCTCATCTCGGCGTCGGTATTTGCGGCCCGCGGAAAGTTTTCCCCACATCCACGGCTCGCCCGTCGGTGCAAGTTTATTGCGGGAGCGAATCGGATTACCCGATTCGTGGGGTGGCAAACATCACCCCATTCCCGTAGCGGCCACCCGGTGCTCCGGTGCAAAGAATGTTGGCTGAAAGCAGCGATCAACTTCGGGTGTATTTTCCGCTTCTTCTTCCATTCGTTTTCTACCGCTTTCAGTCCCGAAAGTGCGCTACTCACCTGCGCTGGTACAAGGCACCGGGCGCCTCCATTTCGTCGCCGTCGCGGCTATGGATGGGAACGGCGTTTCGGTGTTCTTTCTTTTCCGATTGCGAGCACAGCCGGCGTGTGCAACTGCGCGACGCGGTGGTGGTGCACAGCGGGAGATCATTAATATAATGAGCAAAACTGTGCACTCTCGAGAATCCCGCCCCGCACGCGATCGTGGGACTGGGCCGCGGTGGAAGCCCGAGACGGAGATTGTAAACGATACTGCGGCCACCGCCACCGCCCGAGTGCGGTGAAAACTAGCTCGATGAATAAACTGTGTGGCTGGCGCAAGATTTTTGATGAATAAATTTCTCAGATTTTCTTTGCACCGGGCTCGGGCAGGTTGGGCGCGTTTGGAGTACGGATTTGCTGCTGCGCACCGTGCTACCTTTAATTGGAATTTGGGTTTTGCTCACGGGGTAGGTTGTGTTTTCAATGGTTTCTCGTTGGAGCCAATAAACTCTGTGGCAAGTTTTACATATGCGCACGTGAAGATGCTTGTCGACGGTGAAAGTTCCAATGGGAATACGCAGCCGTTAAAGTTTAATCAAAAACCATTGATGGGTGTTCATCTTCATGGAAAGATAGCTTAACATGCTTCGAATATGAGCTTCCAAAAACATGCCAGCCCAAAGATCTTATGATATTTGTGATGAGACTTATAGAGAGTAACCCAAACACACAAAAACACTTACTTTTGGTAATCGACCTTTTGGTTACTGAATAAAAGCCAAACAGGAATTTAGTTTTTTTCCAAAGTGTTATAGGCCTACGTAGAATGTTTGTCTATGTGAAATTGGATTCAATGATCGATATCGATAAGGAGTTAAATATTGCTTCAAAATAAAAATACTTGTAAATTGTGCAAGACAAAGGAAGGTTTCTTTGGAAAAGAGGCAGCCCTATAAATAATATAATACTTGTTTGCAACGTCAAATGATTTTTCGAGGCTGAAAAAATGAGTTCATCTCATGCCCAAGTCATCCAAAGTCAAATAATCCAATGGAAAACCTCGCTACGATATTCCGTGCTCAAACGTCCACTAGTGTCCAAGCTTCCGAATTACTTTTTGTTCAATTTAACGCTGTTTATTTGCCATTCGCGATCCGATTGCTACAACAACGAAAAACCACCCTTCCGTCGGCGCGTGAAAGTTGGCGTTATGAATATCATAACGTTCATTTCCGTTCCGGAAAGGGGGAAAAAGGCACCAGAAAGAAACGAAACGGGGTTCGGCCGCACTCGACACAACCGGAATGTGCTCAATGTGTATGAGCATCACACGAAAGTAAGCCCCCGAAAACACGTCGCGCAGACACATCGACCAAACGAACGGAGCAATGTGATGTTCAACGACAACGACAGGTCGTGTGTACGAACGAACGAAGCCGTCAGCGCAACCGTTCAGTGATTATGTTCGATGTGCGGAACACTTCGGACGCCCGTCTTACGCTAGTGCCCGCTCGCGTGAACAGCAGTAAAAAAAAAACAGGATAAATAACATAAAACCGGCAACGAACGTCACAAGAAATTGACAGCTCGGCACAGCTCTTGACCGGGGAGTATCGGAGTTGCGAACGCGGTATCTAAATCTATTTACGTATGACTGCCGAAAAGGGGTGTGTGTATGTGTATTGTTCTCTTTTTCTCTTCGTTTCTTTATGTTCATCCGTTTCGCTTGTCAATCGGGTTTGAAACTATTCAGTGGAACTGTTTGTTAGGTTTTTTTTACGTTTTTTGGCTATTTTGAATGTTCATTTCGGGGCATCAGAGTGGTTTTTCATTTCCGTCAAGTTTTTTGACGTTCTTTTCGGGTCTCTTTTCATCTTGCTTTATGTTTGTTTGATTTGTGGCAAATGTTTAGTTGTGTGAAGTTTTAAAATTTCCGTCAAATACAGAAGGTTTTCGGGAATTAAATAAAAGTATGCAAAAGCAAAATACAAAGCAAACAAGCCACGGAAAGCAGCAAAAGCAGCAATGAAGAAGGGCACGGTTTAGGTAAAACTCTCATGGTTACTCAACCCGAAACCCGGGCAAATGCTCACGGCACACGCTAGAGCGAAGAAGCGTCAAGCGGAGAATATGTTAGCCTCGTAAGTGTAAACAGTGCTTTACCCGGATCTGAATTTTCTTCTTGCATCTAGGCAGTCAATAGAACCAGCGTAACCGATCGAACCGACGCCCCGCAACCATCGCCTCAGTATTTATGGATAGCGAGGCGATGCGTCTAGCAGCGGGACTTTCATAGAAAATAGTTTATAGAAACGTACATAAAACAACAAAAAAAAAACTATGCTGTGTGTGTGTGAACTTACAATCAATGGATTAGTAATTGAGTTTGAAATTAGTATAGAACGATGCAGCAACCAAAAAAACAAAAAAAAACATCGCCTTTTAGTAACCGATAAGTCAGTTCCGTGTGGCATTTAGCTCAGAATCATCTCGTTTTGGTCTGTGTAGGTGTGTTCGTGTGTTTTTTTCGAGTGTGTGCGTGTGGTTTTGGGATTTTTCCATTACTTTTTATTTATAGTAAACGATTTAAAACAAAAAAAGAAAAAACTAGCTCGTGTAGGTGATCGGTACACTGGTTTCATCCTTCTACCATTCTTTGTGTGCGTGTGGTTTTGAATTTTCATCCCTAAGAGTGAATTGGAGTGGCTTAAACGATTATGTTCTCAAACGGACTTAAGAGTGTGCGTTTGTGTGTGTGTGTGTTCTATCGTTAGTTTACACTAGAGAAAATACAACCTTCATACATCACACGACTCACACATCATACACACTACTCTCCTAGAATAGCTCCATCTGTAGCTTTTTCGAAGCAGAAACGTTACATAATATTAAAAACTCTACATATCAAACTCTTTTAGAATAGTCGTTTCCATTTCCGTTCTCCTCGTTACACGACTTAGAGTGCGTTTGTTATCGTTTCCGTTTCTTACTACCTCGTTCAAATCTTGCTTAAAATATATCGGACCATGTGTTTTTTTCCCCCATTCGAAAGTTTTCCAAATATTTGAACAGGAAACCGTAGTTTTGTGAAGCAAAAAGCCGCAATTATGTCCTAGCGTACTAAAATTGGATGTTAAAAATACTGAACCGAAAACAAAAATTGGTTACACGTGAAATGAATCCTTCTCTATCCTCTCTCTCTCTCTTCTCTTCTCATCACATGTAGATACCGTAAACGAACCGTAATGCAGAAAGCAAAAACTGTTTTGTCCACTAGGATTAGCTGCAGTTAGCAGTAACGTGCGCTCTCCCCGAACCGTATTGGGGTATAGCCACCGTTCGCCTAGCATAGGGAGTTTTGTTCCGTTTCTTATTCAAGTGTTTCTTTTCGTTTAGTTTTAAAAGAACACGGCGTACGTTTAGTTGGTTTTGACCCACCGTAAAGACACTGCGTAACCCTGCTGGAGTACGTCCAATGACTCAGCCATTAGCTAGTGACTTAGTTGAGTTGAGAACAAAAAGTACATGTCTCACGTCCGAAAAACACAGCAAACACGATGCCAACTCCCTGCCCCAGTGGCGTTCCAGCGTTCGACACCTTGCCGGCAGGTGAAAGATTCGACACATTGTTAGTAATCAACGTGACTGTGTAGAACACGAAAACTCCCCATTCGCTTTCCCTCCAACTGACTCCGCTTGGAGTTGAAAACGTGAAATGTTCAAAATTCACGCAAACCACGGGGATGTCTTTTTTGTTGAAAATTAATCGAAACGTCAGCCTAAGTGTCGGCGCGTCCGCCACCGACCATGACGCAGTTCGGGGTGATATAGTTTGACACCTTGGTTGGCCCACCGTGCTACGTTGTTATATGTTGATTTACCCTCGCAACCGGGTTCTCCGGCACAGTAGAGACCCAACCGGGAATCGATTGAAACAACTTTCTTCAGTAAAGTGTGATTGTTCGCTCGTGACCGCGGGTGAAAGCGTGACAAGCTACGCCGAAGCTACTGTCAGTAATATTAACACCAAACAACACGCAATAGACCTCGGAAGCGTACAACGCACCCACAACGTTTAAATCTTACACAAACTCAAACTCGCTCGGCGCTCTGTTTGATCTCAATTTGTTTTTCATTAGGAAAACCTTTGGCCGGGAGGTCTCTAGGGGGAGCGAAAAACTTTCGCTCCTAATTTATGGCCCGGTGCAAAACACAACAGGCGGGCATGTTTATTCGTTGGAACTAATTTTCCTTCGCCCAATCGCCGCACTCCCAGCAACTATAGCGCGTCCGGCGATCCGGACGAATCGTTTACGATCGTGCAGCTGCAGGCCTCACCCCGTAACCAATGAGCAGTAAACGCATTACATTAAGTGTATTAAAATAATTTCCCTTTGTCGCATCCCTAGCGGGGCGTTGCTTGAGGACAAGAAGGAAAACTAAGGAAAAAAACACACACACACACTTTGTCTGCTATGGCGGGGCTGAGATTGGAAAAACACGCCGTACGCGGCGATAACAAACAAACAAACAAACAAAATCGAGAAAGAGAAAGGACATAACGCGGCGGGATACCGAGGAGGCGGCACTCAACGGTGCGGTCCTTACGCGAGACGACCGTTTTTCTTTGGCGTCTCTGGCCGCTGTTGGAGACACATGGTCCTGCTCTTAAGAGCGAGAACACGGGGCGAAGGAAACCACCCTGAGGCCTGAAGCTCACACGATGATGATGGTGTGCAGCCGTTGCTGCCGGTGCTGAGGTGGAAACGGAAAAGTTTATCGGCGCCAGGAGTCTGTTTTTATTTGCCGATATCCAAAGTATGACCGTTTCTTTCCGCTGTTGCTGCCTTCGTCGAGCAGGCGATGTTTTTATTCCTGCTGCGAACACAAACACACGCGAAAGCGAATACTTATTTTCCCAACCGACGCATTTCGGTGCGGAAGCTTCGCAAAACAAAACACAAATCTTACGCGGCACACGGAGTGGGGAGCAAAGTTTTTTCTGCCTTTTTTTTCTTCTGTGGCCCAGCTCCGTCCGAGACGCTGGGGGAGACGCTCTATTGGAAAACGATAACCGGTGGCTATGGGATGGGGAGGAAGCGGGCCGAGCGAAAGCAAATGCGATACTAATTGTTTGCGAGCGGAATGATTATAATTGCGCACCACGACGCTGCTCGGAAAATGGGGACGCTAGGCTATAAAATCACGATCTACTAATGTGATCACGCGTTGGCGACGGACGGCTCCGGAACGCAACTGGCTAGGGGGACGATTGGGACGATGGCTATTCGGACTGCTGGCGGAGACGCTGTATATACGTTTATCGACCTATATCTATACATAAACATCGCGTTCTGACCAATGTAGGTTTCTTGATAGATTACTTACCATCCCCGTCGAAGTCCTTCGTTTCGTTCTGTTTCGTTCTTATAGTTTTGCCGCGACGAGCGGTTCCGTTTCGGTGCTAGCTAGTTTTTAGTTGATCGAATGATTTAGTCCTTCTGCCGGTAAACTGATTTCCACAGTTCTAACAAGACGAATGTGACAAACAACCTCAACAGGAGCGTTGAAAGTTCAACAGGAAGAAATGTTTGTCATTAAGCAACAGGTCGAAACTAGGAACTAAACCCAGGAACAGTAGCATTACGAAGAACAGCAACAAAAAAAACACTCCTTCGCTTTTGACGAGTCGAGTTGCGAACAACGACGCTGCGGAACCTCCGTTCAAACGTTTGGGAAACGATCGCATTAAACACACCAAAGCAAACCGAAACATGTGCAAAATCACCACAAATTACCATTCACCGCCGTACGCACAGGGTTTCCGAACTCTCGTTTTAGCCGTTTTTGCTCCGTTTGTTTTCGAATATCGTTGTTTAGCTGCGGAAGTGTTGTACTTACCCTTGTGTTTGTTTTTTCTTCTTCTTTCTTTACGCTTCCATTCGACCGTTTACAACCTTCCGGGTGCCTTCTACACGCGGGCGTCACTAATGTGCGTTTGTCTTGTTTCGCTCTCTTTCTTTCCCGCGTCTCGCGCCGCTCTCTATCACCCACAGTGGACATCACCAACGGGCAGTTGACACCGAACAACAACACACCGTTGCTGACGCAGGCTCTTTCCGGTAAGCACGCGCTGGGAAGCCTAACGAATGCTGGGCCGTTTGATTTGTTTGGGTTGTTTTATTAGCTGGGGATGTTTTTTAGTTGAGGTTGGCTTTTATGATTTAAATTAAGCACTTGCTTCATTTTTGAGTTTGGGAATGCTTTGAACAGATTGCTTTATTTGATCAAAACCACGCATTAGGTACTGTAAAACAATGGATGGGAATGCGATTCGAGTTTAAGTACAAAAAAGCTCCAGATCAGGCAAAAGATTGAAATGAAAGAGATCATGAATATTATTTTAATTTAAGAATGTATGAATGTTTCAGAATGTTAAACCTGAACACGGAAAGTACACAAACCAACATTTCCTTGATAAATACAATAGACAATACATATATAACATGGAATATTGTAGAAAACTTCATTGAAAATTTAAATCACATCAAAATTACAAATGAATATTTTATTTATCTGTTGAAAATTGTCAAAAATATAAGGAAGCAAAATTGACTTAATTTAATTAGCTGATTGGAAACCTTGAAAACAAAAAATACTCTAGGAAAACCTTCATTTCTTTATGTAGTCAGCCATATTTTAGAGCAAATAAATTGCCTTTCGTGTTTTTTTTTCTATATCTGCTATTGCTATATCTATATTTTCTATTACAAAAACGGCTTTTTATTTAAGTTTTTCTTTGGATCCCTTTCCTACTGAAGCTTTTGAAGGCGTTTTAGTGACTGTTATCGGTTTGAGATCAAACACAAGTGAATCTGAACCTCGAGAAGCCTGATTTTCTAAAGCAATGCGTAGAGAATGTGATACAACTGACGTTTTTTTTATATAGAAGCTTATAACTGGAATAGATTTCAACTACAGTCTTTTATATTATATTTATCATTATTATTATTATTTCATACAAAATGGCCACGCTGATTTTAATTCTTCATTTTTCAATCGTTATCATAATTGAATGCTAGAATAACAAATCTTCGTTTCCCTTCATTTCCCCGGTACGCAGTCATGAACAATTACCAGGCCGCCGCTGCAGCCGCCGCGCAAGGCTTCGGACCGCCAGCGTCGCCCCACACCACCACCACCCGGACCGCAGCCGGCTTCCCGAACGCCAACTCGCCCGGCCCGACGATCGACATGTACAGCTCGAGCGCGGCGGACAGCGTCGGTTACGTTCAAGCCACCAGCCCGCAGCCATCCGGATTCCCAGCGATCGCCGTCAGTCGTGCCCCGCTAAATTACAGCCCGGTAAGGATTGCCGTGTTGAAGAGCCGAGCGTTGCCCGGTCCCCGATCGCGAGCCGAAACTAACCCGATCCCTCCCACGCGTGTACCTTCCACAGGGCCAACTAATCCCAGCGGCATTCACCAATGGCTACCATTGAAAACAACTAAGCAATATTTGATCACCATCGCTAGTACTTTGGACTGGGGTTTGATAACAGTTAGCTTGTGTACGTGATTCTGCTGCAACAGTCGAACAGGAAACGAAGAAACAAACAAACAATAAACGAAGAGCGTGCGCTGTAGAAGAACCGACCAACCGGAATACCAACATCCGTCAACAGCGATCAACAGCACCAAAACAGCCGTCTTCAGCAGCAGCAGCAGCAGCAGCAGCGGAAGGAGCACCATCGTCAACAATATCATTTAGCGCGAGCTGGATGGGATGAAGCAATTGCAAAAGCAGCACGTCGATAAAACAGCATCTATTACGTTTTGGCATAGACGAAGCACGGTATGGTTTTTAATGATAATTTCGTTGGTAGTGGGATGTGCGTTAGGGAGCAGGTTAAGGACGAATGGTTTAGCATTTTTAATCCATTTTTAAAAGCAATCCTTGTTGGGAGACGGTTCGATTGAAGAGGGCGGAATGCTTTGCTGTTACGTTTCAAGCACGATCTGTTCGTATTATTTTTAAAAACAAAACCATAGTTCGCCTCCAACGGGCCAGACCGGTCGGAGCAAATGTTACTCGTACCCGTCACCAATCGCCAATTGTTGCAGAGCGGAAGTTGTCAATTATAAACAATTCCACCCGGCCACCGTTTGAAAGGCGTTGCAAATCTTGCCAAACAGAGAAGAAAAAAATTAACAAGAAACTCGCCTGTGCAACGACGGGTGACTTCCGGTTCTGTGCGAGCCGCCGGATGTGTGCAGATAATCGTTAAAGTTTCCGTTTTCGCCATTTTGCTTGTAAAGCACACGCACCACCGGCAGGCTGCTGCTGCTGTAGCTGTTGCTGTACAGTGCACCGGCTCTTCTGTCACCGGCTTCCCACCCACGGCTAGCAACCCCACACTTCCCCGGGGAGTGCATGCGTGTATGAGTGTGTGGGAGGGCTTATGTTCGAAATTATGAACCTCACTAGCGCGAGCGATACCACGGAACAAGCGATAAACGAAGACGATGGTAAATGGAACAACATATGGCATATAAGACGTGTGTGCACACGAGAACGAGTTGGAACTAACATTTAAAATGGCGCGGTTTGTTGAAGCCCAACCGTTGCGGTGGGGCTGAAACCCGCGCCATGAGCAAGAAGAACACGAAGAACGATGCAGAGCACACAACTCGATATACTAAAAAGAGGAGGCAAGAAGCAGAAACAACAAAAAAACACACACACACAAACACACGCATATTTTAAGGTGAAAAACAATACTAAACTTCATTGTTTTACAAGGAAAAAACACCCTATGAGCTAGAAACATGCGCCGTGGCGAAGCAGACGATTTGTTTTCGAACACTACTTTGTTATTATGAATAATTACTATTTACTTAATGTCTTTTTGAATTTAAGCCAATTTGAAAAGCAAATACTTAGCTAAATGAAACAAGAAACAACCGCATGCAAACAAACGAACAGGAAAGTGGAACACAAACTGCATCCAACAAGAATAGCAAACGAAAGAACCAAAACTGTACCATTCTTGTGAGCAAGGATACAACCCACACGACACGTCGCACACTGCACACACGGACAGGCGGATGCGGGTGCGGGCGTTTGGGGGATGTGAGAGGCATTTGGACCGTGCACTCCTTGCTGGCAGCGAGTTGCACTTCAGGCACCGGAAGGACGGAAGAGAACAGGCAGCGGTCACTCCCCATTTGCGCCACTAGATGGCGCTGCGACGGAGGATGGACACGCATTTTGCTAGTGGCTCGCATGCTCCGCCCGCGCATCACCCACACTAATACACGGACAGACACTCACACACACACATACACACAGACACTATCAATTATTAAACAATTATTACGTTTGCTACAAGCATATTAAGATTAACGTAACTTTTTTTATAATGTAAAACAAATGAAGCTAGTGGTCTTAGGTATATAAATATAAATATATGAACATAAATATATTTATTAAAGACAAATTGACGAAACCAAACCCGGCTGGCGGTTAAACAAACAGAACACACACACACACACACACACTCGCATACACACACGCACGCTCTGGACCCACACATGGAGAGTAATACAACAGACGGAAGAAGGTAGTTTGAAGGAACTAAGCAGGAAAAAGCAACATCATATTTTCACACCGCACACAGACACATGTGCGTGAAGCATCCTTTGAAAAATCCATCACTCGATGCGTTTTACGCGTGTGGATTCGATTGTTTCGTTTCTGCAACAACGATCTGGTGGTCTCGGTTGCAAAAAGAAACCCCAAACAGTGTGCACAATGTATGTGTGTGTGTGTGTGTGTCTGTGGGTGTGTGTGTGTGTATGTCCCCGAGCATGGCTTGGGCACCAAGAGCAGAACCGAGAAGGAGAGAAACGAAACAAAGCACATACACACACAACAAGATAACTGAATATTTGAAGGAACAAGAGAGTGAAGGAGATTTTACCCACTTTTAATCGTCGCCGTTACTTTTACTGTTTCTTCTTCGTTTTGCATTGCTGTTTCCTTTTGCACAATGAGCACGAAGCAGGAGGGAGTGGAACGGGAGGAGAGGGATGTGGGAGGAAACGATATACAATGGTAAGGGGTAGCCGTGCCCTCCCAACAGCTAAACACTAAGCTAAAACACACCTACACAAACAGTCACACACACACTGAACCGCATACACAGGACAGGACAGGACATAACACATTTATTATAGTAATTGAATTTTTCCCAAATTCGAACAAGATTGATGTTTGTATGAAATAGATATGGAGAAAATATTAAGAAAAACCAAACTGGAAGGTGAAAACGCAATAATTGTTATTAGTACGATGATGATGTAGCGACGGAGGGAGAAGAAGCTAATGCTAAGGGAGAAAGACGACGGCGAAGAGGAAGAAGAAGTAAACACACACACACCCACGTGCGTAAAATCCGCCTGTCGCCTAGGACGGGCCCTGCATTGGGTGCCAGATAATTAATGAAATGAATAAATGATGGCAAATCAGCGACGACACCAGGCGCTAGCAGCCTGGCATGGTCGCGATCGTTCTATCATATAACACTCACGTTAAACACACATCCACACAAACACACACACAAACACCCTCCCATACACAGCCATATGCAGCATCCTTTCGTTCGGTATCAACAAATCGAACGAGAAACCACGAAGTGTAATAAAGAGTGTAACAAAAAAAAGTAAAAATAATCATTCGAGAGCCGCCCCGACACTCATGAAGCGGACGCTAATTCTTCATCCTTGAACTGCACCACGCCCCCTTCCGGGTGGTCCCTCTCGCGTTCGAAACCATTCGCGTTCGGAAGGATAAAGTCGCGCACGCGGCATAGCAAAGTTTGGATACTTATACACTACATTTTTGCGAACCGACGAACCGAACGGTGCACGAACATTCGCACATACACCGCCCTCTCTCTATAACTCACCCCCATTTCGACCACCCACACATTTCACCGATCACTCTAACAATTTCACGTTAATTTAAGCGTATCTAACAATACACCACAAACACATCCACACAGACACATACAAAATACGATTCAATTCATGGCAACTCAAACCAAATTAATGAACAAAACGGGGAAGGGTATTGAACACACAACTTAGCAACTCACTCGAAACAAGAACAAAACAACAAAAAAGTCACACTTGTAAAATATTATAAATATATAACTATGACGTATGCAGATTCGGGAGAGGGGGTGAAGAAGAAAAAGAAGAGAAGAAAAACATGAAGAAACAGCAACAAAAAAAAACACACACACATGAAGCAAACGTGCGTCACTGGAGCCGTAGGTTAATTATATGGAAGCTCCCGTGCGAGATAAACTAGATAAAGGAAGGCGGCCCCCGAATTCCAGCAGAGCAAATAAATAGCAACCACGAACGCGAAGAAGAGAGAGAGAGGATAAAAAACCACATGAAGACATCAACATCAACAACAGCAAAATAGGAGGAGGAGAAGAATAACAAAAAAAAAAAACAATGCTCCCGAAGCACAGCACAGCAGTTGGCAGGCGTCGTGTGCGGAGGGAACAGAAACAGAAACAAATCTTAGTTAAATATAAATTATATTAAAATTTAAATTAAATAATTGAAAGGAAAAAAAGTAAAACAAATATTTAAAAATACTATGATAATAAATTACAATTATTATAAATTAATTTTTATCATAACGGAACGGACCGTGCCCGGGCAGCAGACGCAAACCAGATGCGAGATAGTGAAACATAAACAAAAAGAAAAACAAACCCCGGGCGCCTGTTTCGCCTGGCCGATGGCGCCGGTGAACGTGAAGGAGGGGGGGGGGGGAGGAGTAACGGCGGCCTTGTGGAGCGGCTCGGCGGAATCCAGAAAGACATGAAACGTTTTTGCCAAGTCTGCCCCGTGTGCGTGCCAGACAAACATTTAGCCACCTGTCGTGGGGACGTGCCGGGCCAGAGCGCGAGCGGCGAGCTCTGATTTGATTTGCCCCTTGTAGCCGTTGCGCATTCGGCGCCGAATCGGCTGCGCCACTGCGCAGCCGGAACATCATTTGCCTGGTCTAACTACCTTTTTAAGTGTCGGAAACGAATCACAAGTGGAGAGAAAAGGAGAAGCAGCAGAGGAGAAACAAACACACACACAAACACAGGGGACGGAAGCAAGTGGACGCCACGTACGCATATAAGTAAGCACCAAGAACAAACCAAAAAAGGAAGAAAAGAAGAAAAAAAACATAAAAGTCGTGGCCGTCTTGCGTGGTGGACCCAGCCGCAACAAAGAGGCAGCATCTTTTTCTCCCCGCTGAATGAAGAGCATATAACACACAGAAATACCACACGAACAAAAGTGAACGAAAAAAAAAAACAAACATACGACAAGCAAAACAGCAACAAAAAAATAAGAAACAAAACATTTTCTCTAACTCTATGCTAAATAACGTAAAGTTTAAAACCACATCCCAGCAAACAAGAAACAAATAAAGGTAAACCATACCGTACCGCGCATACAACTCTATACCGCAAAACAAAATGCCTGATATGTGAGTGGAGCAGGAGCAGGAGAAGGAAAGAAAATACACAACAACAGAGAGAGAGGAAGCAGAAGAAAAAAAAACAGTGAAAACGAATGAATAAACGCTAAACAAAAACCCCACAATTTTCTTCAACCAATAACGTGCGAGAAAGAGCTAAGTGAAAAATATAACAACAAACAAAACCACAAAAACAAACAACAACAACAACAACAACCACAACAGCTACTACTATAAAACAAAACAGAAAACAAACGCATACACTCAAACGCATACGTACACTTTGGATGGAAACAAACAAAACAAAACAAAAACAAAACAAAAACAAGATGAACAAATACAATTAACAATTGTGAATTATGATGATTATTACAATTATTGCTAGCTAGTAAAAGCCAGAAAGAAACAAAAAAACCAGACACAGCTCTCAGAGGTAAGCAGGAGCACAGGCGAACGGAGCGCGGAGTGCGCAGAGTGAAACGGATTAAAAATAAAGTGAAACAAAAACGAAACCGAAAGTCCACGTTGGATGGAACACACGGTACACATTTGCGGGCGGGTGCATGCACTTAAAACATATTCTACTTTTATTAAGCCAAAACCAAACAAAACAATGAAAGTAAGCAAGTCCCCACCAGAAGAACAAAAAAAAACAAATGAAACAAAACCAAACCAAAACACACAAACAAAACGAACGAAGAGAACGAACCGCGACCACGAGAACGTTTACGTCGGCACGGATTGCAGGACAGGGAGACACCAGGAGACCATTAATTGCCGTGGTGTGCGTCGCGTGTGTGCGTGAGTGCGGTGACCGCAGTCTAGCTCGGTGTCGCCGTGACACACGCACGCACGCAGCCGGACAGATAGACAGACGGATAGTACAGACGGATAGGACAGACACACACACGCACACTGACAGGAGAGCGCCCCACACACACCCCCGGGGCACACATACCGCGGGGACCAGGCAAGCCGAGATTACGGCACACAGGCACAGGAAGTCCGCGTGAACCGGCGCGAAAATGACGCGAAGTTACAAATCGCGATGAGAGCGTACGACAGACAGAGGGAGAGCGGTAGAGCGAGAGAAAGAAAGAGAAAGAGATAAAGCGAGACACTTTTGAGACGGGCGTACGGGCATCAAGGTGAAAAACAAAAAAGAGCGAATAATAATCAATTTCACACACATCAAAGAACAAAAAAACCAAACACCACCTGGTCGTACTGTGTTTTTAATTCTGTCTTTTGTTGGTTTGATACTATGTTTTTAGTTCTGTCTTCTGTCTTCCGTCGTCCGTTATCATTCCGTCGGCCGATTTCGATCGATTGTGTTTATTTCCTCTGCGAAAAGTGTATTTCCATCCATCCCGGGTCGATCGTTGTTTCACTCATGAAGAGATCTGCACACCAAGCAAAGCGAAGGACACCTTCCGTCGTGGTATGAGCACTGGGGAACGTTCGGTGATCTGTTTGGAGGTAGAACTGTAGTACCAATATCCGAAACTTCTGAGCTGGAAAGAAACCTGGATAGAAAGAAATTTATGCCGAAAGGATGCTGCTGAAAATTGACACCGAAATAATGTGGTAACAAGTCCTGCAGGCTTAATATCTTCGTGTTTGTTTGTTTGTTTGTTTGTTTATTGTTCGAGTCCGCCTGCAGGCTTAACTCACAATTTTAAAAACTTAACCTAACTTATAACTAACATGGTTAACAAATTTATAGTATACAAAAAAAAAACACACACACACAAGTGTACAAAAGGAACTTAAAAGCTATAAAACCGAAGAATGAAAGTGTTCTTCAACGAACTTTAAACCTCAATATTCTTTTGTTGCATTTCCTCTTGTCAAATATGTAGAATATTAACATATCAAATTGTATCGCTTTGCAAAACAAATAATGTATCTCTTTCTCACCTGAAGAGCAGATCATCTATTCTCTGTCAACGTCCATAAATTTTTACTTTTGCCTAATATGGCATTCGCTTCGTTGAAGAAACTGTCTGGGACAGCTTCGGATTCGACCTTCTGAAAACTGTCCTTCTGGAGTTCAACGAAGCGTAACCTTGCGGCATCTGTATTTCTATATCTGAAGTTCGTAGCGCCGAACGTTTGGGTTTTTGTTCTATTTGGAACTAAACACTCTTATTCAGGGTAACTATCTAAAAATTTGATAATGCTGTCTTAGGAATAAACGGGAATTGTGATGCTATAAGATGTACAAGTGATCCAAAACTTGTTCTAACGCGAATGATTGGAATGTTTGGTACTATTTGGAACTAAGAGACGAACAATAACAGTACAGCAGTGTGAAGGTTGGGTTGAGTTGGAGTGTTAAGTCTCCGTTAAGACAGTTAAGACACAGCCGTTCTTTCGATGGTCGCAGGGGAACATTCAATGCATTGAAATATAATTTTATCTGGTATTGCACACTTATCATTGGTAGATCCTCTTCAAACTCTTATACATTATCTCCTTGTTCAAGCACGGCATATTTTAAAACTGATTTTGTTCTGAATCCGTGGTCGTGCTGCCTATCTGTTGTTCTGTCAGTTTAGTTTCTGTTGGGTTTTTGGGGTTCTGGATTTCGGACTATTTCGGACGTCTTGGAAGCTTCAACTTACTCGGTTCACGTTTGGTGTCAAAGAGAGCTTAATCGTTTATTCTTACATGTGTTATATCAAGATCAGCAAAGGGTTGATCTATGCGCGCTGTGTATACTCGCGAGTCGAGTGCTTGACGTAACGTGCCGTAACGCTACAGGCTGCATCCCATCTCTGTATTTAACGTGTTGTATAGATATTTTAGGGGATATTTTTATTTGGTCTGAATGGTTTTAATGGCTGGCAGAAGTAATTTATGTACAGTAGAAAACAGTTCTGAACAATAATTTAGTTTATCTATCTATGTTTTTTATTTCCTTTATTTTGATTTTAAATTTTACCCAAAAATGCGCGTATCCTCCCACATGCGAGCCGCCTCTATTCAATTCAATAATTATCCCACGAACAATCAGTGTGCGCCTTGCGGCAACCGACCCGGCGGAAAAGCGCACCGGGACGCAGCGTGCAGCTAATAGGGCCGCTAAGAATAATAGAAACCTATGTCCAATTACCAGAGCGACCGGCGGCCTCGAGTAAATATCCATCGAGGCAGCGGCAGCACACGGAAACAAAAAGTCCCGTGCTCACGGCAGGTGCGACAGACCGTGACAACGACGGAACGGGGCGAGGGGGGTGGTTGGGGGCGGCAGGAGATGAAAACAATCTATCCCACCATGAAATTAAATTATCCAATCCAATTAGATCGATAGGTAATTGAAATTAAAATTCTTCGCAAAAGTGAACTGGATACAGCGAGAGCGAGTGTGTGGGTGTGCGAACGAGGAAAAAATGATCCTATTTGCTGCAGTGCACCCTCCACCACCAGCAGCGTGTGGGTGTGGGTGAAACGGTGGCGAAAAAGTAAAATAAACAACATACAGTGAACCAATCATTTCAAAACTTCACCTCATCCAACGCCAGCGGGGGTGGTGGTGGGGTGACAGGATGGCAGGACACAGATCATCATCCTCGGAATGTGAGTCTATTGAATATCACCGCCCCCCCCCCCCTCCCTCCCTCACACACACACATCCACCGCGAGCGCGCGCCCGCCAGGTGCATCGATATGATCTGACAGGAAATGGCCGTCGGCCACCCGCCCGACCGGTCACGATAGGGAGGGAAAAGGACATAAAAAGGCACAAAAAACACAACTGGAAACTTCGCGCGGGCGTATCCGTGATTGGCGGACGCACGGTGGGCTTTCGCCGAATGCAGGCTGTGTGGCCGATCGGGCACTGGGTCGCAATTCAGTGGGGAAAACCAGCGTGCACAGTGGGCACAATGGGGGCAAATTATTGGCACATAACGCTCTCATTTGAAAACAATGCTGTATAATGCGGTACATTACAGTAATGGACCAGTAGGCTTACTATGATCCTTTTGAAAGTAAAGTTCGCAGAAATTTGTGTCGTTTAAACACGTTTTAAGTTAAAATTTTGTACTGAAAACCAACTAAACCACTTATTTAAATTTTATTTAAAATTTAAAATTATTTCAGATCATCAGATCAAAATAAAAAAACAGCCAAATCATTTAACACCAACACGAGCCAACTGGAAGAGGCAAAATACCTCATAGATCGAAGCCTCTATAAATAATTCAAACAACAACACAAGCCAACGAGTCCAACATTTAAGTCGATCAATTAAGAGATTAAGAGAACAATAAAGAGAACATTTAAGAGATGATCAATGTTGTTTCTTTTCCTGTGTCTGATAAAACTCGTACGTTTTCCTTGATTTTTTTCTCCTGAACAAGTAGAATATTCTTATTTTTAGTAAGCTGTTAACTGACAGTGTAGGGGTTTACATTAGGTGCGAAAGAATTTTGAATAAATATTATAATTTAAAATGAACGCTTTAAGATTATCAAAAAATATGAGAGAAAATATTGTTTTAATTCTTGCCTAATTTCATACTTTTTCAGATATTTTACTAGAGTAAGCTCTTAAAATATTAACCGGAATTTAAGTAGAAAATTACTACTTTATGCTATATGTTCAAATGTTTGTCGACCGTTTAAAAGCATTTAAGAGCTTTTATATATTGGTTGAACTTGAATTTATATGTTTTTTTTATTTGACTTTCCAAACAATTCTGATTGAATTGCCAATCGAATCTAATAAAATCTAAATCTATGTTCTAAAGTTAAATCAATCTAAAGAAAAAGGAAACTTGTCAATATTTTTAATACCTTTAAACCATTTTCTATTTTTTTATTCTAATTCTAACTAACTTTTTTGCCAACGTGAATAGGCAGAAAGTAGAAGAAAAAAACAACAGCACCGAATGTGATGCAAGAACCTCCAGCACCCGCAGTGTTAGGTACACCGTAGGGAATTGCAATATGTTAGCATTTGAAGTTAGAACCTATGCCGAGTCCCGAGAAGGGTTGGTTCAATGCTCAACGAAAACAAACTCAATCGAACAAATTAACATAATCGCAATGGCAGTCAACGACGCTCGAACACACCCCGCATTAGTGAAGTGAATCATCTCTCGCTCTTTTGAATGATTTGTCGAATTCTTGTGCTAGAGGATGAGTATTGCTAACAGAAAGCCTTTTTTATAACAAATAAAATGCCGAACTAAAGCTTGCGAACTCGGGCGAACCAAATCGATACACTGTGAGTGGATTTTCGTCAACGCAAAACACACGCCGGTTCGGTCAAACGCGTTCGCACCGATGCCCACGGAACCAAATCCGACCGAAATTATTCCCCCTGCGCCTTCATGCCGCCACGACTGGAAACCACAATAAATTCCTTGTTCACATTTCATTTTCGCGCGATCAACGGTCATTTCCTCCGACCCAGCGGCTCGGTTTCGTCGCGCTTTCCAACGAGGCGAATGCAATTTCACTTGCAAATGCATATCGAAAAAAGGGGCAAACCAAGCAACAAAAAAAAGGAGCACGACGGATGAAAATCGGATCGAAGATCGACAAGAAAAATGTGTCGGTTTTTAGCATTCCCTTCGAGTGTGTGTGTGAGCTTTTTTTACTTGTTCGATTCGTCGTTTCTTGTTTTCAGTGCTTTCCAAAATGAATAAAACACCCGAACAAAGCGGGATCCGGACGGACCGGAACGGAACAATTGGAGCAATTTTATTTTTAATTAAATTTGCTTATTTCTTCAGCGCAAATCGGGTAGCTTTTTGCAGTGCGCCGGGGCACTTGTTTTTTTTTCGTCCGGCGCCTGGGCACCCTGCCCGAACATCGTCAGTTAATTTTTCATCGTTCTTTAACTTTTTTCCTCTCCCTCTCTCTCTCTCTATTTTTCGAGTTCGAGTGCGAGTTGAATGAAAAGTTTGCCCAATCAAGAGAAAGCAGGAGCGTCGGGTCGGGGAGCACGAGGAAACGTATTAGTGTGAGTGGAAAGTAGCACATCAGTTTCACGCTTCTTTTTCTTAGCAAACGTAGGGGAGGTACAAAAAAAAAACACACACACAAACGAAAAAGCTTTTCGTTCGTTTTCATCGGAAACGTAAGGGTGGCGAGAAAGCGCCCCCGTTGCTGTGGCGTCCTTCGGGCACCTTAAAAGTCATTGACATTGACTGGAAAAGTGTGCAGGCGAACTTACTGCAAATTTCTGCTTCTGGTGCTCGGGTGCTACGTACGTTTGTGGAGGTGTTCTCCCAATGCGGTGCGGCAGCGTGTCCGTGTCCCGGCGAGCATCGGGAAGATTGCGCATATTTTCCTTTCATTATTGTGGCGCTGCCGACGTTAGCTTTTTCTTTATAATGAGCAGCGAAAGGAACATTTGTGTCAGTGGCTGGTTGCATTCCATATAAAATGCTTTCGTTCTTAATTCATTCTTTGTCTTGTTTCATTTTGCTTTGGTCGAGCAATGCATCGAGCGATCATTTCGGGACGTGATAGATGAGAACTCGCAGGTTTGGGAAACGTGTTGAGGTTGCCAAGGTAAATTAAAAAAATATTTTCCATGACACTGATCGTAATATTGTCCATGTTTTCTTTCCTTTTAAAGACATCACTGACAATTTTACAATCAATTCTTTTTATTATTCTTATTATTATTATTATCATTTTTATCATTTACTTGTTGCTGTAAATTTCTTCTAAATGTCCCTCTTGTATGCTTGTTTCTTGTTCTCTTGTCTTTTTTGATGTCTCACCTACAGTTTTTTTTCCATATTTTTATTTTCTTTTTCTTCTTCTATTTATTTATTTTCTTTATTTATTTTCGGCCAGCAATCGAGTTATGGCAATGTTCTGCCAAAGAACAATTAAACAATATTTAGTTCAATTCAAATTATTGAATAAAAAATGTAAAAACGCTCTGTCTTTTTGTACGGTTAACCTTAAAAAACTTCATCCCTTCCGAGGTCCGGAAACTTCTCACCGTCGTTAGAATCCATCTTTGCCGATCATCTATCATGCATTAGCGCCGATCCTAATGGCGAGTCACTCCTTTCTCACCCTCCTCCAAATGGACCGGACCACTCCCAGACGCATCAAATCAATCCGTTTTTCGCTCGTGACTATTATAAGACTTTCCCTGCACGGTGTGGCGATTTTCTAATCAAATAAAACCCTGCTTTCCCTCGCTCCACCCGCATTATTTGATTCACTTCCCGGAAGAACAGTTCTCCCACGTGGCAGTCGAGCGGGAACAAAAGAGTTAAGAAACAGACACACATACGCGCGAGTTGAGGGTAACAATTCGATTTGGCCGAAATCGCCGAACGAGAATTGAATATCGAGAGAAGACAAAAAAAAGCGCACACACACACACACACCAATACCGGGAACAGGATCTGACGCAACGGAAATCGAATCAACGCACGCCTCGGACGGACGGAGTGGTCAGAAGTTTCGGCCCATGCGGGTGGGTGAGAAAAACTTTCGAAAATCGGCCCCCCCGGTTGGAAACTTCCGGCGATTCGCCGATGGACGGTGTAGTGCTCAATTCGTGCCTCCCGATAGTGCTGTCCCTTTGTCTTCAGGAAGAGGAATGAGAGAGAGAGAGAGACTGTGTGTGTGCAAGAGAGACCAGAGAAAGGTTCAAATTAATTGAAGATCCGGTATCAGAAATTGGATTGATGCTTGATTTTCCAACCTCGAGAGCTCCATTACCGAATCCGTAAGGCATCAAAGCGAACCATCAGTCACAAAGTGACGTGAAAATGTTGGAAAACTACCCATTTTTCTCGAGCACACAAACACACACACAGACACGCACCCGAAACCCCATTTCCCATTAGTGTGATCGTTTCCCTGCCCGTCTGCCTCGATGGATGCTCCCCATTTGGATGCAACTGGGAGCTAATACCTGCTTGCCGGCACTGTGTGGTGTGAAGATTTGTATTATTAAATTTATCGATCCCTTTTGTTTCTTCGACGCCTGACGTCATGCTTTCTACCCGGCCGGACGTGTGGCAGTGGCTCAAAAGTTTTATTGAATTTCTCGCTGCTCTAATCTCTGCCACCAGCGTTGTTTGGTGTGTCGATTGGAACCAAAAATCGAACCTACTCTTCGGCCCACAGCACACGCACATACACACAGAGCGGTAAAAAAGCGACGAGCGATTGGGAAACCATTTGCCGGGGAAAACTTTCCCATTTGCTGCGTCGTGCAAAATTGCCCGTATAAACACACATCGCCTATTGGATGCTTCGCGCAACCAGGAAAACAAAACTGCCCGCGCCTGGCAACCCCGGAGCCGGAAACACACGGACAGGACGATGACTTTGCGATTGATATCGGAAGGTCCGTACGAGAGAAACGAAGGGAAAGGAAGAACTCCTCCCCAGCACAGTAAACATAAACATCTTTCCCAAGCGCAAACATGATGCTGCCGAAAGAAATAGGCATCATTGGCAATGATTGATGGTAAACCGATACGGCCGGGTTCGGGCTGACTTCGGAGCGAGAGGCCGCGTGCATCAACGCTGGCTGGAAAATAGAATAATGGAAAATAAAGCAACAACACGTGAAGCTTCATTAAAAGTAACTTCAACAGCTTCGCTTTCGAAAGAGAAAGGGAGAGAGAGAGAGAGAGAGAGAGAGAGAGAGAGAGAGAGAGAGAGAAAGAGGCCCAATTGGAACATTTTTCCTAAACTTTGGCTGCACGGTTGGGAATGTATTTCAACTTTTGGATTATAAATGACATTTGATCGCTTGGTCATGTTAAGAAAGCTTTAGAGGAAATAATATTTATGTTTGCGTGCTCAATTATATTAATTTTTGGTATTGCTTTATTAGAAGGTGACATATTCTATTTATCAAGCAAATTCTAATATTGAAAATACTGGTATTTATTTATATTGAAACAATTGTAACATCTTATCTGTGATACAAGTAACATGTGTGACACAACTTCTAAATGTATATATCTTTGTTTTACTGCTTTAATAATCTTAGCTAAATATACTTACCTATTTATTCAGAATCAAACGAAATCTTGAAAAGCTAGATTATTATGATTTTGCTATTACTTCTAACTTCTATTACTTCATTTTTATAATAATTATTAATATTTTTTCATCACCTTCAAATCGCTCTTTATAGCATAAAAATATTTAAAAAACGAGAGAAAAATCGTTTTTAAATTCGATAAAAATACAGGAACTTTTAAACGACCTTGAATAATGTAGGAATATTGTTCAATGATTTTTTAACGCATTATGACTGCTGCTATGCAATTTTTATCATGCTCAGTCTGTGGAAAAATGTATTCATACGCTACATTGGACACCAAACCAAATCGTATAAGTATCTACCTTTCTGCTTTCTTCAAATAACATGCAATTACTTTTGATTAAATGCATCATTGGGAGACGTATGTTGAAAAATGATTAAAATTATCATAAAATTAAAATAACATAAAAGTGCTCATCCACACGAAGTAAGCTATTTGATTCGTCCCACCGACAGTTCTCATCAAACACCGATAATTGTCACACAAATTTCATTAGATTAACTGCGGGATAATCGCCCGTTTGAGCCGGTTTGAGCGTTACACAATCTAGCGCCTGCGACGCGCGTCCACTCTCACCCACAGCTCAGCGCTAATCCGTGTCGGGGAGCTGTGGGGAGGAGGAAAAAAATAGTCCCATCCTCCGAAATAACGCAACAATAAGCAGGCGAAGATGAAAATTACAATTTCAGCGTGGACGTCGAGAACAAGGGCCAGATTAACTCGCGCGATCCGCGGTCCTTTAGGCTCGATCAGCGGGAGAAGCAGCAAAAGTAGCATAAAAAGCACACACATACACAAACATGAGTGCAATAGCCGTTCATTGGAAGGGATTAATCGAAACGAAAAGCGTAGCCCGCGCTGAAAGCCAGAGAGCCGAAGCGAGCCAATCCAATTTCCATCAATTTGTCACTCAAGTGCGCTTCGTTTGATCGGGCAAGTAATGGTCAGCGTGAGGGTAAACAAATCGCACCAAAAAAAACCCTCTACATTAGCGTTTCATTCTATTGTGAGCGAAACTATTGCACGTAGTTGATAAAATGGCATCTTTTAATCATCGTATTTGTTTAATTTTGTTTCCACGCCGGCCACCAACGTCCCAACTTCCAAATGAACAACAGTCAGCGACATGTTGGCTTTCCAATTTCCGAGGTAAAAGAAAACGAGGTGCTCTTTAGCCAGTAGCGGGAGCACACACACACACACACACACACCTAGGCTTTAATGGATGCTGTGTCAAATTGAATTGTGACGTAACTGGGACGTAAAACAACATTTTCGGCCACCAACAAAAAAAAAAACAAAACACACAAACAGAATGCCGCTCAACGTCAACATGAGCCCCAAATCACCCCGACAGGCCGAAACAACCAAATGAAACGAGTCGAAAATGTTGTGCGAAATAGTTGACCCCCCCCCCCACACACACACACACACACAATGCACCCTCCGGCCACACACACACCCACGGTCAGCGTGTTGCATTCCATTATCAATGCCATTACGCTTCATTTTCCCGTGCGCTTCGAGGGGCCCCGGTAAAAATGGTAATTTCCACCAATACGGAACAACATGGCGCTGCGCGGCCCCTATGCGCCCCCATCCCGTGTCGGCCGAAAAAGTGACGCCGTAATTAATTCCCTTTGACGCTACATAACTTCAATTAATCGCAAAGCTGCTTGCAACCCCGTACACCCCGTGCTCCTGAACTGCCTTTTATTGGACGAGTGTGTGAGAGAGAGAGAATGCATCCGGCGGACGGGAAAAGCTCTCGAAGCAGCGCAATGCACACGCTTTTTTCCCCCCACTGCTTGTTCCTATTGTTGCGCCTGGAGCTATTGCAATCGTTACTAGTTTTTATCAGTGTAATTTGCGCTCTCGCTTGTGATGTTTTGGGCGGTTTTTGTTTGGTTCAACATCGTTTGTATGCTTCGTTCGAAACGCGCGTTTCACGCTGCTTTTCCAATCGGCGAAAGTTTGGCCTGGGTTTTGTTGCATCGGCATCGGTAGCTTTCATTTGATCGGATTGATGCATTGAATGAAAAATCGAAGAGAAAATCGAAAGGACTTTTACTTTGCTCACAGGATCCTTTTTAGCACGAAGGTTATCGCCTTTTCACCTTCACCGACTTTCGACGAGGACACTCCAAAACATTTGATATTGGGCAACGTTTAATATTGGTAAAAATTGGTCGGAAATGACAGAAAGTCACTTGCATAACAAAATAACCAATATTGTATGTACATTTTGAACTAATTATGTTCAGACTCGTCTACTCTCAGATCAGGGAAACTGCTCTAGATATTGTTACCTATAGAATTGTACCGCAGAAAATGTTGGTTGGCCCAGTGAGTTGCCTCACTCACTTAAAGTTAATGAATATGGCCTATCATCGATCATTTCTTCTCTATTTTGCAGCAAATACAAAGACTAGTAAACTATTAGCAATATCGTAAACGATCAAATTATTAAAAGCCAAACTTAGAAAAATACATTACAGTCTTGAAGCAAATCTTTTCCTTTGAAAAGAGTCAACACGCTTCGTTTGGCACGTTTCTGGGTCTTGGTGTTGTGGTCACACATGCGATCGTGTGGGACCCGTGCCTAGTACACTGGGGTACTAGGCTTAACACCACTCGTGAGTGACTACCGTCACTCGTCGATGTGTGTGTGATCGAGGTCGCAAGGCTGTCGCACTCTCTTCTCTGCCAGCGGTCGCCAAGTGAGGACGTCGAGCGGGTCTCCGTCCCTTACGTTTGTTCGAGTGTACGATTTAGTGTTGATTGTATAATAATAAAAGTATTATAACGTTTTGTAGAAAGTGTCCATAAAATACAACGGTAGTTGAGAACTACAACACTTGGCTTGACAATGTTTCAATTGTAATTGAACTTTTCTTGAATCAAAATCAAACTATAACGTTTATATAGCGTGCTGAATACATTGAACCTCATAAACAACATCAAATCATTGCGTATTGACGTTGTGAATCATAAGATTCCAGAGACCATTTTGAAACAAGAAACATGTATAAAACAGTCTTTTATCAGTGTTCATTTATCATTCATCCTTCTTGAGATTGAATTAAAAAAGGGAAAATAAAAAAGAGTTTAATCTATCGCTTAAACCTATTCCTCCTTTCTTTTACCAATAGCATGTAAACTTCAATTTATTATATATATTTAAAATCAAAAATGGTCTAAAATTTTAATCCATCGCTTAAAAATGGAAAAGTGGACAAATAACTCATCTAATGGAGCAGAAATGAGCTCAAATTAACAGCAGTAGCAAACAATGTTTTTAAAAACGTTGAATAAATACAAATGAGCTTAAAATCCAGGGAAATGCTTCAACTCTTGCTCACCCTCAGCTTGAACGACGACTTTAAACAAAGGCAAACTGGTGCACGGTGCGGTACAAAAACGAAACGCCCAAAGGACACCAAATCCATCACCGGCACAATGGCGGCGTGATTTCCTTGCGCACCATTGCACTCCGGGTGCGAGCCTTAGAACCGGTGTTCTTTGCACGCTGAATTGTTCCCTACCAATACACGCGGTCGGGTTTTACGCGCAACTAAACCTAACACACTATCGCATGTGAAAGCCCTCCCACACACACACACATACACACACACATCGAATGCTCTTAAATTCGCTCAAAATGGTGGAAAAATGTTAGCCGCGATTATTCATCACGCCTGATTACAGCAAAAAAAGGACATTGGGCCGGGTGCTTTACCCCAAACACCACGTCGCAGAGGACAAAAAGCCCAGAACGGTGCGTTTTTTTGTTGTTGCTCCTGTGTGTGTGTTCTCTCTTTCGCTTCGTGCCAGCATCGTGCGAAGGCATTAGCGCCGCGTGGTGGAAAGCTAGTTCCGCCAGCCAGTGTTCACGTTCCCGGAACGCGTTTTCCCGGTGCGCCGGAGTAGGAAATTGAAATAATAATTGAAATGAATTTAAGCGCACAGATGGATTAATTGCTACTGCTGCTGCTGCCGCCGCCACCGGCGGTGTGATGGAATGTGACGTAAAGCGGGCAAAAACCTCGGCCGAACCAGAGCGCATGCTGGTATGCATGCACAAGCAGAAGAAAAACCTCCCTTTGGCAAACGTGCTAGATAAAGGCGGGAGAGAGAGAGAGAGAGAGAGAGAGAGAGAGAGAAAGAGAGAGAGAGAGAAAGTGCCGCGCCCGGCTTTGCGTTAGGATTTGATTTTATTCCACCAGCTTTCTCTTAGTTTGCACAAAAATTCGTTACACACCACGCTCGGGCCGACAAAAAAAAGAAGAAAAAAAAACACACGCTCATCTCTCCGGCCCACGCCGATCGGGCCAGCGTCAGGCTTCGATCGGGACAAATGATGGTCATTACACGGAACTGCTTTCATGCAGTTCCGGTGCGAGGAATTCACTCACAGGAAAGCGAACGCAAAAAGTCGGCCCCACAATGAATGTTAATCGAACTGAGCGTGGCCACGTCTCGGTTCCGGTGCCACTGCGGAGGGGGAAATGGAGCAAATTTTGAAGCCGTTTCCGGTCTGTGTTCCGGTCACTCTCGGGCGCACGCACGCGGCCTGGAGGCGTGCGAGGGTGCATGGAAAATCCGGGGCGAGACGCTGGAAAGCCGCGGCGACGATTTGCGTCCGGCCCTCCACGGAAGGCCGGACGGAATCACCGAATCAATCAAACGGTAACGCGCACTTCAGCGACAGCGGGCGCCGGGCCCTTCGAGAACGTGATTCGATTTGGGTGCGTGTTTTAGGGACGCCGTGGAAATTGGTTTACGTTGCCACCCGGAAAATGGCCAGCAAACGGGGAGCAAACGCGGCCCAACACACTGTTTGATGATGAATTCGTAGTTTTGCTCATCGTTTACAGAAATGTGGCGTGATACGGACCCAATACCGAAGGCAGTGTTTAGTGTTTTTGTGCGTAAGGCCATCTCTTTGCGTAATGCTGCAAGTGAGAGTCGAATGAACACGAGGCTGATGAGTGAACTACCGTGCAAATTGCAGCCAAATGTTGTCGAGACAGCATGGCACTGTATGCGGTGAGCATTAGACAATGTTGCAAAATCAATTTTACTTACTTTTCCTGCATTATAAAGCATTGATAAGGGCTCTGATTGATTTTGGAGGTAATTTTGTTGGCATGTTTTATGCATATCGTACTTAATAACCTACGATGTTTTAATGTTAAAAAGTTAATGTTAATGTCGGTTTGTTTGCGTTTTCCAGGCGTCCCTAGCTAAAGGGAGGTATGCATGATAAAAACTTTAATCTATATTGTCTTTCAACAACATTGCAGCAGGCTACTGAGTAATGGGAGGGAAGAATAAAATGATCTTTTTATTTCCGTTGCATGAACTTTGAACTCGAAGTTCATGAAATGAACACTATAGAAATGCGGCACTTGCTGCATTACGCATAACGCGGATCATCGCGAGAAGGCATAAGAGTGCTTAACTTCCCACTTTAAAAATGTGTCAACACTGAGTTACTTATGACACTTATTATACAGCTTGTATTTCATTGTACTTTTTAGAATCGTCACCAACTTAAGGTAGATTAAGTTGTAGTGCCAATACCATCTGGACTGTCTCTCACTAGCAACGAGTAAGTAACCGGCTAAGATAGAAAAGATTAGTCAAGTATGCCGCAAGTTGGTAGGCAGGACCGCGTAATTCGTTTGGCCAATAAAGATGATGTCATTTTTCTGTTCAAGTGAAGATATAGGATCGCTTCAAATATCTCACTAGATAATGACTAAACGTTCAACTGATTCGAATGATTCTGTTTGAGCCTTATTGCCACAGTTCTATCTAAGTTCTAAAGGCAAAAAACTGTATTAGAAATGAGGTAACATGTCAAGAACAAGAGAAAATAATTATTAAGGAAATTTGTAATTTCTTACATTTCATGCAGTTAGGCCAACAGATTACCCAGCAGGGTGGTATTTCTCTAGCAATAAACCAACTTTGAGTTCATACAACAAAGGACAGTGGGAACATCGTTGTTCGATTGGAGGTGTAGCAACTATCCAGTAAACACAGGATCATGTGTTCTGACTTTCGGATTTAATTTAGCGCAATATTCTTCTAGACTTCGTTATCGCATCAACTACAAACTGAATCTGGATTACTCTTCGTCTTCGTTATCATCATATACGAACCGGATTTTGTCTTATCTCATTGCTGCTTCATGCACCTCGCTTATCAGCGCTACCACTACAGTCTCTTCCGCAAATGATAAGCATCGTGCCTCCGGTATCTACTCGTCAGGAAGCTGAACCTTTGATATAATTTACCGCACATCGGCATCTCCATTATGGGGCTTATCAGGGATCACTTTAACAAGCATTCACTCGTTCCTGTTAATCAACAAATAGCATGTGTTAATGAACCATCTTCCTGTCGCATCGTGCTACCGAAACGTAATCACAACACGCCCTTCGGCAGTCCCAACCGCTGCACGTCCACTGAGGAAACTTCTTTCCGAGAACAAGTTATCAGTGCATCCGGTGCGAATGGTAACCGTACGAGTGTTTCAATTCCAAACCTAAGCTCATTTATGGACTCGGATGCATCCCGCACGCCTTACGCTTCTTTGTCATGCGACGCCCTCTGTCCCATTTGTCATCATCACTCGGTCACGTTTGGCAGACAACGGTAACAACACGCTCGAAAGTTGGCCCCGGCAGACAATGGGCAGCAGTACGAAGCACACACACACACCGGTGCTCCGGTGACAATGTAATCAGTAAACTTCTGGCTGATTAAACCTGTTCAATAGCGATGACGGATGCCTCGGACCAAAAAAAAACGACCGAGGGGTGCGAGTTTCTAAAGGGGGAACAGCAATATGGGCTCCCCAAACTGGATTTTAGCCATCATTTCACCATCGGAAAGTTATGGTGAGAAGAATTTCGCTGCAAGTGCTTATAAAATTTGGAGCTAGATTGGAGTGGTGCTTGGACAGACTTTTGCACCAAACGACCACGGTATCTGCATTGGGAAACAAAAAAAAGGCACAAATCTCCCTTCGCTAGCTGCAACCGAGCTGGAAAGTGGAAAACCCAAATGTTGTCCCACAGAAACGGTGCACCTGTCATGTGTCAGGGATGAGACACTTCTTCGCGCTCGTAACGTAACGTAACCCATGTCATATCGACCGTGCGGCGTCGGATCGCACCCGAAACGCGCTTTAACCGAGCTGGAAAATGGAAAAAGTTTTATTCGTCCTGCCCGTGCCGTGGCTTGCCGGCCCCACCGGCCTCCAACCGGGAAGCCAGTGTGCGATCGAGTTGGGCTGTGCTATTTCGGGGTTACGAGCGCCGAAAACTACAGGTGCTCGCCACGGCCACGGTCGGGCGAACGGAGTCGAAATGGGTTCGGGAGTCGGGTGAAATGAATGGTTGTCGAATTCCGTGAAACATATTGAGTTGCCCGTGGCCAGGGCGCTATTTAAAGCACGCCACTACACCATCTTGATTGTGTTTAGTGAGTTAATTTGGTGGCAGGCCGACCGTGTGCGATAAGACACTCGCAAATGAGTTTCCCGTTCGCTCTCCCTCTCTCCACCCGCGAATCGAAGCACCTTTTCCACACACCACAAACGCTGGAGATAGGAAAAAAAGGGGGCGAAAGAAAAGCCACTACAAAAGCAGCGCAATAAACAGCGTCCGCTCGAAATTTCCACAACCGAAATGAACCGAGCAAAACGGTGCCCGAAATTGATCGCCCTTCTACCTAGTGCACGGGACAGGTTGTCCACCCGGCGGCGTGCCCTGGCTGCGACGACAGCACGAACGGATGGCCAACTATCGTCAAAAGTTTTAATTAAAAACATATTTCCATACGAATAGTGATTCCTGCCGTTTTTTCGGGAACTTTATTGTATTCCTTTTTTCTGGTTGCATTTTCTTCTTTTGTTTGCAACTCGAGCACGAGGTGATTCTTTTTTTCTTTTTTTCCTCTTCTTTCGGAAAGAGAAAGAGGAAAATTCGCAGACGATATCAGGTTTACTGATTTGGAAGGTACACTGGACATTTTTTTTAGTCACAGTGGACAGACGTGTGTCAGGTGTCGGTACCAATACTTGATGCATCCGGTTTTCATCTCTATTCCTTTATGCCTGTCCGTTGAAATGCTTTTTTTTTACTTCAATTCACTACAGTGCACAACTTTTACCTTTTGGATTGTTACTTATTCAAAAGTTGATTATTTTTTCAACAAATAACTGTTTGTCAATTGACTAAGATGAAGAATTTAATCATCAAAACAGTATCGTCGGATCGTTTCGATGAACCGGCCCTAATCAATTTAATATTACGTTTCTTATCCGTTTCCTGTACTACAGGATTGTAACATTCATACAGTTTTTAGCTAGTTTCCATAATTTATAATTTTTTCTCTTTTTTGCTTTTTTATATTCTTCTACAATTTATGGACCAACTAAGTTTCATTTTCAAACCCATTATGCATTAGTTGGTTCATTTTGTTACAAAACGTAGATTTACACAATGTTTAAAGTGTCAAAAAAGTATGTGTTTTAATCTTATTGCCAATGAAAATGGATAATATTTTACAAAAAAAAATAGTTGCGATTTGTAAACATTTAACAGTATTCCTTAACTATCTATTACTGTTTTCAAAGGACTATGCCTACAAAATTGTTTAAACCATTTATTTATGAATTGATAATCGGAAGAATTAAAATCATTAAAAAAGTCAAACACTTTTAATATTATATTAAATATAAGCATATCTCGGCAATGATATATGAAGCGTTCCTGCTGACTTGAGCTGAAAAACTATTTTAAATTAATTTATATAAAACATCCCTTTTTCATCAACCACAGAACAATGATCCGCTTTCGAAAGAAGAAAAAAGCTATCACAGCAAGGTTTACTACCTTGATTCAGGTGTATCGTAAATGATTCAGGTATATCGGTTAAAGCACACAACAATTGTTGAAATCACACATAAAGTAGACGCTGCTTAATGGCTGCCCGGGTTTCGGGCTAGTCACCAGCAAAAAAAACAAACCTCCCGAAACACACAAGAACAAAGCGAGCCCGTGGCCGGCGAAAAGTGCATCTCGGAGAGCTTCTCTCGGACACTGTGTCGAGAAAACTTGATCTTGGTGAAAAATGGACGAAAACCACAAACTGATTTCTTTTCACCTAGTTTTTTTTTGTTTCGGCGACTCGATATTTTTCTGCTGGTTGGTGCGTTTTTTTTTTGCTTGCTGCTTGTTTCTAGTTCCGTGCCTGCCTCGACCATCGTCACACAATTTTCACGTGTTTGCTTTTGTCATCCGGGTGCGTTGTGTGTGTGTGTGTGTGTGTGTGTTCGACTCGTTCCACTCGCTTCACGGAAGGTTGAGGGAGTTTCGCAAAATAAATCAGCCAAGAAGCAGAATACTCTACATGAGGCCGCACACCGTAAAACAGAAGAAAAGAGCCTGACCGGTGGACGGTCCGGGCCGGTCGTTGTCGATTTTCGCTTTCCCGCTTCACCGTGCCACAACGATGGGGTTGGTCTTTGAAGCACCGCATGTGGTTGAAGCCACGGGCGAAGGGTTGAGACAAAGGAAGGACCAGAAACAGGAAAGTAAAGAGAAGAAAAAAACCCGGAAAAATCAAGAGGCACACTGAAAAATGTCACCGATAGCAAACTTCAGCCCGAATGATAAATAGTGTCTATTTGTTAAGATCAAGATTTTTATCCACATCATTTTTTCGCCCGTGAGTTCCACACTCTTTGAGAGCTTCAGCACAAGTCGTTTTTTCTCCTTTATTCCATCTTTTTCCACATCAAAGTAGCCGTTTGTGGTAATGAGTGAGCTGAAAGCGCAGCACAACCCCACCGTCACAGCACTCAAGTGAGCTGTGTGCGACAGGATGGAACAGCTCGTGTTGAATTTTGCAACCAATGATGCACAATTTTTACCTTAATTAATGAACTCCGATTCGTGTGGGGAGCTGTTGCGTACCGGCTCGAACACTCCCCAGTGGAACCACAACTAAGCTGCCGCGTGTGCTTCCCTCCTGCACAGCAGGTAGCTGCACCGGGTCATAAAGCAGGAGCCAACCCCCAAACCCACCGACCGAGTGCGAAAGTTGGCCCGACTCGCCCGACTCCGATCTTCAGCAATCAATCAGGAAGGAATCGATCGTTTGATGCGCTGCTCTGCTAACGAATCAAATTTCTTTTGCTCGTGTTTCCCCCAGCGCATAAAACATGACGGGAGCGGCGTGTGCCGAAGAAGCGCCCCCGGTGGAGGTGAAAAGTTTCGCTAATTAACTTCATTAGAACTTTGCCTAGCTCATCCCCTACGTCGGCATCGCTGGCTCGTCCCCTGCTGCTGCTGCTGCTTCGACGAGAGAATGTGTCTGGAAAAACCGATGCGGTAACTAACCGGCTTTAATACAACGGCACGATGCAGATGCCTCATAAACATGTAATTATGCTGGGCGGGGAGTTAAGTCTGACGCTCGGGCCGTTGCCATGGCCGGTGCAGTTCTGGGTTTCCGGTGGATGTAACCCATCGACTATAACGATCGGCAACAAAGCCGTGGTTTCGATGGTATGCGTGCTCTTTATCAGGGATTTTAACTATATGTTATGATTTAGTACAATTCCTCAATATCAATATATGAATAATCTCATTAAAATATAAGGTAAACCGTTATCAGAAAGCTTCAGAGGTGTATCTTATACACTATTGTTCAGTGCACAGCCTGCCAGGTGGAGTTTTTTTTCACATCTAGGAGACAGGCTGGATGAACCAAGAAGAAGATCTGGAACTCTCCTCAGGAAGCCAGCCTAGCTTGTGTTTAACCAGTTTAGGGATCTTACAGAATAGATCATAAAGCTTGTTGCAGGCCCAAGAAACCCACTGGCAGTCATACCAGAGGGTTTAACCGGCTGACTTCAATCTGTAGACATCTCAAATAAGAAATCTTTTAAAGATCGTATGAGATGATAATGGTCGAGATGGATGGAAGAAGCAGATTGTAATCAATAGACCCCAACAAGGTAAACCAACCAATGAAGAGGTATGCAATTGGGTTATCAGTTCGTGGAGTGGAGTCCAAAACGAAATCGTCATCGTTCAAGATGTGTGGAATATCCAAAGCAATGAATGGACAACTTTGCGTATGAGAAGAGTGGATCTTGTAATGAGAGCGATTCATCTGGTATATTTGGAAATACTGATATATCTGCAGACATCGAAGAGAAATTTGATGGTAACGTTATAGAATAATTGTTTTCTTTACTAACGGATTTTTTTAGTTCTGATTTTTACTACTAACTAACAAACTAAATGCCTTCTAAATTCCTGAAATCGAGAGTGCATCTTATACACGCCAGATTCTTATAAACGGGCAAATACTGTGAAGCTGATGCTAAAACGTGTAATGAATTATGAAAAACTTTGACGTGGCATAATCAAACAATTGAAGCCGGATGCTTCATATGTCTCGTGGAAAAACATTCGTTTTAAAACAAAACTAAATTCAACGTTACCACGATTTTATACGTCTCACGATTTTATACGTCTCTGCGTGCAGGAAATATCTAGGTATCACATACTTTAAAAACTCTACTCTCGCAGCGTTCTATAGAAAATTATGTATCACAATACACCAAAGCATAGTACCAACGCTTTGGAACTATATTCTACACGGCGATTCGAGTAATCTCTCGAAATCTCTCTCAAATTACAAACTTTCTCCCTAGCAGTATACGCACTTCAGGCGACTTCATTGGTTTTGTCGAAAACATGTCTGCCACACCAGAGGCTGGAATTGGTAGATCACAACACCGACAATACTTTACCGTGCACTCGTGTTGCTCTTTCCTCAATCATTCTCGCCCTGATTGCGTGCCAAGAAAACCCACCCAGAATCGCGCCGACGGCGGTCGGCTTCTGTTCGGTCAAAGCGACCCGCTTTCGATACTCGCCACTCGGAAACCGAGCCCGATAAATCTTCCCATTATCAAGAAATGGAACACCATTTCGCGTCCACACGCTGCCGACGGAACAATGTAAGGACGTGGGTTGGTGATGATGGTCCCTCCACCGTTTCACCCAAGACGAATCGGCACACCCGCACACACACACAGAATCGGAGAGGAAATAAGATGCCTGATAAAGGGATAGTGATTACTTTCGTCCCGGGTCCGGCCTTCCCGGGACGGGCTGCGCCACGAGGAATGGACAAGGTAAATATCGGTGATCCGACGCTCGGTCACTTGCCGTCTCCCGGGAGTCCTTGAACTCCACGGCGGACTTCCACGTCGGTGGCTTCGCCCGAGCGGAAAAAGCTTACGCTTCGCCGAGCGAGATGAGTGCGAGCGGACGGGCGAACCGGGGGGCACATCTTTTCGCTGTAATAATATCTATTATCCCGATTATCCTACAACAACAAAACCCCCACGAGGGATCAGATGGAGCGTGTGTGTGTGTGGGGGGGGTGCGTCGGAGTTAGGGATCCGGATTCACCGTACGACCGAAGCTCATTACTGCTTATCGACCGGGGAAGAAAGCGAAAACATGCTCGCCTTCTTTCGATGCGGAAGAGAAAGAGGGAAAGAAAAACACGCGCGGCTAAGCTCGATGGGAAATCGAACCATTCGGAGTTAATAACACCGCACGCGGGAACAGGAACAGTAAGGAACGCCGGCACCGGATCAGCACGACCGCAGATGATAATGTGGTAGCCGGGATTCGGTCCGGTGCGATGAGAATAATGAAAAATTTACCATCGCAATTAAAACTGGCGGTAAGTTCAATTGATAGCAGCGTTAGCCGATTTCGATTGCACTTTTTGTGTGTGCGAATATTTTGACGGTGTGGCTACGCTTGTTTGTAAGCAGCGACCACCATGCTGACTTCCTGCAATGTGTGCCATTTTCCCTCTCTCTCTCTCTCTCAGTCGTTTGCCGTAACACCGCGTTAATGATATCCTGCGCCCGCTCACATAGCAGAGGATTCCTGTGGCGGATCAAACATTTCCGACGGTGTGGCGGGATGTGTTGCCACTGCAGTGAAGGCGTAAGGTGAGGAAGTTAATTTGTTTTTTTTTTTGTTTTGTATGCCTGTTCCACCCCTCACCAATTCGCCCGATTTTCGGTACGCCCGTATTGCAAAACCACCGACCGAAACGCGTGACGTGACACATGCGTCGGAACGATTTTGCTCATTTGTTGGCCACTGACCCATGCGGCCAATCACGGGAATGATGCACCGGTTCGCTGGCACAATGGATTAATTTGCCAGTGCAGTACCCACCCCCCGCACCTAGACCACCCCATCCACGCACACCACCCTGCACCCGCGATTGATGGGTAAATTGCCATAAAAAATCGTCATTAAATAGGAGCTTTGTGCAGGTTAATCGATGGTTTTTCAACCGTCAACCCGCGGGATTAAGGTGAACCGGGGGGGGGCTGGAGCCTACCCACCGGGGTTAATGGGCGCGCGCGACAACGGGTTTCGCGAAACGGGCGAGGTGATTTAATTTCCGCGACACACACTGAAACAGGCACACCGCGCGCACGCAATAACGATAGCGCGCTTTGCTTTTGTGTTCGTTTTCCCTGTTTTTTTTTTTTAAATTGATCGCTCTCGCACTGATTAAAACGTTCGACCAAGTAATCATGATTTCGTCTCTCGCGCGCTCGGTTTAATGAGCACGCACGGTGCACTTTATGGCGACTGTCGTCCGCCAATTCCGTCGACGCATTATGCGACTGTTATTGTCGCAGGATCGAACGAACGGCCTGATGGCGCGCGATTGGGCCGATCATCACATTTGTTGTGATCTTTTTCGTAATGACTGAGCCCAATTTGTCGCGCGGGTTTTGGCGGTGTTGAGCCAAGAGGGGGGGGAGCAAGAGAAATGGGATGACGTTTGGTAATCTCCTTATCAAGTGTTTGGATGTTCCGTTCGAGTTATGATATGGGTGCATTTCATTTCATCAAATGAAATAAAAACTGAGCTCTATTTAATGGAATGTCTTTTTTCTTTTAATCAATTCAGTTTTTGTTTGTACGAATTGGGTCTTCCAATTATTAGCATCATTTTTGAAGGATTGAAAGTACTGGGACGTAAGAGTGATATTTTTTTTTAAGTTGAAGTTAGTTCCATCACTTTCTACAACTTCCTGCTATAACTCTCGATTCGATATTGAATGGTTTCGTAGCGAACAGGTATGTTCCAGTCCTGTCCAGTTAAAACTCTTGATGGAACATGCTAACTGCTGAGAATGAGGCGAAAAAGCAAGCGAGTTTCCTAGCAGGTTTTGCCCATCGGACAAGCTTATTCTTCGGGGAGATCACAGGCTTCGTTCGCCGAATTCCATTCGCCACCGCTGTCAGCTGAGTGTTCATTTACCACTCATTTTTTTTAAATAACGTGCTACGGAGAGACCATGCATTGCACGGGGAAGTAATTAACGCTGCCTACACGATTCGTTCGTTCCCCATTTGTATGGAGAGAAATCCGCGAGGGTTTGAGCTGCGGATCCTAAACAAATTTTGTAGAACTTTTTGAAGAAATGTTGCTCTTACTACTTTACACTAATGTTATTTAGAACTGTAATTCAATTTTGAATGTTTTTAACACTTACGGTCAAATGGACCGAATACTCCTTTCGTGCAAATCATGGTGTCAATTGACACC
>KB672490.1:21320587-21361640 GCA_000349145.1 Anopheles dirus
GATAAACTCGTAAAATCTTTAACACCGTTTTTAATACCGGAGGTTCAAAATTTATTACTGGTTTTTTCCGTTTCGTGACGCGTAATAATCTCCTCTTTTGTTTTCTATCTCTACGCACCGCATTACCCTTCTTGATCTCTCAAATCTCTTTCGTCGCCGCTCTAAACATCGCGAGCGGCAGGTTGGGTCAAATTACTTTGACACTAACACTTGCACTATTTCGCGGAAGCAATTGCGCAATTTTGTGGGCGTGGCTATCGACGCGCGCCGCTTATCTCTTATCTGTTGTCTTTTATCCTGTCAAATCGGAGAGGGGGAAACCAAGCCGAGCGTCCGTTCCGGCTGATCGACACATCGGCTTCCTTCGGGATCGTTTGCTCCGTTCGCTAGGCATTGCCCTATTCGTTCTGTCAGCGACAATGACTATCGCCCATAGAAAGGTAGTCAGTTTAGAATTCTCTATACTAGATCCTGTGCGAATCTAAACGAATTGTGTATTATGTCGAATAAATCAGATTCGGAGTAAAGAATCCTGTTGAATGTATAAAAAAATATGCGTGATACTAAAACTGTTCAGAGAATCATACGACTCGTAATTGATAACATATGAAAATTCTTGAATCTTTGCACGTTTTAGTGAATCATAGAAGTGAAATCATCGTAAAAATTTGACATTGCATTGATTGTTTCGAAATTTTGAAATGCTGGTTAATATATTGATCATAGTGGTTTGATGAATCTTTGGAGATCTTTAGATTAGTTTCTTTCTAAAATTAGTTTATATCCAAATTCACAACTAACACTAGCACACCTGCTCGGAAATTCGTATGTTTTGTTTTGATCGTATCTCTAAATCACATGAATTCAAGACTCGAATAAAGCATCCCAACTTTCAAAAGCATTCGTTAACTCAAAATCAAGAGTTCCGGAATCAAAACAACGAGAAAACGATTTTTTTTCCATCAGCATCTGATAGGGCTTTCTATACGATGAATATAAAAACCCTTTATTTCAATCGAAAGGAACATTTTTCTATAATTTTGCGTGAACCAACGCACGCTACACGAAAGAATAAAAATGTTTACTTTTGGTAGCGTTTATCACACAAATCACCCGATCCAAATAAAACAGAGAATTTCTTCAACCTTGCAAAGAAAAATTAAGAGTACAATATTCGTTTCCTGCTGCAACCTATCATAATAGAGTACAAAAAAATGCTTCCAACTGGTATCGACCTTCCAAAAGCCAATGAAAATCGAATCTACATTGGTGTAGCTTTTTGAGTTTCTAGTGGTATTTCTTACAATTACAATTTGAGGTTTTTTCTGCCTTGTTTCCTTTCCTTTTCATCCCACAGGCACTGTTTGATCCCGCTCCCGACAACATATCAATCTCCCACCGTTCGGGACGGAAGCTAATCGGTGAGTGATTTTAATTAAAACATAATTAATTACGGTAATTCAATACACTGCGGCAGCATTCTTTTGGGGGCGGTGGCCGTATCGTGGCCGCTCGCTGCCAGGCGTTCTCGCCCGCGTTGGATTGACTTTGGATTGACGGAGCATCTGTCTGCGCCCGCGATACAACCCACTTCCGCGTCCGATTAAAGGATCACGGTGGGGCTCCCGACTGAATGTGCAAACAATTCACACGGGCCCGCGGAACGAAGGACCTGTCGGAAGACGCAGCCGGGAAGCGATATTCTTTCGCGCACCGCCCGTTGCGTTCGTTTCAGCTGAGTGAAGAATTTTGATGAGCTTTCTCGTGCACGTACACGTGTGCTTGCGAGTGGCCCATTTTTCCACCGGCACGGGAACGATTTCCAGCGCTAGACACACACACACACACACACACACACACACACGCCACGTGACCCGACAGCGACAGGGAAAAATGAGTTGCGAAAATTGAAAACAACCGCGCGCGGCACTTTGTTGCGCCTTCCGCACGAACGCCGGATCCAGCGTACATGTTGTCTGATCTCCTTGAGCCGTCCCGGCTTAGGTGCGTGGTTTGGGGATTTTCTGTTCTTTTTTTTCGCTCTCTCTCTCTTCGGTTCCTGTATACCTGCAGCCGTCGCTCGATTCTGGCCGGATTTTAAAATATTACCCGTCAGTTGAAGGCAAACCGATGACGTGAAGGCTGAACGGTGGGAGCGCACGGATAAAGAATGCCCGGCAACAGGCACACAAACCCACTGGAAGCTGGATTCATTTTAATCTAAAGACCCTTCTCGGATGGTGGGAATTACTTGCCACCTTCTGTATGCCACTAAGGGCACTTACTTTTTTGCCATCACACTCTCGTTTGAACCTGGCCAGCGCTGGTCCGACCAGCGTCGAAGCGGCCCGGAAAACAAGCACACCGAGAGCGGATGACCACACCCGACAGCCGACAAACAAGTCGCAAGTAAGCAACACACAAAAAAATTACATTCACCTCCACTTTTAAACTACACCTTGACCATCACCATTTTGGATCCTGATCCTGAGCCCGGGCTCCCTTTTGTCTCGGCGGTGGAGTTTTTCCTGCCCCGGGAGTCGTTTGCTATGTAATTTCATTTTTGTAAAAATAATTGGATTTTACCGGGGATTTTGATACTGATACTGTCTGGTGGGCGGGGCGTAGAAGAAGCTTCCCGGTGCCGGACACTACCGTGCAGGATGCGGTGGACCTTATTACGCTCTGGATGTGTGCTACTTCCAGCATCTCAAGAGCCACATTCAATGAAGCCAATGGGAGCGTTCACCACAGGACGTTGTGCCTGGGACGTGATCGTGGTGAAAACGGCGTACACTGTCCACTAATAAAACGGGGGGGGGGGGGGGGCCAGCCTCTTTCTTCGCAGCGGGGACGTTCTAGTCTAATTTGGTCCCGAACATCTCCGGCCGGCTATCGAACCGAATCTGGTACCTGTCGCTCAATCTAACTGGTTCGTATTTTTCTTCCCCGTCACCACATGCGACCGATCAGCTCACGTGAGTCAAGAGAAAAGGATTAATTAAAAAATACCTTTTTTACCACCATAAGCGAACGGAACGGATGAGGGACGGGTTTACGGAGCAGATGACCGGCGGACACGTGGTACGGAATATGCAAAAACAAACCTTGCGCATCAGACATCGCATGAGCTTAGGGAGTGGGCAAGTGGTTAGGGATTCGATAACTTACCCGACGATGCGTTGGAAACGGTTGCTGTGAAGCCAGACAAAGTGAAGCTTCGTGCTGGGGGTTTTCATCGTATTGAAGAGTTTCAAGTACACGCAATTTAGCGAGAAATCGAGTTGAACTCGTTCTGAATGTTAAGCTCAATACACAGCTTTTATCCATTTCTTGGAATAGAACAAATCAGGATGAAATGTAGTAAATAACTACAGAGAAAGTCATTCACGTTATCATTGCACGAGATTGCTAAGGAATATTAATGGAAAAAAAAAACATTGTTCAGACTGAGACATCCAAGCGCTATGCGGGGTAGACTCCTGTACACTACGTTTAGCGAATATTCGAATTGAATTTTTTCGATTGTTATACTCAAAACACAAGTTTTATCCATTTCATTTAACAAATTGGGAATAAATACAGAAAATATTTCGAGAGCGAGTCACAGTACGAATGTATTATGGATATTGGATCTACTTTTGACATTCATTTTGTAGGAATGAGCTAAGTTGTTTTGCTAAGGAACATGTAAAAAGTTGTTTAGATGAAGATGAAGGTACGGTACAGTGCATGATAAACTTAAAACAAGGTGCTGATATCTCTGTTTTCCTTAAGATAGCATCTTGTTTCTTCCGTTAATGTTCTCTCGAAGGTCTCGTTTCAAATTATTCAGCCATTTTTCTACAATAAGTACAACTATTCGATACTAAACACGGGTATAATAATTCGAAATAATTATTCGCTAAAATTACCCGTTTTTTTGCAAGTCATTTGAAAGCAGACAAGCATTGGATCATTGTTGCATATGCAAGCATCTTCACAATCGTTCCTTTTGTAAAGCGTTTTGAATGGAAGCATATTTCGTATAAAATAAAGAAAATGTTTATATCTTCGCATATTTATCTAAGAACAAAATAGTATTTACATTATCAAACTTTTATGCTCTTACAACATTTGGTCAATACTCTTAAGAAAGTTTTATAAACATTCATTAGAGCTTAATTTGTGCTTTAAATGACATCTTTTTTTCATTTCAAATAAGGCGGCAAATATTTTTTAAAGGTGCAAATTGTGTGCTTCAAGACTGTTTTCGATAACCATTTCAAATACAGTAGTTATTTCCCATCTTTATAAGTATTTATATGTCTTTATATGGGTCTGATACCTGGGTGTCGTAGTGCGACGCATTAAATCTTGACGCGGTTTTGTAGCACTGGCAAACCCAACCTCAAAACGGAACGGAATTCACAAGATACTTGTAAATTGCTCCGGTCTAAAACATATCGTTTATCGCTTCCAATCTCTTCAGCGTGTGCATATTGGAAGTCAGAAAGGGATTCCACCCCGAATGGCACTTCAAACTGATCGGCTGCGGCTGTGGTCGAGAAAGGGATACGCATTTGCGGAAACACATTTGTCGCAGGCTGAGTTTGTGGTTCTTATGGCGCATTGTACCAAAACGGTGTAACATTCGTAACGGAGACCATTTAACAGACGTCCGCATACGCCATTATCAAAGATCTTCATCTCTCCCGCTATCATCTGGATCTGTGGATTTTGTAACCCATTTCTTTATCGTAAAGGGAGCCCAAAGGTGGTTGTGATTCACAAAAAAAAAACATTTCTTCCAATTGAAATAAAAATGTCATTCCGGCCAATCCAATCGATAGCGGGACTTAATTTCATCGCAACTCTCCCCCCCGTTTGGGTTGGCATAATTTTCCAATTAACCAAAGAGCTTCCAATGTCCACCCGGGCCACATGCTCGGCTCCCGAAGGACGAGCAGATCCTCATCCTCTGCGTCACACTCACTCACACACACATGGGCAAGGTATCAATTTCGCTCGGGAACGGACGAAGAAAAGGAGATTTTAAGAGGTTTATTTAATTATTTCGATTTGGACACTTTATCTGTCCGGCCGAGGCGAAACAGGCGACCAGTTCCACTCGCTCCGACTCTGCTATTTTGACTTGGGTTTGATTTTGGGATGTTTGGGATTGTTTGCTTCTGTTGGGTCCGTGTGTGTGTGTGTGTGTGTGTGTTTCTGCGAGAGCGCGCTACTTTTCCATTGCGAATCTATTTTGTTTTAAATGAAATTATCCTTTTTGCCCTTAAGCTAACAAAGCAGGGGAAGAGGAAAAAAAGCCCTCAAGAACCCTCCACACTGCGGCGAAAGCCATGAATTTGAACTTTTCTAACCGGCCAAAGGTTCTGGAACTTTTGGGCTCGAAAGTGGCCCGCCTGGGGAGGGGGGAGTCCGGCACCGTTTCGAGGTGACACAGGGCGTGTATTGGGCGTATTGATTTTCCACTTGCTCGGAATCGGATTCGCGACGCGACCCAACCGTACTCCAACCGAAAAGTACAAATAAACAAACTAAAAAAAAAATCGGGAAACAAAACAGCAACATCATCTAATCTCTAATGAAACTCATTTTCCCTACATTTTTCGCTGGTGTGTGTGTGTGTGTGTGTGTACTCGAATCGTACCCACAAGAGTCGCTGCAATAAAATAGCGTCACGCACCTTGGCAACCGGGACTACCGGCCTCGGGACCTGTAGCATCTTCGGCTCCAAACAGGAAAAAAACGCAAGCAAGCAAACGAACGAACTTTCCTTTTTCGCCGGGCCGAGAACCTTTCGATAAATTTACAATATTTATTCCGCTCAGCTACGGCCACACGGAATCGCGCTGCCGTGTTGAAAAGTTGCTTCTTCTTGCTTCCTGCGTGTCAGCCTATTTTCATCCACCCATTCCAACCCGGACGCCAGCCCGGATGTCCGAGCCGGGAGCAAGAAAAACAACCTCACGCGGATTGGGTGACGATGGATTTGCGAGGATCAACCGGCCCGGTTCCGTCGGTTTGTAGCTCTTCTCCGTGTCTTCGTGTGCGGGAAGCGTTCGCCATTTGCCAGATTTGCCACAGCTTGGTGCCTTCTTGAAGTGGAGTTTTCGGACGAAAAAACAGGGGGCCGTACAAACCCTCGTGAACCGTAAAATTATTATTATGTGAAAAAGGTCCCCGTTCCGCGTACCCAGGAATCGGCCAGGATCGGATCGGAGCCGCACGATAATATCAATTCGTTTCGAATGTTGTTACCTCGACGAGTTGGGCGGGAGTTTTTCGTTTGTTTGGTTGGGGTTTTTTCGATTCTCTTCGGTTAGTTCCATCCCTGGTGGGTGGTATGGAAACGGCATTAGGAGATGATATTGAGCCGAGCCGTAGCGTTACATGCGTGCCCCGTACTTTACGCGCTCCTGTCGACATTCGACAGATTTTCCTTCTCGTTCGGTGGGAGGCGGGAGAAAAAACCCCACCCTACCCCATGCGCCTGCGGTGGCGCAAATTTACGACATCGTAATTGAAACCCCTCCAGCTGTACCGACGGGCCGGCACACACACACACCTACGGGTACGTGCGTGTGGTATAAAACTGTCAAACCGGAAACCGGAAAGCATCAGCATCGCATCGCTCAGCCGCAAAACCGGGCGCCGGGAGTGGGAGGCGAAGGTAATTATATAATTATTTATGCATCTTTTGCTTATGGGAAGCACCTGCGCCGGCGACATTAGACTGCTGGCTGCCGCCGGCCTCGAACCGCAACTCCGTAATAGCTCCGTTTCCGGTGCGAAAAGATTCGTACCCCATCCCAAAGCCCAAGGCTCGCTTAAAGGGAGCGCTTTTGGCAAAGAAATAATTATGCAAACAACTGTTTTTAATTAAACTTTGCAATAAAACCGGAACCGACCGGTTCGCGTTGTTGCGGGCGCCGCCAACATGTAAGCGACGTCAGACGCGTGTGCGTGAGGGTGGCGTGTGTGTAATAACTTTACCCGTGTCCCGTTCCCCGTTCGGAAGCTTTCCGGAAGTTTTCCAATCGTAACCGTCATCATCGTGGGCATGACGAGCGTTGCTTGGCGCGGGCCCATCCGGAGAGGGAAAGAAATTTGGCTCCTAAATTGATATTAGACACTGTGCGCACGGTTACATTGGCGTGTGTGTGTGTATGTGGCTAAAAATTCCTTCCCGTTCCGACTCCCGAAACATCCGATGATGCTTTCCAACAAAAAACGAACCCTTTGTGTCACCCCACTGTACTCTGGTCAATCATTTTAGTACCACATTTTCACCCACAAGGACTCTGTCCCGGAACCGGCACCCTGCGAGGCAATCACACAAATGGATCTTCGGGTGCGCCGGGTGCGCAATGTGCGTAAGTAAATTTTCGCAAATATTCCCAGCGCGTATTGTGCACCACCGGCACCAGTGGGTTCTAAGCCCGTCCGTAGGTCATCGATTTGATCTTTTATGGCGCTCGCGTTCGCTACGAAGCTAGATGAAATTATGTTCGCAGCGTGTGTAGAGGGAAAATGCCTGCCACATTACAACATGGCACATGTGGAAAGGCTTGTGCGTGATTTTAAATGCACCCGAGTGGGATTCGTGCCACAACTGGGCGGATTTTTTATACCTTTTCCTGAGAGTTGATAAAATTTGCAAAAAAATATTGTTGAAATCATGGAATTAACTGTTAGTTTGTCAGAATAAGTGACATAAGCTTTACTTCAGATGACGAGATTCTCGAAATCCATATGCAGTGTCATGAACAACGCATATGGCAACAACCCAACAATATATACCAAATTAAAATTTATAGGTCTCCGTTTTTATATCTTGCAAAAAGGAAAAAAATGGAAATATTCTTTTCATTCTGTTGCTATGTTTGTTATGAAGTCATATTTGTTTCAACTATTTCATAATATAGAAAATAAAAAAAATAAACATATTTAAAAAAGAACAAAAATTACTGTAAGGAATTAATTAAAAAAAATAACCAACATGTGACTTATCCAGTGTATATTATACATCTTTTCTTTTTATAACATCTAAAACCAATGCTAAAGCTGTTGAAATGAACTATAGTAGATACATAATTAATCAACAAACTAAGTTTGTGTAATAAAACTAATCAATAAAAATAGTAATTAATATAAACAATGCTAAAAAAAAGGAGTTTCGATAAGAATTTGAAACCAACGCGTTGTATCAATACACTAACCAAACACAAAATGAGATAAAAACAATGAATAAAATTCTAACTGAAACAGAAAGACTTCTTTTCTTTTCTTCTGCAGAAAATTTTCTTCTGTTAAATACGAGATTCATAGAGAGTTAACAGATAAATCTCGGGAAAGACTAAAAAAAATCGAGTAAACGATAAATGGGGTAAAACTGTAAAATAAATTATAAAATGTATAAAAGAGATAGAAATTGAGGCTGAGATTGAGAAGAAAACAGATATGACTGATGATAGTCAAAGTCGAAAGATAGGTTAAGTCTTTGAGTGCGGTTCGAGTAAACTATCGTGTTTTCCAATCGTAGGAGTCCGTATTCCATGTCGATAGAAGATGAAAAAGTAGAAGAGTACATGGAATCAAGCAAAACTCAAAACCTAAATTAATATTATTTTTATTTATTTATTCGTGTATATAATCAGTATGACGTCACGCCAAAATTTGTTTATAAATGAGTGAAAATATTGAAAAAATGCTGTTTTAAAAGTGACACACCTTCATCGATTCGGGACACAATGCTTTTATGAAGTAAAGAGTGTGCATTTCGGGCACTAACTGAGCCTATCCCTATCCCCTCAAAAATTCAGCCTATCCCCGTGTCCAAATTGCCGCTCTGCACATGTCCATGTAATTATTAGCAAAAAAAAGTGTCAACTCAAACCATTCGTCTTCACACCAGTCGCAGTAAGCCTTGCCCAGTGGCAGTCAACATCCACTGTATATCAAGTCTTCCCCACCGGGGAGAGCTGGGTGGTTTTTCAGCGAACATGAATTCAATTAGAACACGATCCGCCCGGAACTGCCTCGCAACTACTCTCACACCACTCAATCATTAACCAACGCCGCACGTCCCATCCTCCCTGCCGGTAGGAAGCCTGTTTGCCCGTATTATCGATGGCCGTCTTCTTTTTCGTCAGTTTGCGTCCGACCTCTGCGGCGGCCGATGCTTCACCACAATCGCCTAAGCCTTCAACCACTCCGGAGCATTAGCGGACACCGCAGCCCAGTAACCCGAATGCACCCGATGAACTTGTTTGCGGTCGGCCTACCCCGGCTCACCCCCGGGCGTTGCAGCTTCCGCCTGCGAATGTGTCAACTCGCGGGCGACATGTACACGGCGACACAAAAATTGTCCGGCCCCGGTGCGGTTAAGTTGTGAGACGCGCAAGGACCGAAAACAGGACCTAAAATTGTGTGCGCCCGGCTTGGCCGTTCGGTCGTGCACGGTACACGGAAGAGAAATGGTTTCAGTTGCTATGAATTAATGAATAAAATAATTCATTAAACGCGTTCGCACCGCACCAGGTGGCGCACCGTTTGGAGCACACTTGCACACCTGAAGTAGCGGCCATTCCGGTGGCAAAATGGTGCCGCTCGGTGTAGTTGTGGCCTGGACTGGTCCGCAATTTGGCCCAGCTGCCCGGCCGGGAACCCACCGAGCCAGCAACCGAGCGGAAGCGCGCGAACACGCTTCCTGAGGGAAAGGCCGATGGCGTCTCTCCAACGGAACGGTGGTGGTGCGCTCAGCGATAATGAATCAATGACGCCGAGCTCAAATAGCACTAATTCAAAACCCGAAAACCCAAACCCGTCACACCGTAACCCGCGCCGAGGCTCGCGAATGTTGCGGCCAGCTCGACATCCATCGTCGTGCCCGAAACCGACCCGGCGCATCCTGCGGTCCCGCTGTAACTGGAGCACTCACGGCCCGAAAACTTGAGCCACCGTTTAAATGGTCCATCATTAGCTGCAACTGCTTTAATTAGAAATTAAACTATTCATTCACCGGCAGCGCATTTTGCATCGGATCGCAACCCTCCCGGGCACGGCTCATTTGTTTGGCCGAGCGGCACAGGTCACCGGGCGGCACCTGACAAATGCGCCAACCCATTCCGCGGTGGCAGTCGCAGTAAATTCCGTACGCATCCAGCCGCCGTCCCGTCCCGGGTTCAATTAGGCGCGCATTACTCCCCCGGAAGAGTGGACGGCGAAAACGTGGCCGTATCGTGTCGTGGTGATTTTTCTTTACCGTTTTTTTTTAGTTGCATCGTATAGTTGTGCGACTGTAGTGTGGTTCCTTCGGTTGCTAAGTGCTGTGCGGGCACCATGGCGACGGACTCTCCCGAAATCAGTGGCGTTCTATTGGGTAGAATTATGCTTTTTCGGACGAATTTTTCGGCATTTATATTTATTTTTTTAGTACTTTTGAAAACAATCAGCGACTGTCTGGAGCCTTTCGAAAATAATATGAAAAAAATAAATGCTTGTCACTTCACAATCTATGGACTCATATCATATCGTGGTTTCACCATATCTTCTTTACTGACTCACACAGCAAAACATATTATTAATTCAAGGAAACTTGTTCAGTACGAGCATATTTGCGAAACAATAGTCAATTTTTAGTTGCAGTTTTATTCATTTGGAAAGTCAAGTCTTTAATTCTAATGTCTTTCAGTTTTCGACAAGTATAGCTTGACTGTCACATGACCTTACATACCATAAAATATGAGTTTTTATAATGAACATCAACTTAGTTGTCTATTAAAGCGATATTTTGCGAAGAATTTACAGTAACAAACATGTGAACGTTTTACATGCGAAGAACATCAACATCACACATCATTATCCAGTTTTTTGAACAAGTTGAGAAACTCCTGTCGGCGAGCTATTCCAGGCTGGGCAGAAGAAGAGCTGATAATTCGTTAATGGAGCGTTTGACCTGCGAGTTGTATGCTTTTTAGCTGATATAACAAATTTACCATAGCTGATGCTTATTAAATCATCTAGATCAGACTATTTCAACAAATATTTCCCCAAGGAAGTGATTGATTTTATAATATTTTTTTTTAACTGGTCAAAATCAACGTTATTAAAGTGTTTGCCATTGAAATTACTTACTTCCATGCTAACATATAAAGTAAAACAATATTTATTATAAAACATACCTTTATTACATTACACTTCCACTACGTTATGCCATTACACAACGAACAATCATGCCGGCCAGCTTTGCTCTCAAAATGGAAACTAACCCCGGTTTGGGTACATCACTGCTGATAATAGATGGCCATTTCATCGCTTCGCGCGCTCGCGCCTGAATCGCTGCAATCGGCAGAACGAGACTGCCACGGACTGCACAAATTTGCAGCCACAACCCGCGCAACACACCGCAGCCCGGTAATGGCCCCGTGTGTCCCATCCTCGGGCACGGAACACATGACCCAAGGGTGTGTGTGTGTGTGTGTGTGTGTGGTAGTCATCGTCACCGTTCGCCGTCGTAGTAGGCGGGTAGACAGAAATCATATCCATTTATCAAGCACAATTTGCAAGTTTAATGAGTTGAAATTATTCTCCCCAGCCCGGGGAGCCCACAGCCGGAGCGCTGGGCTCTGGCGGTGCCGGGTCGGGCCAGCCCGTTCGCCGGTGAAGTTTCCCATTCATCTCGTGTGCTCGGTGCAGGGTGCCCCGGTCGGCCTGCGAGAGAAATAGAGTTAGGATCAGTTTTCTTCCGGATCCTAATCCTTTGGCCGTTGCCCCGCAAGGATGTCCCTGCCACCGCCGGTCCGCCGGTGACCGGAAGATGGCCTCATGCTCGTGCTCGCAAAGCCTGCGACCGCCGCCACACAGCGCACGGCACACAGCAGATTTAATTTATAGTTTTCTCCGTACCGTCTCGCCTGTGCCGAGGGTTGTGGGAAGTGCCGGCCCACCTCGCCTCAGCGCAAAGATACCGAGACACTCCTTCAGTTCCAGTGTCTTCCAGAGAGAGCGAGCGAGAGTGAGCAGGATCAAAAGATGGACCTAAAGGCAGGTAGCCCAGTTCCGTTCGACTCGCATTCGCCGGCACACTCCTGCAGGTGTGACCGGGGCCGACTTTGATGAAAGTGCCTGGAAGTTGGAATGATCCTTCAGCCAGGCGCCCGACCCCCACTGCGCAACCCGGTCCGGTTGTTAATGGCCTCCCCAAGGAGCAGCCGGGCAGGCAAGTTTTCGGTGAAACAATCGGAGAACAAAGAAGTTTACGGGTCAAACACGAAATTATCTCACTCTGATTCGCTTTCCCCTGTGCTGCGTTGATTTACCGAACCGGTGGCGTTCGGGGTGCCGAGCACAGGGCAGCGAGCGCGTGGATAATCCGTCAAGACGGGATCCGTCGTGAGGCACATCGTGATGAAGAACCGGGAATTCAACCTGTGACCCCGGTGCCACCCCCCCCCCCCCTTTGTCCCACCCAACCGAGCCCGGCCCGGATTGCATCGGGGCGTGTTGATTGTGCAGCTGAGCGGAAAATGATAACGATGAAAAGGAAACGATGGCTCTGCTCGGTTTCGCCGACCGAAGACGACCCGATCCGCTCCGTATGCTTGATGGATCATCAACATCGTAACGCCGGAGAGCAGCCGGGTTGTGGCATCCGGTTTCTTTGCCGGGCGTAAAACAGAAACATGCAATCAGACGATCCGACGGCGCGGGCAGGTCAGACAAACCGGAGGGGGCCGCCGGGCCAGAGTTCGAGTGCAGTGTCATTCGACCGGCAGCGACTCATGCTATCATCATGCATCGGTGATAATTTAAGGACGAGAACGAGACCTCGGTCCTGCGAGAAGCGTTCGGCTGGGGCTCGTTCCGAAAGGAGCCGTCCTGGGGGGTGGGCGAGTGGCGTACAGAGCGGACATCTTGCTCCGTGCTTGCTTCTTTTTTTGTTGTTCAAGCTCTCCCTTGAAACGGATGCCGAACATTGGCTGCTTGGTCTGCCGGTCGGTTTCCATTCTATTCCCGCGACGAGTTCAACCCGAGGAACATATTCCAGGGCGCTTAAATTCAAGAGCTACCAGTACAATTAAATTAACATTTGAGGTATCATACACCACGGGGGTTTGGTTAAGTTGGCGTTGCCTGCCAGGCAGACTAACGCTTGGGATGGGTTGCAAATTGGTCAATCTTGTAAATGGTTCTAGGTTCTAGTTCCAAACGATCACTTAAAGACAACAAAGCTATCAGTCAAAACGAAGTTGTATTTGTAGTTTGTGAAAAAACTTCACATGTGGAAACCATTCACATCGGTTTTTGCCAGTAGAAATTTTCATTCTCTTTAAAATGTGTTTTGAAACGAAATGTTGCTTCAACTTTCCAAAGGTATCTTCCTATATAGAGGAGTCTTTTTGTCCATTTTATGTTCCTGTTTGTGTTTTTTTTTCTTATAGAAGATTCTCCTTACGATAATCTTTTTTACGTCCGTTTCGAATTGCGATTTCCTTTACAAATCTGCCTACCAGTGTTTTCTACCTTGTCTATATAATTTCATGAAGTGCTAGCTTTCCAGCTTATATATATAAGCTATAACCTATATATAAGGTATAACCTTTTATTGATTAATGATGTTTTTATGATTAATAATTGATTTCAGCAATATTCAAATCATGTATCACATACAATTATACATTTTCGGTTTCCTTCTTCTTGTCCATGTTTGCTTCGTTGATTTCGATGAAAATTATAATAATAGTAATGTAAACAATATCAAAGTAACAAAAATCAACGTGCTTTGCTTTCATGGTTGCTTCATAGAAATATAGTAAAAAACTAAGATATCGTTTAGATAAGTTACCGCCAGTATATATTCGTAGCAGATATATTCCTTACTCCCATAGCAAGCAATAACTTTAGCGACTACCAGGCAATACGTCAAAGAAAGCATTCAAATAACAGCTGAGCTTTGCCTTCTTTAATTTCAAAGTGTTTCCTATGCTTTTCATAGAGACCTGGAACGCAGAAAAATAACCTTCCATTTATACTTCGTAATTTCAGTGTTCTCACTCAATGAATGATTCCTTTTATTCGTATCTTTCGATGACGTGCCTGTCGGAATTAGATAGGAAATTTAGAAATGGCGTTCTGTCTATCTTCCTGTCTTTCATGTTCCAAACAAAGTAAACCTTAATTTAAAAACTGCTGCAGAAAATCTCATGATATAAATCAGCAGCTCTTGAGCTAGCTTGGGTAGCTTGTTAAATAAAACTTACCTTTCTCAAACTATTGCCTAGATTAATGAGCTCAAATGCGGAAATTCCTTCCATCCAGCAACGTTATTTCGCGAACACTGCGATTGACAAAAGGTGCTGAATCAAATATTACCTCAACAAATAATCATCATGAATTTCGGTATCAATTTTGTCCCTGTTAACGTCACGACGCTGTCGTTTTCATCGTCAACCCTAGAGCCCGTCAGGCGAAGTCTGGAATCGTTCGAACCGGGTCAGTGTTTAATCCACGAAGCGTTGCAACTGCACCAGGCGCACCGTCTTCGGTGTTGCGGGTGCCCGAAGAAAACGACCAGCGAGAGGGGCACCACAAAAACTGGTCTCCATAATCCAGAACGATGCTCCGTTCGCAATCGCTTCCGGGTCCGGCGTCCTTTGTGTTGTGCCGTGCGTCCCTCGTGATGTATCCCAGAAGCCGGCCATCCACCGAGCCCGGCTCGGCACGCAATGGGGATCAATTTTTCCAATCTTCTCCGATCCCTGTTGTGGTTTCTCCCGCAGCTTTGCGTTTCGATGCGGCTCGGGCCCTGCATTTAGCTTCCGGCAGATCTTTGACCGAAAAGGCATCGCAACTGGGAAAGGGTGCAACAACTCGGGCTTAAAATGAAAATGGGACCATTTCAAAATGCATCTTTGATTCCTCTCGTTCCCGGGCATTATTCTTCATCCGAACAACGTCGAATGCACTTCGGAGGTCGAGGTGCGTTAAGACCCTGGGCTGAAGTTAGGGTTTTGATTCGTTTTTCGTAATCTTCTTTCAATCCTGCCGATTGTGTGCTCTTGGAAGGTGCGATGCCGGTGAGAAGCGTCACGAAGCATGCAGGTTCGATGGCCAGACGGCTGACTGATGGGTTTGCCTTGCGTTTGCGATTGGACGGTTCATCGTGATGGATCGATTGCATGCTTTCGAAAAGTTCCAATCGATTTCTAAACGATATTGGCAGGCGTGTTTAAGCATTACGTGACGAACAACAACTGTGCTGGCAGCTTGTTCATTCAGAAAGTTTCTTCAATCGTTCAGCAGAAAGCTTTTCTAAACTTTCAAACCGTTGTCTTGTAAACACACCTTGCCATAGCTCTCGTTACAATCCCTCAAAGGCCATATTCAGTTATTGTGTTCCTTTTAAACGACTCAAAGGGTGAATGCTGAATGATGTCCTTTCCAGAAGCTGCAATCGTCTCATGCCTGGATGAACTTTTCCAATTGCAGCATGTTGAATGTGCATCTCCACTGCAGTTCATCATTTCTCGCATGGTTAACTCGACCACCACATAATGCCTTTCAGCGTATTTTTATTCATTAAAACTAAGCTCCCTCACAGGTGCAACTTCTACTCGGGTCAAACTTCCCCGTGTACCAGTGCTGGGCAACAAAAAAAACTATCCAAACGCGGCACCTTCCAGCGCGACTAAGACTGCAAGAAACTACTCCATTTGGTGCTCTATACAATATGCAACACTGGCACAACGGCAAAATCTCACACTTGACTTGCAACTCACGAACTCGCCCGCCTTAAGTAGGGATTTGAGTGTGGCAAAGTTTAAATTCGCTTTGAAGCAAGTGCAGCAAGTAACGTCCGCACGCCGTCCGGTGCAACGAAAAGTTGTGTGCAAAAATAAGAATCTCAAAACCGGACGGTAAGCCGCTCCGAAACACGGCCCCCGTATCGGTCGCTTTCCGCCGGGCTGAAACACTTCCAGAGGATTTTCTTGCCGGAAGCGAAGGAAAATCCGTAAAGATCACAAGCAACACCGCCAACAACAGCCGGGACATCAGCGGGAAGCTGATCAAAGCAACCACAAACACACATGACCCACCGAAGCAGGAAGCTCTGGCCGGGGAGGGCAATTGCGGACAAATAGCGATTGAGCTGTTACACCGCAGCGCATCCTCACCGAGCGCAGGAGGAACGAAATTTGCTGCACAAAACCCCGATCGACCCCACGCAGTCGGACAACCGTGGCCGGCTTTATGTCAGCGGGAAACCGCTCCCCGTTACAGCATTTATTGCTCGGTATGATTTATTGGATTAAAAAGAAATAAATTGTAAAATAGAATTCGATTTCGATGCTGGACCGTCCGCGGGGAGGCTCTACAGTGCATGCCGTGCGAGTCGGTGCAGCACGACCGCCGGCGGAACATGAAAGCTTATTCAAAATTATCTACTTCGGTGCATAAATTGAAAAACGGGGTTTGATTTACGGTATGTTAATCTGCTCCACGCGAGACACACCCGGCTGCAGGCGTTCGAGATTCGGCATTCGACGTGTGATGCAACAAGTGTATCTGGTTGGGGCTGCTGTCAATTTTTGGCCGGGTTTTGCCTCTAAAATGCACGACAATCGCCATCGATTTTTATTCCCTATCCCGCACAATTTTATTTCTCTATATCCACACGTTCGGATGACAAAAAACCGTGTTGCACCGAGCGAGAGCCGAAAAAAAGGCCAGCAAAAACGGATTATTCCACTCCACCGTCCACCCCACGTGGAGGAGGAGGCCTCGGCTATAGAGTGGCCAACTCGACAAATCGATTTCAACCCTGCAGCCGGACTAGAAAGTGCTCCCGACCGCGGGCGGGCCCGCGAGTGGTGGATTGGAAAATATTATTATGTGTATTGCGCCGCCATTGCCGGTCGCATTTCGCACCGAGCATGATTTTTATGATGCATTTGGAAAAATAAAACCCACCCGTGGCCCGTGTCGGGTACGGGAAGGATAGAAAGGCCTGGTTCGATTTGATAATTCATAGTCGGTATATTTTTTTGTGCTGCTTCCGTTCTCTTTTCACGTCTCCCGTTTACCATGCGCGGTAGGTGATTTCGTTTTCCAACATATTTTGGATATTAGGCGAATAGTAGATTTTCGTTTTGTAATTCGATTTTCTCGCTCGTGACGTGAGCGGCGGAGGTTAGTTTTTTTTCTGCAAGCGAATTCTTCAGGTGGCAGCATTTTTCATGCGAGCGTGGACACACAAATTCAAAATAAAAGTTTACACTTACTGTGGGCTGGAATGAACACTCCTGGCGGTCGTATTTGGGGCCAAAAGACGCCCAGAAGACAATTTATAGCATTGCTTGATCGATTGGGATGATTTTTTTTACCAGTTATGCTATAACTGTTCAAGATATGTAACCCGTTCCGTATGTGATCTTGTCTCTTCCATTTCAAACAGTTTAAGAACATTTCTTAAATTATGAGTAAAATAAATTATGTTGGAAAATCGTTTTTATAAATCACCAAAAATTTCTGCAAGTTTCGTTAAAAAGTTAAAATTTTGGAAATTACATCACTTCAAATCTCGCGAAACAAGAGAAAGAGGGAAGGTTTAACACTAACGAACAAATCGGGTGTCATTTGACACTGTTGCAACTTTGACCTTGGATAATTTGCAGCGGTTAGAGTTTTCGACAAACGGTTTTCACTCAAAGTCTTATATTTTAGCGATTTTTTTTAAGTTTTTAAAAAATTTAAATTCATTCGTGTAAATCGATTTAATGCACAACATTGCTCAGGCTTTGATTGTATACTGTGTTGTATGAATCTAAGGTAAACTGTGTTTTTCAATCATTTATTTCGAAGATGCGCACAACTCGTAAAAATCAAATCCAATCTGTCAACAAAAAAAAGTCTTCCATTAGTTTTTAGTAAGCCAAATGCGATAGTATTGAGCAACAAATTGTATTTTAGAAATTTCCATTTTTTGTGTTTTTAAAAAATGTTTGAGACAACTTTTTCCATATACAAAACTTTACGTGAAAACTTTACGCATTTTGATAGCTTCAGCCGTCTTCGAAGGAATGAAGCTCAAATTAGCAAAAGTGTCAATTACCACTTCAAACGACGATTAGTGCCTAACACACGGAAATGCCCACACATTGGGACATTATTGGCGATAGATTTTTGGATCGACGGCAGGTAAAAAAAAAACTCGTTTGCACCGATGTGGGTTTTATATTTACTTAAAATTCTACGCATTCATCCGACCCGGGCGGGTCGGTTTTTAGTAATCCGCACTAAAATTACGTGCCCACTCCGACACGGACTGATTTGACGTTCCGGCTATGAATACGTTTTATTCGCCACCGTCGACCGCGCACGGAATAAACAAAACCACGAACACTTTCGAAAGCCGCGGCCATTCGAGACGAGATTTTTCAATTACAGTGTAGAGCGTGTAGTATGTATAAATATACGTATATAAAAACGCCGCTTTCCTTAATACGAGAGGGACGAGAAAAAGACCACGCGCCCGAGCAGGATGCGCTGCCGCTGCTATTGCTCGTTGCGGAAGCGTTTCAGCTCCTGCATGATGTTGTGCAGCAGCGGTGCCGTCGAAAGTTCCGACGACTGGAGAACACTTTGCGGTGCGGTTATCCGTGCCACCTCGATGCCACCCGCCGGCCCCGTCGGTGTGTGGAACGGGCCGGCACTCATCGGTCGGACCAGCGGGGAGTGGGTGCCACTGCTCCAGGCACCACCGCGTCCGCCTCCTGGGGCCGGTGAGGGAGGATGTTCCGTTCCATCCGCGTTCCTACGAACCGGGGCGGCCGTTACCGGGCGGATGGTGGCCGAAGAGGATCGGGACGTTTCTCTGGAAGGAAGGAAACCCCAGAGGAGGTGTCAATTCAGCCGGTTCGAGAAAGATAGCAAGAGTAAAAGCGTGTATGTGTGTGAACTTCGGTTCCGGTACCGAATCTACCTTACAACGACAGCTGATTTGCCGCGGTTTTCCACCGGCCGGATGACGCCGGGCAGTGGGATCGAGTTCTTTTGCTCCTCCTCGCGCTCCGGCCCGTCCGTGTACAGCTGGATGGCACCCTCAAGCAAACCCTCGAACCGGTTCCGCGTCACGACCGGATCACGCATCGGGCTGGCTATCTCTGGAAGGCAGCAGGGCGGAAGAAGTTGAAAATTATAGTAGTCGTGACTAACTGGGCTAGCCAGCAGATAGGCTATATAAAACGTGTGTCTTGCCCTGTAATAACGATTTGTACTATAATAACGATTTATTAACGATTGTTTTGGTACCTCATTATTTATCATGATGAGGGCATACATTTTGGCGTATCTATGGCGTATTTTCTGTATCTCCCTGAATGTATGCAACCAGCACGTCAAACGATTTCTTGGCACATTTTTAACATATTATTTGATTAACTTTCAAAACACTATTAAGTTGGGTATTCACTCTGGGCAAGCAAATCGTTTCTGAAAGCCAGATAAACGGTGTATAGAGCAAAGTCTACAGATGTGTATTGAAGTATCAAATCACGCCCCAAAAGAATGCCCTCTTCATCACACTTTCACTTCGTTAATGCTCTACGAATGCTTCCCTTTAATCAGGCGTCGATCCTTACCATCCATCTCCTTCTTATGCATCTGCCACACGATCGGCCCGACAACGCCCGGGTCGGCGCCGTCACTCTGTGTCCGGGCGAGATGTACCTCCGTGTCCGTGTTGTACTGACTAGTGCCCGCCGTGTCCGGTCCCGTCGACTTCATACCATCGACATACACGTCCGACTGGTCGAGGTGGGTCATGGTGACCGGCTCCAGGACACGACTCAAAGGTTCCGGTACGAAACACCTACGACGAGAGCAAGGTAAGCTTATGTCAGTCTCCATGTTTTCCGCAAACTGTTTCTAAATCTTTGCTAAACCAGACCAATAACTTAAGGCCACCTTGCTGTTGGAAAATGAACAATTTAACAACGACTGAATCACATAACGACTTTCATTTTTTTCTTATACAGAAAGCCATCCGTTGTCTGAATACTATTACCAGGTCAAGGTTGTCAGGTTGTCTGAATGCCAGGTCAAAATGATAGTCAAGTAGACCGATAGAAAATTGGTAAAAATAGGTTCAATAAATTCGGTGCACCATAAAATCGTAGCCTCGTAACGTATCGGGATATAATTTATATTGATTTGAATGAAAAAAAAACGATTTTTGTTGGTGCTTGACTACTGCCCTTATTCACCAACACATGGAACTTGGGCTCCAAAAAGTATTGTTCATAGAGTTTTGTTTTATGTTTTCAAGATTTCGGTAGAATTCGGTAGAAAAATACGGATAATAGATGTTTTTTTAAGCGATTCAAACATAGATTTTGGAACCATTTTACAATGGAAAACATGAATTAGATGGATTGATTAGAGCATGACATTTAAAGCTTCTAGATATTGATTGTTATAAACACTCAAATCCCACGAAGAAAAGGCTTTGATTTGAGCTAGTAAACTGAGAGTGTAGACAATTGAAAATGGCTTTTAAATTTACAGATTTGTTTAGACTTTCTATAAATATCTTATGTGTTTGCTGATTCTTTCCTGTGCTACTTTTGTGTTATTTCAAAGAGGACCGATGTTGCTCATAATGGTCGTAGCGAACAGAAAGCGTGGTAGGTTCTTCCCTTGAAGTCGTTTACACAAATAGGTAGCCCGACTCCAAAACCACAAACTAGCAGCCTTCAAACCGGGCCAAATTACCCGACATTGACATTGACAGCAGTGTAAATGTAAAGCGTAACCGGTGCCGGTACCCATTGCTGCACGCTGCCGGTCGCTTCAATCCACGCCGCTCCTCGAAGCGGCACGCTCGGCCAAACACTCACCTAGGAAAACTCTTCACCGACGCCATGCTCAGGTACGATCCAATGCTGCCGGAATCCACCGACACGCCACCACCACCGCACTGCTCCAGCACGCGTATCTTGTCCCGGTTCAGGGCCTCCACCGGCAGGCCGTGGCCGTCGCCGTACCCGGCCAGCGGCTTGCGCCTCAGGTAGTGCTTCAGGATCACGTCCGTGTTGAAGGTCTCACTGTGACCGTACGGGCCCGGCACCAGCTGCGGCTGGCGGCCGTCGAACGAGCGATCGCTCGGACTAGCGCTGCTGGCGGTGGTCGTCGTCAGCGGACTCCGCGGCGGTACCAGCCCAGCACCGCCCTCGAACGATCCGACACGATTCTCGCCGAGGTACTTCCGGCGCCGTTTGTGCTCCTTCTTCGGCTTCTGCACCGAGGCGTACACGTTCTCCGGGGCGCCGCCGTGCCCGGTCAGGAGCGACTGGAGGTGGAACTGCTTCTGCAGCTTGCCGCTAAGACTGACCGACTTCTCGTCCAGCAGCTCGTGGTGCTGTTGCTGCTGTTGGAGCTGCTGCTGCTGCTGCTGATGGTGATGATGCTGGTGATGGTGTTTCTGCTTGCGCTTCGGATAGTACACGGACGAGTCGGACGAATAGCTCGAGGACGACGAGGTTGGTCGGGTCATCGGGGGCAGCGGGAAGTGGATCGTCGGTGAGGGTTTCTGCGCGATTAGGCTCACGTTTGCCGACGGGTCCCGCGTGTACGGCGACGGGTGTCTGCTACTACCACTCTCACCCGTCTTGAGCGCGTTCAGCTCTTCGCCGATCGTCCCGGGCATCACGAGTGCCTGCGTCGACTCCAACCTGCAAGCGGAGAGACGCGAATGAACCACCGGGCTCGTACGTAGGACTTGCCCACCCCCCAACTCACTTCTTCAGCTCGGTGACGTGCTTCCGTTTGCCACGCGCCAGAAGGAACAGGCCCACGCACAGCACGACGAGCAGCAGGGCGGCCACGCACGACACCACGAACAGGCTCGGATTCTGGCCGATCAACGCTATCACGTTGCCGTTGCCGTTCTGCGTCGACGGTATCAACGGTGTCGCCTGGGGCTCCTTCAGATATGCTGCCAACGGAAACCAGGAACGAGAAGAAAAAAAAACAAACAACACGAATGAAAGCCGCATCCCCATCGCGGCGTCGTCGCACAAAAACCCGCCACGACAAACGAGTTCGAGTCGTGCGGTTTTGCCGGGCCGACGCGGGCGGTTATTAGCGGTCAGTTTACGCGGCATCGGTACGTACGGTCCGCCTTGAGGTACACTATCGTCTCCAGCACGTGCTCCATCTCGTCCTGCGACATCAGCTTCATGTCCTCGGCGGCCGTTGTCGCCAGGACGGGCAGGCCGCCCACAAACACGGAGTAGATTATTTCTGTTTGGTTAAGGTGCGGCCTAGAGAAGAGCGGGAGCAGCGATACGAAACGGTGTAATCAGTGTTAACTCGTCTGATGCTTTCGTTGTTGCTTAACCAAAATCCATGCTAAACCTGCTAAAGAGCGACATGAACGCACTGTTTGCGGTTTGGTTCTCGAAGTGCAGTATTGTCTCTCGAGCATTGCATACTTTCCGGGGCAAAAGAGCAAAGACAGCAGAATATAAGCGGCAAATACGAAAAACGCTTTGCTTTGAAAATCGGAATAACGCTTTCTTGATGGGAATACTCTCGCAATACAACTTAATAAGCAAACGTTATTAAGAGTTCGCTTATTATTGCATTACTGCTAAAAGATTGCATATTTTTAGGCTGATTTCTCCAATTAACTACAAAAGCAATCCACTACACAAAATACAAAAGAAAATATTCATCATACTGATTGTTAGGCCCAAAAAGGGAACAAACATAATTTTTTCGCTTATTGCATACCTTCAGGGGCAATATTTGAAATTCAATTTTAAAGCATTATCGGTCATTATTTTCTAATAAAATTAGGTAATCCGTCAACTTGGGATTATTTTACAACGTAGTTTATCAATAATATTGCATAAACTTGCACAAACAAAATGGTTTAAAATTGAAATATTGTATTGTAGGCCGTTTGAGCGATCGAGTGAAAGTAGGCGTGAAATTTTGGTATTTCTGTAATATTGAACAATTATACCGGCCGGATTACAATGATTGAAACATCAGTGGGAATGTGTTGCCTTCGAGCGATTCGGGGTAATATGAATATCAACTCTTGGAAAATGAAATGCCCCATATTTGGGTGTTCAAAACCCCACTATTCCGATGAGTATTTGTATTAACTATCCGTGGATGCCGACATTTCACGCCCACTTTCACTCGATCGCAGTATTTGACCAACCAAAGCGGTCAAGTTTGTCAGTTTGCCACTAGCTTCACGCGTATCCGCCCAGTACGCTTTAAATTATCCACTTCAAAGCTTCAACGGCGCTCGTCCTACATCCTAGTTCCGCTACATGCGTCCTACATTCCTAGTTCCGCATACAACAAACAAAAAAATAGCAAATCCCCCACAATTGCACTACAGTACGGGGCGAAACACACGCCCCACCAGCCCCCCAGGGTGGCCCAGGAGGCAGCGCGGCGACAAAAACAAAGCCCTCCAGGCTCCAGGATCAAAAGCATATTTTTCGCGTTTCAATCTTCCCCGGTCGGGCAGCTCGGAGCGCAACTCGAGAACCCACAAGTACGCACTTACTTCGCCTGCTCACCGCCGCCACCGCCGCCGCCGCCACCGCCTCCTGCTGCCTTCTGTCCCTGCAAGCGATTGTTTGCGCGGCCAGCGTCATCCATCGACAATCGATCCTCCTCCCGCAAGTGGGTGGTATTGTGTATCAGAATCCGCACTTTCCGCCGACCGGTCGAGTATGCGTCCTTGTCGTGATTGCGCCTAACCACCGTCCGGTCGGGACCACCGCCGTCGCCACCGTCGGCGGCACCGTTCAGCGCGCTGAAACGATTACCAGGATACACGGGAATACATACGTGAGCGTAGGGTGGGGCATAGTGGGTGTGCGCGCGCCACATGAAAGGACACGGAAGCCATTTGTTCGAGAATCGAGAGCCAAATCGCTCGAGAGGATATGCGCGCGTTCGCTTCACCCACCCCCCTGCACCCCCCGTCGAAGTAGGTGGGTGGGTTTTGTTTTCGGGTTCTGTGTTTGTGGGCTGCGATGCGTTTCGCTCCACTTGCAAGTGTGGGTGTTTGGAGTTTTTAGACGTCAAGCTAGGAACGCAAGCGACTCCCCGTCAGGACGTGAGGGATGGGAACCGAAACGGGGACAACGGAAAAACAAAAGAAAACCAGGACATATGGCAAACAATGGAGCCGAGCTCGGTTTGAGTTCCGAACGGGCGCACAGGGTGGTTGGGTGGCTGGATCGCGGCAACATACCGTAGCTGCTCGTCCGACTCCTCGCTGTCCCGGTCCGGTGGGCGTTCGCTTCCAATGACTTCCACTACCGGCGGCACCGGCAGCACGTCGGACCGGACGGACGGAATCTCTCCGGTGTCTCTTTTGTGGCGGATTTTCCCGCGCCGCGCCCGTCGTCGCCGTCGCTCCAGCCGCTCGTACGCGGCGACGTGCCCGTTCAGCAGCAGCGGCAACGGATGACCGGAAGCTGGCTCCGGTTTCGTTCGAACTGCAGCAGCGGCCTTTTGTTGCGCTGCCGGGCCTCCGTGCGGCGAGGGATTTCCGTGAACAGCCCGTTTGGTGCGCCCGGCCTCTTCACCCGACGATGGCGGCTCGGGTGTACTGTCGGTGCTCTGCTGCTGGTTGACGCTGCTTCCGTTGATTCCGAGATGTAACGCCTGTTGCCTGCGCACGGGTAGAAGTCGTCGGTGAGTGAGTGAGTGAGAGAGCGAGCTTTCTTACCGTGTCGACTTACCTAGCGAACGCAACCCGATACAGCTTGGCCAGTTTGCCCTCGAGCGCCGGATAGTCCGGCCGTCCGTACAGCCCGCCGATGACGGTCATCAGCCAGAAGCGGCGGTCCGTGGGCGTAACGCTGTCGACGGCGTGCCCGTAGTCGTCGTCGTCCGACGGCAGCCGGTCCGGCTCGTCGCCCCGGTCGGACCCGGCCGGCGGACAATCGAAGATGCACAGGTCGTCGTACCCGTCCGGGCCGCTGTTGCGATCGATGTACACGGTGGCGACGACCGTGGCCGTCTTGATGATGGCGTCCTCACTGATTGGGAAGCGCTCGAACGGGTTCAGCACGGACGTGGGGCCATCGCCCGACCCGGTCCAGAAGAAGTCCCGGATGTCCTGATCGGTGGCTTGCAGATAGTTACCGATGATGTAGCCATCTACGGGGAGCCGGCGAATGGAAAGCAAACCGAAACGATTGGGAGTGACTGATTGGGAAGAGCTTGTGTGGGAAATGTTCGAACATGCGTACGACAAACCCGTTTCAACATTGCATTGTGATATCATGACACGATTTCACGTGATTGTGTAGTCTATTTAGAAGTGATGCGAATGATTCTTAGTATGAAGTCGTGAAAATAGCCGGCAAAGACATAGTCTTGGGATGTACAATAATGAGGTTTTAAAAGTATGGAATAATTAAAACTTAAAATCTTCAAACTGAACAAAACGCTCATTGGAAGATGTTTGTATTATACATTTTCTGACAACGATTTATCGGATATGCTGATATTTTAAAGTATTTTTAAGTTGTATTTTCTCATATATGCTTTATTGTGAAACAACCTAAGCGACCATCTCTCGATGATTCTGATTGTGTTCTTATTGTTATGATTCTTACTTATTCAGTATCTTATACTTGATACTGATACTTACTGTTAGTGATATTATGTAAGCCCAAGAAAGACCAAAAGATTTAAAATTTTGGATGATATAGACAAAAGTGCATAAAATAAGTAAATAAAACAAGAAAAGTCATATATGCCACTATCGTTGAAACGAGCGTACCAATGTTGAGATGTGCTCTCTGAGTAAGAGTTAGTGACTGAGTCAAATCTTTACAAACGAACGAGTTAACACTTCATATATAATTCTAATAACTTTTTTTGGGAGTCGTTACAATCTAACTCCCTCAGGAGTGAGCTACTAATCGCCTCAGGGATTCGAATCCTAAAAGAGCGAATGAGAGTCGTAGAACGAGCGAGAGCTGCTAAACGAGTGAGATTGTAATCTAACACGTTCACTCAATAATCTGGTATTAGATAACCCTACGGCTAAGTGTAACTCGTTCGCGAACGAGTTAGATTATAACGACTCTCGAAAAAGCTGCTAAACTATTCGAATCCCAACGGTGAATGGGTAAGAATGAGTAAATTCCCTGAAAGGAGTTGTTATTCTCATTTTCGACTAAAAATACAATATATGCGATTTAAAGAAATCACATGTCATTGAAGCTTTTTCTTTGTTTCTGATAAGAAATTCCATCTGTGAAAAAAAAACTTAGACATTAAGTCTCGTAGAAAATTACAAATGATAAATGAATGATAAATGAAAAATGATATTCAAATCAAAGTTTAAACTTTAGAGTTTTGCTCTATCAAGAAAACCCAGTAAATCGTCGCTCTAGTATCGTGATTTTAGATCGAGAACTTTCACTTTAAAATTAGTACCAGCACAAACACATCACGGTATGACGCATCCCAAAATACCAGTAAACAAACTCATAAAATCTCCATTTGAATCCTTCTTCCACAACAAGTTTCGACATATTTGGAAAGACTCTCCACGCGCGGGAAAACAAAATCTGCAAAGCATGTCAAATCGCTCTCAAGATCACGCACACACACTCACACACACACTCCAGAACGCTCCGCATGATTTATGGCCGCCCGAGCATTGGCAATCGAATCAAAATAATATTAATGCACGAAGACATGAGCACTGGAGGAGCTACAGCTACACCGCGCGAAAGATTTATGCGATTTTTGTGCGTAACAGTGGCGCGGTTTTGGAATTTAGATTCCCCTCTCTCTCTCTCTCTCTCTCTCTTCTCCCTCCACACAAGACCAAACCAGTACCAACCAGAGCCACAACAGCAAAACAAAACAAGAAAAAAGCAAATCCACTACAACTAGAGCGTCTTGTTGACTAAATGGCAGATTTCGCTGAGGAAACATATTGCTTACAGCGACGGGCAACACAACAACAACACCGCCCGCGCCGCGATCGGCTCCCCGCCGGCCGATGGTTTATGGGAAAGTTTTCCGCTTATTCGCAAACCCGAAAAAATCCCCCCACCGCGCCCACCGCCCACACGCTTTTCGCGCGTTTTCGCTGAGCCGACAGGAAAAACGGTGAGTGCGGCGCGTTCTGCAATTGGCCGGCAACCCGATCCGACGAAGTGAGATGGAGGGGGGAGGGGGGTGTTCTGATCCTACATCCGGTAGTAGTACGCCAGCTGCGCCGTCGGACGACTTTCACCGGAAATTGAGCGTGCGGAATGGAGCGTGTGATAGCTGCACGGGAGGGAAAAACTAAAAGTTTGGCCCACCGTTTGCGCAAGTTATGAGAAATTGCCCCGTCCGCTCGGAACCCTCCGTCTGCCACACACACACGCACGCACACAGGCCCGAATGGTGAGTGATGGTGAACCAGCCAAGGGACGGAGAGGATCCTAAATGGATCCTGGAGTCTTCCAGGCGGTCGGGGCACGAGGAAACGCGCTCCGGCATGCGGACCGGTATCAATTTACTTCCGCATTTACACGGTTATCGATTCAACAAACATAAGTTGCCCGTACTGAGTCGAAACGAAACATACACACACACACACGAGCCGGTCGGTCGGTCGCTCCGGCAACATTCGACGCACCGTGTGCGACGGGGAGCACGGTGGGTGGTCGTCGTCCGGTGCCGATACACGGATTGCTTCACTCCCACCACCCAGGGGGTGGGTTCTGTTTGGGTTCTTGGATCGCATTAATCGAACCCCCTGGTTACGGGAAATAAGCATGCAACAACTAACTCAATGGATCGAATGCTTCGATACCGGTACGGTGGGGTGGGGTGGTTGGGCGGAGGTGGGGGCCTGCATTCGTGATGGTTATCGTGGCTTCTAATCGCCTTAATACTGTACCTCGTTATCTTCTGCAGCGTACCCGGATATAGTTACTCGGGGGTTATGGTTTGTAGTGAGATATTGTGTCTATTAACAAAGTTTCTCATTTTCTCAAAGGCGGACTGTGCGTGGTGTTTCGGGTTCCAGTTCATGCCAGTTCATCGAAATAAAGAACCGGTGCAATCACTCAAGCGACATGGTGAGCTCGGTTTAATGTTCTTCGTGCAATTGTGGGAAGACAAACATCAAGTAGATGCAAGCAAATAGTCAACTGAATGTTCTGCCCATCACAGCTGCATTTAGAGGAAAAACTGTTTAGCCTCAACACTGTTAACACAAGTAGAGTCGTTCTGTGTTTCAATGGTAATGAATGATATTGGACTTCAGAGAAATTGTTCAAGAAATGCAAAGTTTTTTTCAAATTCTAGCCATTTATTCGACATTAAGGAAATCATATCCTCAAACCTTCAGCCTGTTATACCACAAAGAAGAAGATCCTCGTAATGCAAACGTATCCCAGACAAGCAGAACTCAATGTAATGGATAATGGATCAACTCGGTATGAGTTGAACTAAACTTCAGTAGAAACTCAAATCCGATAGAAAACATAAATCTCATTTTAACTTTTATTTTAAAGTAAAATTCGCCCTTGTCCTCTTTTCATGTTGATTTTACTGTTTCAGTTTCTGATTCTACTGAAAGCGTTCAGTTTGAACGGTAAGTTTTGCACCTTTTGTGATATTATCAATTCAAAGACAGCGAAACTTCAAGACATTCGCTTATTAAAATTCCTCAATTGAAATTTTACTAATATGTTAGCTTCCATGCAGCATTTTAATTCGTTTATCAACATTCTTCCATAGTTTCGCGGTAAGTTTAAATAAATTTAGTTAGATATTCCAAAAGAAAATAATAATAATTAAACAGGTCCCGTAAGAACTGGAAATGGTTGAATAGCGCAAAGCTTATAATCACAAATTACAAATGACAAATTCCTGCCAAAGTCTAGTTCTAAATCTAGTTTATTTGATATGTTTGTCTGATTTTTATATTATAGATTTTTCAGAACAGATTAGTAATTGTATTAGATAGATCATGATTCTAGCAAACAGCCTTCTTGTGTCGTATTTATCAATATGCATAAGCTTTTATCAACATTTTTATAATATTTTATGATCGTTCGATTCTTTGACCTCCACCCACCATTAAGGCTTTTAAAGGTTAAACAACGGCTCGAGTATATTTTACTCAAAATCCCCGCGCTAAACGATTCCCTCATCCCTCCCCAGCCCAGTAAAACAGTTAAAGAAACCCCACCTCCCGACAACCGACCCGCTTTATCGCACGGAAACATGCCGGACAGGAACAAACCGTCGAACAAATCGCTCCGGCGCGCTCCCGGCGCTCCAAACGCGGGTCATCCCTTCCGGGGGCAATCAATCATCAATGGGCCGTTTTGGCCACTTTTGAGCCGCAGCCACCATTGAACGCAATCCCAAACCCACACGGCACGGAACTAGCCGAATGCGAAGAATTCGGGAATTGATTCGCCCCGTTTGTTTTGCTTCTCTTTTCCGCGCCCGACCGGAATCGAATCCGGCTCCATTAGTCCACCGGTTCCACTTTAATGTCTTCGCCACATTCAATATCCGATTATGTGTTCGGCTTACATCCTTCACGATGCGCCACGATGAATCGACCGATTGACCGAAAATAATATTGACCGTATATTTATTTTACACGCACACGCCTCGCCTCCCTCCATCCAGTTTCTTTTTTCCCCTCTTTCCCCATGGCATCCGGTGCTGATGGTGCGCAGATATTTCACCGGAACGTAAAACGCATAAGACGCAATCCATGCCGAAAACGATAAAAACGGCCTCCCACCAGTTCCATGCGCGCGCCCGAAAACGCTTAGTTTATTTCCGCTAAATTAATAATTCTCTTCCAAAAATCAATCTTCTTTCCCGAAAACCCCGGTAGGTTTGATCCGAGTGGGGGGGAAGCGACAAAAAAAAACAACAAAATCCCGAACAAAGTACACTTAAAATTTATCATCCCCGCTGGCGGGCTGATGGATTTTCCGGCCGTCCGACGCGCGGAGGACACACTCATGCGTAAATGATGATGGACTTCCCGGAACGGGGCGCAAGGACACAGCCATTTTCCGCGGGCGGTGGGGGTGGCGAGTTCTCTAAGCTCGCGCGACCAGTCGGACGGCCGCCATTTCAGTAATAAAACACTTATCTTGGATTAAAATCTGCCAATCGATTGAATTGACACCGTCTCACTGGCCGGGCTTAAAATGACGGACGCATCACACTGGCCCGCGCTTGACTTCCTCGCCAGCTTTCGCCGAAATCCGCGTTCGCGTTCCATTCACGCATACAAACACGGACAGAGAATGGCCGCGAATCCGGCATCCGGGCTCATAATTCTTCGCGCCGAAATTCAATCGGTTTTCAAACCGCCGGCCGGCCAAAAACATCGGAACGGACCCCGCGAAACCGATCGATTGATCGACGGCCGACGACGAGTCGATAAATTTGACGATGATTGGGGAAGCTGTCCGCCGAGGGCTTTTTTTGTTGGTTCTTTGCTTCCACATCCACGTCGCCATTTCGAAATGGTTTTAGTCAGCTCTTCTACCAGGGAAGCTCGACTGGGCACGTTGCCAAAACTGAACCCGCGGCCTGCGTGCGTGCCTGTGTGCGTTTGTTCCGGGTTCATCGCTCACCCCGGCGCAGGTAAGCGTGATTTAAGTGTCGCCCAATAAAATCCATCATCGCAGGATGCGCATCGCGTCCGGCACCGCTCGTGCCGAGGTGTCGCGCGATGCCCGTAGGCGGCTTCGTTCGGGCCGTCCCCACGGCAATCGATCGGTCACGCGTCCACCCGCGGAGCCAGCCGCGTATCGATATCAAATCGGCATCACTCATCACCTGGTGACGGGTCGGTTTGCGACCGGCCGGGTCCGGCCAGCTGCCGGTTGACAATCCCGGCTGCTCGGAGCCATCTGCCGCAAAGCTTTCGCACGTTTACGGACGCAGCGAATGGTGCCAACGATTCCAACAGGCCCCGCGGGGGCTGGCAAGGCCTCAACTCATTTGAGCGCCACGGTGGATTAATATCCGTTGCCGGGGCATCAAAATTAGATCAACGCTCGTTGAATCGAAATTTGTCAATAGAGACCCAACCGACGCTCGACGCACGGCCACGATACAGGAAGTGGGCCCGGCGCGCGACTACGGGCAACAGCTGTTTCGGGCGGAGTTTCCATGGCCGGCGCGCCCTCAGTGGATCACTTTATAATGGTTCATAATAATCGCTCGCGAGTGTGTTTCGCGGACGGATTCGGCAGCTGCTGCAAACTGCCAGAGCCAACACCGGCGGGTTTGGGTTGCATTTATGCCGATGATGCTGCAGCTGGCAGATGCACCCACGGGTGATAGAGCCACCGGAGCCATTGATACGTTTCACTTAATAAAGGACACGCGTTGTGTCTGCTGCCAGTAAATCCGCGTGCTGAGAGAATGGCAAGTCACACATAAATTTATTATTCTTTTAAAGGATATCTAATGCTGAGCTTTTGGGAATTGATAGTTTTGAAATCTTGTGTTGAACTTTTAAATATTATATATTATTTATGATTTATTCTGTGTTATAATATTTAATTTTACTATAATAATCACCTCATTGGAGTTCATCATTATTAAAGCATATGTTAAATTGAGGTTTTAAATAGTACAACGTGTTTTTGATTTTTTTTCTCAAACTTTGGTTCACTCCAATCGAACTATTAGCTTGCAAAAAAAGTATTTGCAATACTTTTCAACAATCATTTCCTTCGCTGTTTTATAGAAGCACCTAAAATCCTTCATTCAGTTTATTTCAGCTTCAAAACACATCATTTCTGACATTAAACTCTCTGTCTCTTTGTCTATTATCTATAAATTGTAGATTATGCATACGTATTGGATTGTAATATCAAAGAAATATTATATTGTCTGTAGTTTTTTGACATTGTTTATTGATTGGTATATTCCATAGAAGATCCAAGGATTTAAATACACTAGACTAGAAAAGAAATATATTTTCTGTACTTTTTTACTTAACTTATTGATTGGTACATTACATAAAAGATCCAAGGACTTTAATGCACAAGACAAAGTGTACTGTAGATTTAAAAACATAAAAACAAGATAAAAAAAATGAAAAAATTAACTTGGAGTAGCTGACACAAACACATGCATAAAAATAAATATATATTAAATATGGAAAATGCAATGAAAAGAATGGAAAATTTGATGCAATTTTTTTTACAGAACGGACGATAAACAAAGAAAACAATTAACTGACACATGATTGTTTAAATATTGAAATAGTGAATTAAAAATATAAAAATATTTATATGACCGATGTTAAATCGTAGTGTGATCAGTGCAAACGACTAGGTGGTACGACTTAAAGATAATAAAATTACAGCAATCTTTTAAAAAGGACTTCGAATAATTTAGTTAAATCAAATAATAAAATATCTGGCCATCTGGTTTGCGATTGTTAGTAGAATGTTGGATTGAAGGATGTTAACATCAATCCAACATTCTACTAACGATCGAAAACGTATATCTGTCAGTTTTGATTTTCCAACGACTCATGTCCACAAATAGATCTGAAGCTACGCCACATCATTAAATTGGTATTCAAATGAAACAGTGGATTTTCGAAACGTATATTTGGAAACCATATATCTACCACAGCCAAAAGAAAGCACAATAGAAGGAGAGAGAGAGAAAAAACAATCCATGCGACAAAATGAAAATGCACAGCCTAGCACACTATTTAGAGCCACCGCATGTTAGCTTGTTAGTTTCACCGGTAGCACCAACGTCAAGTGTCAAAATGACCCATCAAATAGTTAATGTCATTTCGCTTGGTTAAAGCGAGAGAGACAAAAAAAAGACCCCGCATTGAACAATTCCAACGCGACCACAACATTTCGAGCGCTCCGAGCGATCCAAAAATTGCGACACTAAGCAAAAACGCGTGTCGCAAAACGGACACATTGTTCGATTATTTGCCGTCGGTCCCCCTATTTCGAGCCCATCGGACCCTGCGGACGGTTCAGACCTGCACAAAAGCAGCAACTGCAACAAAAAAAGCCCCTCATAACGCAACACAACAGCGCACAAAATCTGCTGCTAAAAATCAGACCACTAAAAAGTCACATGAGCATCATTAGCCGTTAGCAGTAATGGGATGCGAGAACCATCCATCGGAACGCCGCCCGCCCGGTCGAAACCCCAGCTGCGGCTGGGGATCGGGCCTCCAGAGGCCGATCATCATCCGGCAGCGGCAGCAGCAGCATCGTTCGGTGACATCGTTCAACAGCGTCCAAGCCACAATTCAATTCCCGTATCATAATAATGCGTCGCCCGTGGTCCCCTCCATCCCCGCACGGGGGAAACGCTCCGGGTAATCTACAAGAGATCTACGTGGCCGCCCCGTACGCCCCCACCCACACCGACGCGTACCCGCTGCTGGAGCGACATCAACCGTGAACGGGGGACAATGCGCCTGTGGCCCTGCACTGCGGCCCGTTCTTGCCGCCATTTTTCGGTGGAAAATAGATTTGCTGTTAATTTATTTCCCGCGGCCCCCTCTCCCCCTCACCCAGCACCTCTTGTCGGTCGCACCCGGCCACACTTAATGCTGGATTGTGCTGGACGCGATTGTCCCCGGGAACGTGCGCTCTGGGAAGCGGCTTTTTATGTTAGCAAAATTATTACTCCTCCCGACGGCGGAGGCCCGGAAGGTGTCGTGGTGATGGGGAGGAAACATTTCTAAATCTGTGAGTGTGCGCGCGAGTGTATGTGTGTGTGTGTGCGAGAGCTTCCGCAGACAAAATGATTAGCGTTTTGATGAGTTTTCACTGGACCAACTGTTGAATTCGAGATATGGTTTCAGATCGCATCGTGCGGAAATGATTTCGGTTTCGTTTAGCATGGTTAAAACCAATTCTTCAAAAAAAAATCTTACTGATCCAAGGCTATTCAAATTAATTTGTTCAATATTATTATTTTTACAACTGTAACAATCGTTTAAACAAAGAAAACTCATTTCGATCAAATTGTGCTTCTCTTCAGCATAAATCACTTTAGTGAATTTTTACATCATATTATATTTTTATCCGCTTATCTAAAGATTAGCAATGTAAGAGCTAGTTTTGTAAGGATGTTTCATGTAACTTTCATTTTAAATTACTGTCACATTCATATTCAAGATGAAATAAAACATTGAGAATGTTTATTATTCAGTTCTGTGGAGTAAAGTTAAACGGCTTTGCGATTAGCCTTTAATAAGTAGCTATTTATTAAAACTTTGATAATAATGACTATATTGTATAATACACCTCCAAACTTGGCACGTGCTAAATTAAGTAGTTATCTGCTCAAAAATATAGTTTTTTCAAGCAGAACCACTTAATTTCTGTGAAAAAATGTGTCAATTTATATTAAAAATCTAACAAACATTTAAACTGATTAATATAAAGGTTATCTTAGAGAAATCGTGCATAACAAGACACTTCATACAAAGGTAAGGAAATTAATTGTTATATGAAATGATCTTATCAATCCTATTATTACATTTTTGGTTAACAAAAGTGAACAAATATCTATCAACAATAAACAATAACACAAATATCAAAGATAAGAACACTAGGGGAAGAAGGCGTATAACAAAGCCCAATATTTGAAAAGAATTTCAATGATTCAATTTAAAGTTTAATCAAATGTTGAAAAATGGCTATAAATGAGATGAAAAAGCATTATCTCTTAGAAGAAAATTTTAAAGTGGTTGGAAGAATTATAACAATTTATGAAACGCGCAAATCTAGAATAAAGAAAAAAAAATGTTATAGCTCTTCTCGCAAAAATCAACAAAAAATATCACGAAACTGAATAAACCTGAAATGCTTCAAGATAAATATAAGATATCATAATACTTAACGACACCTCATCACACAACGAGTTGGAATATAGCTAAAACAAGAAACGTTCCATTGACCGTGCATAATTCCATCCCGTATTCCGTTGCGGAGGGTTTATCTTCGGCAATCCACCTATCCAACCCTTCCACCGGGCAAACGACACACCATATTTGTGCGCTAGAACTTGGGCGCCAGTCAAATAATTGAATTCCTACCTCCAACAGCACCAGCGGCAGTGTGTAGCGTGTAGCATCAGTGGCAAAATCGCAAAAACAAGCCCACATCAGCCAACCAGCCCGTAGCGCGTAGCCCGTAGCCCGGCACAATAATTCCGCTACATCAACGAGCAAACGATTAATTTCCAATCATTGGCAGTTAAGCACGCCAGCATCTATAACGCTCATTTTCCCGAACGGCGGCCGAGCCCGCGGGGCCGAAACATCCCGGCGGGAGCTGCCAGTAATGGGTTTTCCGCGGGCCCTCACACACACACACACAAACGCGTGCGCGCGCGTTTGCCTGCCCGAAATGGCGCAAATAGATCACCGCAAATGTCGCAGCATCACGGGCCGACAAACCCGACCCCACTCACGCGGCCCACCCCCCTGCTCGGACGCCTGATTATGGGTTACGGCCAACCAGCACAAACAATTCCATTCGTTCCGGTCGGCTGGGCTGGACTGGCTGGTCTGGCTGGCCGCCGATGCTGGATACGGTGGCTCTACATCGGTTCTGCGCCGTTTCGACCGTACGCGTGCGGATTAATCGCGCGGCCTGGACGGTGGCCACCTCCGGTGGCTGCCGTGGAGGCCATATTTGCATACATTCAATATATCACCCGCCTGCACGGGCCGCGCTGAAATGAAATTACGCCCGAATCGCACCGTTAATACGCGTGGATACATTATTTCGGGGCCTGCCGAAACTGTCGCAGTCGACGAACCGGAACCATCCCACCGGAGTGGGGTTTCTCGAGAAAACTTTTGATTTAGGAAGCTCCTGGCGAATTCCCCACAGACGCACAGTAAAACTCGATCTCGATCTCCGTCCCCAGCCCCAGCCTGTTCCCCGTTAGTCACCGGGCTCGGCGACCGCGACCTTTTGCACCTTTTGTCCCAGCAGGCCGTGGCAATGTGACGCCATTTGCGCACGAACGCAATCCATTACCGGGTGGCACGGGGAGGTTTTCCGGGACTTCGGGCGTTGTTTTGCGACGGAGGCGTTCGAAATCTATTTTCCCTACCATTGATTCATTTGCGAAACGCTTCGCGGGAGCTCGGACAGGGTGGGAAACATATTTCCTGCTATCGGCTCCTCCCGAGCGACGTGCAAGGAGCGAACCGAACCCCCAATCCGCCCGACTTTTATTCGACATCCTTGCGCACATTTATGGTGCGCTTATTTATGGTGCGCCGTAACAAAACTCATTTTTATACGACTGATCGCACACACACACCCCCATGCAGCCCCCCAATCACTCCCGCTGGTGAATCTAATGGTTCCCGGGGGATACACCAGAACCCGGTTTTCGATTCTTTGATACTCGAATGGAAGTTTTGTCCCCCCCCTCCGCCCCTCTGCCATCAGCTTTTGTTTAGGGCAATTTGAGTTTTCTTTTGGTGGGGGGAAAATATCACCCCGTACTCGTGGGCTCGTCGGAACGTTGGCTCACCTTTTTTTTCTCCGGTGGGCGTTTTTATGCCCGTGTCATCGGCTAGGATGTTCTATTTTCCCGGCACACCGGGCTAACCTCTTCTTGGGCAACAAACGGAATGACTAATGCCCCGCCGGATGGATGGGCTTATGAAAAGTTGCGACAATCTGTTACCGGGAAAAAGGTGGGTTGTCTCTAGCGTAGACGCTAGGTGCACCTGGATAGTGGGTTGATTGTATTATATTACGAAATTAATGCGGTCCTCGCGTGTTTTGCTTCCCGACCATAGCGTCAGCAACAACGGTTCATTTCTTTTGATTTAAAACGTCTATTTCCAATTCCAATTGATTGTTCTATTATTATTATGCAATCTCTACGTCTTTTCTTCTTTATATATTAAAATGTCAGTGCTCCCTGGCAATAAATACCATCAGGCGAGCAAGTAAAGTTTTTTTTATGGAATAATCGAAAATCTATGTTCGAATAAAAGTCTAATGCTTATAGTTTTCTTCCTATATTTCGAATAATATATGAATTTTTACAAACTGGCAAGACTAGTTAAGCTCAATTTTAGTACATGCATAACCAAATTTCGTCTACCTAATAAACCTAATTTTTATCTTCAGCTGCCTTGTTTTAAAAAAATGTTTAGGCATCGGCATCGGTTTCCTTGAAAATTGTATTGAAAGTATGAAGCTACTTCCATTGTATATCCCAGCCCTGTGGCATAAAAGGATTGAATACTCAAAAAGTGTTATCGTTTGATCCTATATTACTTCCATGTGACGTCTTTTCAAGCTGTTTTAGCAATAGTATTGCTTTCAAACTCTGAAATATTATACTACTCCATATCCTTAACTTCCGCAGACGCTAGTATTTTTCACCCTGCTAAAGATATGTTTTTTTAAACAATAGAATAAGACACGATAGGCTCTTGAAAGAGATTTTAATTCGCATTATTGCAGTGGTTTATCTCCATTGAAAAGCTGTTATTCCCTGCTTTCTTGTTTCTGAAATTTGGTGCGACATGTGAGAAACCTCTTTATTCTCTATATAGTGTTTGAACTATTTAGAATATTAGATACATCAGTTTTTTATCTCTAACTGAGAAGAATTGTTCTAGTCTACCTACTGTACTACACACTTTAAAACTCTTAAAAAGACTTAAGTAAGCTTCAACAAATTTATCGACTAGTTTTGCTGCTTGTGGTTCTTAGCTTTTAAACTTGTTACATGTTATCAATAGATAAAAAAATCCAAACAAAAAACAATCAAGAGAAAGTTGATATACCAAGCTAATAATGCAACCTCACTAGCTGCTGCTGCCATGCTAGACTAATTTACAATTCTAATACGAAGCAACTGTCAACAATTAGCACAGAACCGTTTCATTTGGAGTCCAAATTACGGAAAACGCGTCACCTTTGCGGCTCCGTGCAACAAACCCAAAGCAAAAAGTCTCATAAATCACAAACTATGCACCGGAGCACTGCACTGCATTCGAATCCATATAATTGAACCAAAAATGCACGTCAATCTCTCTACCAAAATGTCCCAGGACGCGCGCGCGCGCGCCAATTAGTAGGAAAACGGTGGAGCATTCCAAAATATTACGTCCCCATTTATGGCATCACGTTCGCCGTTCGTGCCCAATGGCGCCGCACCATCGTGTAAACTCCCGGGGAACGTGCGCAACTTACGGGACAAAGAATCAGCCTTCTGTTCCGAAGAGTTCTCCCCTTTGTCATACACTGTGACGGACTGTGTGTCGCAGCTCCTGATGCGTGCTCCGAAAAATGGCCGGGAAAAAACCCCCCGCTGGTGACCGGCAATGAAAACTCATCTCTCGCTTCCCTAATGCCAGTCCGTCGGGTCGACTTGCAGCTGCCAAGCTAGAAGAGCGGATTTGCACCGGCACTGCACTGGCACCAGCTGCATCAACAGGACGGATCGTGACGCGGCAGAACCCGGCGTTGCTAGCCGCGTCGGACAACGCTTAATTCAATTAAGTTGTTGTTTTGCAAGCGTAATTAAGTTGTTTTGCTTCGCCGCTTCATCCCGGCCGCTGTCGGTGCGCCAGTGTGAGACGCCATTCTTCAGCCACCGCGTGCCACACGAGACCACCCGGTGTCATCCGTTTATGTGGCTGGTGCCCGGGTGCGGATGCAAACGAAGAAAAAAGGATGCCATCAGAGAAAGAAACATTACTCGCAACATTCCCGAGCAGGGAGCAGACAAGCGAGAAGAAAATGAAGGAAGATAAAGCCGGAAGTCGTTAGTCACTTCTGCCCGTGCTGCCAATAATGCATCCTGGGCGGATCCGGAAACAGGGGCCATTTGCCTGGCGCTCGCTCAAGCATTTCAATTATCTGTGTCAATCAATCAGCCACCGTGAACGGGGTAAAACAAAAACCCGGACGCGATCGGAACGCAGCTTCTTTCGCGAGAGTTTTTTTGGAGAGGGTCTGTAACTAGAGACACCAGGCATCCGATCAAGCATCCAAAAGGCACACCGGCACAGCATTACCATCCCGGAAGAAGTGACCGTAAAATTGCATTCCCGTAACGTCCGGCCGCGAAGGAGCACATCGCAATAAGGACACATAAAAAAACCCCTCCCGAATCGAGTGGGCCATTAGAATGGCCCGGGGTAACCAAGAAGAGAAGTTTCTGTTTTGTTTCGTCTCCCTTCTGTCGGTCCTAAAATGAGAATCTGGAAAAAAGCGCACGGTATCATCGGCGCGCCGGACAAAAAACACCAACTTACCTCTATTCTCGAACAGATGCGGATCGCTGCTATATCCGTGGGCCGGTGGCGCTACCGCCATGCTCAGCACAAGACCGGAAGCCATCAGCAGCGTCAGGTAACGAAAATTGCACTTCATTATTTCTGTTTGCCTTCCTCATCAATCCGATCCAGCAGCAGCAGCAGCTATTTGGAGCACTGGCGCGATATCTTTGCCTTGCCTCGGTGATACCTTACGCTGCGCTACGTCCTTAATCGGTCCAGTTCGGTCGGTTGACTAACGTCGAGCGTCATTGGCAATCGCGCTCTTTACTCAATCACCACCGGGGAGCGCGGAAGACCGTCACGCCAGCGCCTTCTGCGATAGGTTGGGCGCAAGTCCCGAGCAAGTCCCGCGCTCTAATAGGCACGGTACATAATACGGACAACTTATCTTTTCCTTTCGCCCCACTTCAAAGGATGCGTGTGACGTGTTCGAGCTCACTTTCACTGCACGTTTTTGCCCCCGGTGTGTGTGTACACTCAGCTCACTTTCGTTCGCAATCGCAATTCAATTGGAAGTGTCACCTTTACCGAGCGTTTCTTTCACAAACATTGCGACTCACTGGACAACTGAAATTGTCTGACAGTTGCTAGGTGGCCGTCACTCTCGAGAACATCCAAGTAAGCATTGGCTCGCAAACGTCAGATGACGCCCGTGTATGTTGATTGATTTTTTATTACAGCTCTCGTCGCGCTGCGGACTTAAAACTTCGACACTTCGTTGCACTGTTTACCCAGGCGATTGGGATCATCACTTTGTACGCGGCTTCGTCCACCGAACACCCCGGCCAATCCGTTCACCCGTACCGGAGAGCGCTTCCAAAGAGACTGCCTTTTTTGGGCCCGGAGCCCAATTTCACCTGTGCGCCCCGCGGTGCAGGTATGCGTCCCACACAAACATACACAAACAGGGGACAGGGGTTTTCCTTCCGAACTGCCACTCTTCCACGCCCCAACACAGCCCAACAACGTTCACCTGTATGAGTGTGAGGGTAGTTCTTGTTCCCCCACCTCGGCAGCTCACTTTATTCGTACCAGTGTTGTTTAATTCCATTGTTGTCATGGAAACCGCGCCCGCGCCCCGTCCAACCACCGCACGCTGCGCGGGTTTAATGGACTCCGTGGCGCGCCAAACAACGTTCAATTGACCCCCAAATGGGAGTTCTTGATGGCGGGCGGTGTGGGCGCGGACAGACACGGGAGCGAAACTACCATTGTTGTTGTGCGTCGTCGTCAGGGTGTAGGTGTTGGGCATGTTGTCAAGGGAACAAACAAAACCATACCGTGCGCCAAAACAACGACACATGTAAACATACTGCCGCTGCCGCTGCTCCACACACGCACACACGGCGCGAGTACAGCAGTTTAGGCGGGGTACATCGGAATTACGCCGGGTGCCGGGAGCGGTAGAACACGGTCTGCATGACGCCATGTCATGCTCCGGAGTCGAGCGGTCAGGCGGTCAAGCAGCACGTGGGCACTGTAGGGAATGAGAATAGGGGATAATAAAAAAATGAAATAATTGCAGTTAATATAACAAAAATCTGTAGACTTACTATTCAAATAATTATTAAAAAGTATTTTAATTATTTACATGAGGCGAATTTCGTAGCAAGAGGGTAGGAATGCAAACACGGAAATAAAGGTTAGGCGAATTACCTAAACAATGGCAAAGGT
>KB672490.1:21365296-21380458 GCA_000349145.1 Anopheles dirus
GAAACGTTCGAAAATTCAGTCTTGTGATTGATCGCACAGAGGATAGAGGTGCTTAAGCGAAACATAGAAGAAAAAATAAAGAATGTTAAACGAAAATCACGACAGGCACGTGAGAACCATGCACGGCAAAATGGTTAAGTTTTAGAACATGCGGGGGAATTTAGTACAGCGGAATTAACCCTCTACCCCCGCGTGGTGCTTTCCTTAAAGGGGATATTTGTTTCAAACACCGGCCATTTGGAATGGTTAATATTAAACGTTGAGTTTAAACAGACAAATGTTCTGATATTTCATTTGAGAGATATTTCTGGAACCCTCGCTATAGCTATGGAAATCCATATGTATATTGTTGAACTCTTTTTCTAAGGACTTTCCATAACAGAAGTTAGCATTACGTATCATAATATCGCAAAAAATAAAACCCTTTTAAACCTTTCTGAAGCCTAGATAAACGCAGCATGTAGATGTAGATTAAGCCATTTTAGAGTTTGCACTTGGAACAGTGCTTCAATTATATAAGATAATGAAACCTATAGGTTCTGAGCGTTGGTGATCGCGTTGATTCTCCTGAGCGTTGATTTCTTAGACCCTATCGCCTCGATGCTGTGTAAACCTCTTTGTCCATTTCCCAGTGCACTGTGCCTAACAAGTCCTCTCCAACACGAGATCATTTAGCGTTAGTCAAGCCTTGACTCTGAGCGTAAGTGAACTTCTTGGAGCAACCCACTGCTATCGCTGCTTATTATCAACGTTCCAACACCATTTCTTATCTTCCGAGATGATCCAAAAAGAAGTTCTGGAAGTGCTGCACATGGAACAACCTAGAACTCACAACTGAAAATACCATATTGCTACGTTTCACTTGTTAAGACATACAGTATTCAGTAACCAGAAACTCTGGATTTAGGTGTCGAAGTTCCTGACGATTACGGACTTATTTGTTAAACCAACCAACAACCGAGAGTAATTTTGCTAGGTTAGGATTGCGGAGACTGCCCTGGTCTTCTGGCGTGCAGATCATTCTTTTTAAGCCATCACACGGTAAACCAGTGTCACAAGGTAGATCGATGTGTTATCGATGTAATCGAAAATCTTTGAAAATTAATTATAAATGCCACATCTGCTGGAGTCTATTAACTTGTACGCCCCTAATAGGCTTCGTCTTATGACTAGTGTTAGATTGCTACTACCAACGTACTTCCAACCAAAGTAATACTACCAAGTACTACCAACGTCAGAGTTTGGTTCTAGTCAGTTTAGGTGTTAGAAACAACAAAAAAGCATCTACCAAAGCCACTTTTTTGCCCTCATACGCATATCAATATATCAAATACAACTCAAGTACCACCCTGATACAGCCGCATCTAATTAAAACCGAAATATTGTTTCTGTGTGCAAAAAAACACAAACTCCAACTCCAGTTTTTATTACTCCCAGCACCTGATTAAACAAGTGTACCATTTCCTATTTATTATACGTGCGGTAGCGAATTAGTGCGCAATATTACACACGCGTGAATTAAATCAACTGATTATGCTCCACCGGACGGACGCCGTCGGTCGGTGTAAAAATTACACAACCATGATACCGCGAGCAACACCTGGCCGGACCCGTGTGCAAAGGATGCGTCAAAGCAACAACAAAACTGTACATTACCCTATAGGAAAACAATTTGCACCACATTATATTGATCGCCCCTTCAGCCCTTCCGAACCCAGGGGGTGGCTTGCAATGCAGTGGCTGGGCAGAACTAATTCCATTTCACTAATTACGTTCCCTCGGCGGTTCGGGGACCGATTGCTACCTGTCTAAAACCTGCCCCGCCCTGGTGCCGGGTCGTGCTCCGCCCGAGGGTCACCTATCGCTTTCCCTGCACCGTGACCGATGATTTAATTTCAATGATTAAATTATTATTTACACGGGCTACCGCGAACAATTTTGTGTGCAATTCATCCATCATAATCGTGACCCGAACCAACTGACCGGCCCGGGGACGAGCCCCGTATGGTTTCCGGTCCGGTTTCACACGCAATTGAGTTGGTTAATAATTTCATTTTAACGTGTGTGGAAAACAAACAGCGGAGCTGTTTTAAAAATACGACCGGAAACAGCATTTATCGGAACAGCCCATCCGCAGATACGCTTGAAATAAAAGTGAAACTGTGTAACGATAAGGGAGTAAAGGTTCGTGTTTCCAATCACCCCTAACAACCTTCTACTAAGGTGCATTTTTCAAATCCTGCCGTCTTTTTTCACGTACCGTGTGGCACCATTTCGGTGTGCCTCCTCACCGGGCATGATCGGACCGATCGTACCAACGGTACGGATGTTTACCTGCCCATCGCTGCCCAAACGTAAGCGATGCACTACAGGCGCCGTCTGCTACCACCCGAGTCACCTGTCAAACTAAGGCCAAACCTCCTCCGACTTACAATCAGACCCACCGGTGAACCCGCCAATGACCTGTGAGCCGGAATGCGGGAGGCGTTTGTTGTGAGCCCAGTCGGGGCGGCCAAAAACGGTGTCACCTACATACGGGCGTGAACGTGAAGTAGAGCAGATGCAGTTGCAAATCGTGATGCAAGCACACTGACACGAGCGTACGGGCGCCTGTGTTTGCCAGACGTAACCAGCGCGATCGAATTGTGAATGGACGCTGTTGGAAATTTGAATAGACTATCGGAATGACATCGAGCTCTTTGTCTGGAGCTTCAGTTGTATTGCGCGGAACAGTAATAGTACGGCGGCTGCGGATACCAACCGAACTGGAAATGCGGCGTTGGAGCAGCCCTAGAATAGATTCGCATATTTTTCGCTAAACGAGATTGAATTTCGCGCGGCTCCATTCACGCGTTGCACACGGATAGGGTCAGACAGGTACGGCTCACGACTCGTTAACGTGATGTGGAATTTAGCACTCACTGCCGTAACGATTCCAGAGACACCGTTCAGGATTCCAGAAATATTCCTGCTGGAATGGTTGCGATCTGGATGATGTGGTTGGTTACATTTATTTACATTTATTTAAACTATATTCTGTATACTAATACATGAGCTACATGATTTTCTTAAATTTAGATATGTTTGATTGACAGAACCCAGACACTCACGAAACGCAGACTTTGACATATTCAGATCGAACAGTTTGGAAACATACTTCAACGCCACGCACATAACATTGATGGGATGGGATGGGAATGGAACATTAAATAACTGTCGTGTTCTGATGTATATTGTCAGAGTCGAAAAGTTAAAAGAACTTTGTATAGAGGAACTGGCAGTGAATGGAGACCTAACAATGAACGTATAGATTTGTTAGATTGACGAATGTCGCTTACTCTCCATGAAAGTAGCCTTATGCCCAAGTCGCGAATATAGTCGGTGCGTTCCAGTGTCCGGTAGTCTATTCGGTAGTGAAAAGTTATGTCATCAATAATGCTAGTGATCGAAATTAGACGACATCTACCAACACACAAGGACAAGGCATTTCGAAGACACCACGTGGTATTCAGAGCCCGTTGAAGATGCCAACTGTCACAAGCATCTCTCACTGGGGCATAAAACTTAACGTAATCAGCAACCAACAGTGCCTCGGGTTGTTGACTTTGAAAGCACAGCATCATAAACGTATAGTAGGAATAGAAGAGGTCCTAAGATACTCCCCTGTGGAACGCCGGAAGTGTGTCAAATGCAAATGTTGAGTTGGTTCCTGTTGAGGTTACAGTTCTGTATTTGTGCTGTGCTGAGAGGAATTGGCATGAGCTCCTGTCCAGCGAGCTGTCAACACTAAGATCTTCAATGGGTTACATAGTTCAAAGAAGCCTTTTGCATCTCTTATGAGATTTATTTCCTATCCCTAGTTCCATGCACCATATCTAAGAATAAAACTGTAGGAAAGCAACTAACCCAGCGCAATCTTCAAGTTCATTCGATGCTTCTCTGCACGACGTTCCACGCACGTAACAACTGTCAGCGGTTTGTTAACCCCAATTAAAGCGAATTAACGCCTCCATCGAACGATAATCACTTATTTTTCACTGCATCCAAAAGGTCCCATCAGGAACTAGATTTAAAGTACTCACTCAACCACTAAACTGCTCACGATTGCTCCATCAATCATCGACCCCGCCTTTGGGACCGTGCGACAGTTTCACAATCGTTTACCCCCCCGCGACTCGGGAGCGAGGACCTGGCCCGAAGAATTAGAATGCAAATTAATATTATAAACCACCGGGTCCGGCCGAAATGAAGTGACTCAATTACGGTGCTCATTTGCCGGGGTGCGGGCCACGCATTGCCACACCGCAATCGGTCCTAATCGGGCGCTGATCCCTGTGTGGACCACCACGACTCAAGGTGCGAGCCACAGGCCGAGCCTTTTTCCGCAGCTCGCCAAACCCAAGTGGGTCTGGCGGTGCGTTGAATTTTCCAATATTATACGGCAGAAGCAAAAGAGGGCCACTAATTCATCTCCCGACTGCGTGACTGCGACTTCGTGACATCGTTATCCCCCGACACCAGGCCCACCAACGGGAAGGTGGTTGCGCGTGATGATAATAAATTCAAATCACAAAAACCACCACGCGGCCCGCAAAAGGGTGGCAAGACGGGCCGTGTCTCTCGCGCACGAAATCTCATTATCATCAGCACCATCACCGGAGTCGAGGGCTCATCAGTCGAAGTCGCAGAAGTAGCCGGAGCCATTTCGGGCGTTTCTGGTCACCGCCGCGCGCCGCCGCCGGCCACCGGAGTTTATCATAATCGGGAAACTTAATTCCAAATTAATTTGATAAATTATTTATCAACCGACTCCATCTTTCGTTACATCTTAATGCCCGGCAATTATAGTCAGTCATCCGGCGCACGGTCCTCGTCCAGCCTTTGGCTGCCTTCGTCACCTTCGCCACGAGGCAATCCAAGCCGGCCAGCAGCGCTTGTTGTGATATCTTTCGATTTGAGATTTACCCGGTCCCGCTTTCCCTATCTCGATGTGTTTTCTCTCCTTTTCCAGCATGCACCCACTCTCACACACACACACTCACTCAGCGAGACACCAAAGCCGTTCTGCTCGATTGCAATCCATTTGATTTGTTGATGATTCAGCGAAGAAGATGAGTTCCTGCTATTGGTTTCATTTCCATGCCCGGGACGTAAGCGGCGATCCTATCAAGCACCCGAAGAGGCTAATATTAAAGCCAAATGCGACGAATGCTGTGTGCGCACCCGTGTTATCATCATCCTCTCAACTAAATAGAGCCTCCAGAGAGGCACGTAAGCACCCAAGCAGGATCGTTCCGTCCTACCTTGCGCTGAAGCGAACGAATGCGAGCCGCTGCCTGCTTGGATTGCTGCTTGGAAAACTTCATCGGCTGTTGACAGTGAGTGCGCTAGCTCCGGCACGCACACCACGCCAGTACGACCAGGATGTTTATTTGTTTTTTCAAACACTCTTCCAGCCGCACAGCTCCGAGCCGGCATCCTTGCGCAAACCCTCGCCGCATTGTTTTCCGAACCATCAACACCCAGCGCCGCTCGAAGGCAACGTCGGAGACGTCCCACGGGCGTCTCGCAGTCCCGCAAAAACTTTCCCACCGCGCCGCGACGAACAACGGGCGGCGCAGAGCGGCAAATCGGTGCTTGTTTTCCAATCCGCAGGCGGTTTGGTTTTGTCACCAGCAAAGCTGGAAAAGCCCGTGGAAATGCTCCGCCGCTGCGCTGTAACCCGTTCGCAGCCGACCGTGCGTTTTGCGCCCCCGCCAGCGCGCTAAAAATCTTAATTTGTCGATTTCTCGTCCACAGCTTTACGCGCATACACACACATTCCCACCCACACATACATACAGACAGACTATCTCACCGAGCCAATCTATTCTTAAAATATTTACGAGCGTATATTTATTTCCCATCGTCGGTTGTGCAGAATCGAGGGTTTTTTTGTTGTTGTATTTTAAATGCCTCCTTCCATCGCACAATGGGGACGGGGACGGTCAAAAACCCAATTTCCAATATTCGCTTCGGATGCAAAATTCAATGCAATTATTATATGGTCTCGTAGTTGGTTGAGAATTTCTTAAAATATTATCAGACATGTACCTAATAAAAAATCTATTTATCAAAATAGAAATTGCTCTCCAAACCGTCATACCTCCTTTTCAATGGATAGATTTCGGGGCGCATTAATGTATTATGCAAACGTGCTAAACCTGATTGGAAAGCAAAATTGATAATCAGTTATTGTAATAACAGTTTTCAATTGCTCATTAGATGATATTTTATAGACCTTTTAACATATTTTTTAGAAGATTTATGAACAATTGTTTATCTAACAGTTTTATTGAACTGTTCATAACCATCAATTCTGAATGACTCAGGGAAGATGGAATTATTTTGTATAGTAAACCGGATTTTCAAACTTTACCGATCAAACCTATGTTAAATCATATGATTTTTTTATATTCTTCCAAGCTAGAAGGCACTAGAAAAGGCATTAATACTGACACTCCACCAAGGGTTTAATAAAGTTTTCACCACCAAGGGTTTCCTTAGGAGTCCAGGGAATCTATTGAAGTCTAAATACTAATAACAAAGACGAAATGATTTCTACTTTCATCATTCTTCCTATTTTTCATTTCAGAGTTAAAAAGTCTACCAGATTGCATATCATCAGTTTCGATCAGATCTTCGCCATAAGGAAACATTTGCTCCTGGCCACCTCTTAGTGCACTGTCTAGAAAGTGTGTTTTTTTTCCTTTCAGCTGCTTCCAAGCGCTGGTAGCAGTAGCTCACACTTTGCCAGCACGTCGACAGCCAGCGACGATAGGATTACTTCGTTCGATTGGCTTCCGATGGCGTCGCCTCAAGGACCATCGCAAGATCTAGAAACGACGACGGTTCCACGCTCGGTAGGTGGGGATAGCCTGCTCCAAAGATTTATTGCTTTTCAGCTACGTTGATTATTTTCTCTCCAGCGTGTGCGCTCGCGCCCGCCTTTCGAATCACCTCCGCCGCAGCTTCGCCCGAGTCGGTAGCAGCGGTAGTGGAAAACGAAGCAGCCAGGGGTGGATCTATTATTGCTTCATCTATTTAGGAGCAAGATTTGGTGCTGGAAATTTTAATTCTCGCTCGTAATCTTTGCTGTCTCAGCTCCGGGGGCTGTTTTCTCGACGGGAGTCGGGCGCTGGTGAGTTTTTACAGCGCTGTTCTGCGCGATGGAGATGAGAAACTCATCATTTCCTAAATAAATCGGGATGCAATAACAAACGCGGCTTGCCGGTCCGTACGCTCTCGGGCCGTGGAATGGACGCCTAATGCATTGATACTTGAAATTAATCATTACCGCAAATTCTTTCCATAATAAGACTTCATCCGCCAAACTCGCCTGCATACCAGACCAGATACGGTTTTATTTATTCTCCTTTTATTCCCATTCCAGCGTCCGGTTTCACTTTCTTCCTGGGAGACACGTGCCCGTGGAGAAATTACACAAACGGAGCCCACGCTGGTGACCACAACCCGCATTGCATATTTACTTGCGCTAACTAAACCCTAACCCTACCGGCCTAATGGGGTGCGGCATGTGCCTTCGTGAGGAATGTACAGGAATTGATCACTGGGCCGGGCAAGAGTTTGCTAAAAGAGTTGCTTTTTTAGTTCCAGAACGATCGCTCCAGTAGTTGGTTTTCGCCTGAGCGGTCTTCAAAAATTAAAAAATTAAATTTTCGAACGATTTCATGCCAAAAAGGGGCCGAGCTCGGGAGGCTCCATCTTGAAATAAATAAAATGTACATTAGCATAACGAACGCCGGTTTTCGGCTTTCGGTGCGTCCGTGCGATTGTCAAAGATTATCGTGATTATTGGGAGTTGGTAATTAGATTTTGAACGGCATCGCGTCCACGTTCCCCTGTAGCTTTTGGGAGGGAAAACGGAGAACGCCCTCACCGACGCAACACGCAACACGCACACACACACGCACGCACACAAACGCTCAAACAAACTCCTAGCGTGCCATGCCAAAACAAGTTTAATTAATTTCTGTGCCATCGACTTCATCGTTCTAGTAGGCGATGGCGGCTTGCGACAGAGGATGACAAGGCAGTGCGCGGTGCGAGATAGAGGAGGAGGAAGACGGGTGGCCCACCCTGAGAAGATCGCTCCAGCACGAAGCTAATAATCGTGAAGTTAATTTTAATTAAATGGTTTTCCAAAAGACGAAAGGCACCCCACCGAAGGCCTTGGCTTCATTAGATAGCTTCCGAGAACTGAAAGCCGGGGTGTGTTTGGAGCCTTGGCCCAGAAGTGATGGAGAGGTCGCATGCACACACACACACATACACGCACAGCCCGAAATAAAGCACCAAACCTACCAGGGATGGGTCGGATTTCAGTGCAAAAAGAAGTCGTCCTGCTCGTACATCTCATCCGTCCGTTGAGCAAATTTGAATGGAAGCGTAATGCAATGGACGAAAAAGAGAAGTCTCGGCTCGGCTCATCTGCGTGCGATTGCGATGAGCTGGCGGACATGCTTGGTGCTTCGGGCCGCTGGAAGTCCTCACTTGACTTTCAGCTTCCGGAGCCCGTGCGCCTGACAGTGGTCGTGGTACCAGCGCTCGTACCAGAGCGCACTGTTCGTGATGGCCTTCTCCTCGCTGTAGATCGGCTCGTAGTCGAGGTAGATCGACGCCCGGATCCGGTTGAACAGCATGATCGACGACATGTACGAGAGCATCCCGCACGGCGGGAACGCCAGCCGGATCTTCGCGAACGGGTGCAGCGCCTTCACCAGCAGCTCGAGCAGGAACGCCAGGAAGTAGGACAGGAACAGCGGGATCTGGTAGTTGGACGGGCGCAGCTTGAGCGTGTCGTTCGCGCGCGACAACCGCTGGCAGAAGCGCGTCGTGTCCTCGATGCCGGACTCGTCCGTCACGAACACCGGGTAGCCGGCGATGTTCTTCGCGTTCTCCGCCAGGGCGTCCTTCGCCCGCACCAGACACCAGGCGGCGTTGCCCGCGTAGATGATCTGCTGCTTGCCGCCCGGGCCGGCCAGCTTCGGGATGCTGCCGTTGAACTTCAGCGCCACCTTCGTGATGGACGGCACGAACCGCTCGTCGCATTCGCCGAACATTACCGGCGGTCGGATCGCGATGGTTTTCAGTTTCTCTGGAAGAGGTGAGAACCGAGCGGGTATTAGAAGCGTTTCAGGGTAAGACTCTACGATGAGAGCTGGTGGAAAGAGGTCACTCGACGTGTGGATTAGCTCCAGCAAGGTTTTGGAAACTCAAGGTGTTCAAATTTCTCATTCTTGAAGAGAATCTTTCAAATTTGATCGATATCTTATCCCAAAAATGATCAACAAATGTTTACCTTCAGTAATATCTTGTTGGCACCCATGATGAATAAAAAAATTAATGTTCCAGCTATCAAACGCTCTCATCCTGCAACGAGGTGGGAGACTCGGACACAATTTAGCTTTTATTGAAAACTGCTTTCAAAATATGTATGCCATTTTATCAATGTTTCGAGCAATTGTACAACGAGCGAATCATTAATATGTTTCGATTTTTCTTACGTACCCTTGTAAGCCGGCTCATTTTTCATTCATTCGATTGAAACTAATTAACTGATGACAAGAGTCGAACTACTACTATGTAACCAATTAATCAATTTCGCTGAATACAGCTACCAATAAACTCGAACTAATTAAAATTAAATCATTGCTTCGTATCGGACGTCCACTTGAAATTTGAAAATGTAATTTGAGCAATCATGAACAAAGGCTATTGAGCGTTTATGGACATCTAATTATTAAATCACCTACCTATCAATCATAGAGAAAAAGGCTGCTTAACATTGTGTATCCAATTTTGAAGTCAGTTGGGACAAAAGGTTGCAAATTTGGGTCAAACGTGTATGCTATCCGTGCAACTTTGCTCACATGCAGGTGAAAATTGATGTTTTATTAAGAGATTGGAAAGGTCATGGAAGGAAAGTATAGAAATGAATAGATGAAGAGAACCGCGTGAAAAATAAGCATAAAACATGAACATCCTTTCACTTCTTCACTTCTGAATTCTTTAATTTTGCTCGTCCTCAATCTGTCGAAAAGAAACAAATTACTTGCGCCGAGGCATACTCGCAGTCAATTCAAAACAAGCTGTTAATGTTTCGAGCTATCTAAAGCCTTGATCGGAATGAGCATTGCAAGAAATTGCAGTCACAAGAGAATGCGACAGTTGCATCGCATCATCTCCCAAACCCCCCGCTAAATAAACCCAAATGATCCGGCAGGATCGTCGGCGCATCCACCCGAGAGACACTTACCACCGTTCGCCAGCGGCGTGTCGTTGGCCTCAATCGCGAGACACTCCGCCCGCCACTTGGACGCGGCGTAGCCCGGTATCTGGAAGTCGCTCTCCTTCGCCGGGACCTTCGTCTTCGGTTCGGTCTGGTTGCAGATGATGGTAAAGTTGGCCTTGCCGAGGTACGGCGTCATGTGGATGAGACAGTCGCTGGCGAAGACGAGCCGCGGCACGTTGTACCGGCGGCACAGCTCGATCACCCGGGCCGTCCCGTCCACGTTGACGCGCTGCAGCTCGCCGTAGTCGGGCGGAAAGTCGAAGTTCACGTACGCGGCCAGGTGAAACACGCAATCGACGCCCTCGAATGCGCGCTCGAGCGCTCGCGCCTCGCACAGATCGCCAACGAACGAGACAACTTTCTTGCTCTCGATGTGACCTTCGGGAGGAGCGAGAGAGAGAGAGAGAGAGAGAGAGAGAGAGAGAGAGAGAGGGCGGGTGAGATAAGAGGTAGCGGGTCAACGGAAGATGAAAGGTGCCACTTACCGAGCCGGTTCTCGTAGGGGTTAAGGTCGACCACCCGTATTTCGCCCACCTTGCTGTCGCGCTCCTGCAGGACGCGGATCAAGTGCTGCCCGTAGAAGCCGGAACCACCTGGTGCCGGGTGGAGAATGTAAAAGAAGAAAGAGAACCAAGTGAGATGTACATCGGCGTGAGACCCTGTGTGCGACGTTAAACATCATGTCGGCTGACACTTCCGCGACGCTAAGAATGTCATAAGTCGTACGCTATGTTTACTCAACGTAATCAGGCGTGCTTAATGCGTGCCTCACATTGCCGACATTGCGAGGTGAGGCGAAACGATCGTAAGCCTCCAGGCAATGCGAAAAGAAAAACCTTCCAGCATTACCTTGCAGCAAACACTTCTCCGTCAGCTTCGTGCTGATTGCGTTCGCCTCCATTTTCCGTGCGGACGGTGGCCCAAATTTGAAGCGCCATAAAAATCATTGACCGGCAAACTCAAACTGTCATCAACGCGTTCGGGGGGGACGGCGAAACCATGGCGAAAAATAATATCCCCCCATCGGCCCCGGAAACAAACAAACAGACACACCGCCCCCCCAACGGGGTCAGCAAACTCTTGCTTCCGCCGGCGCAACGCGGTGCCCGGAGGACCGAAATTTGGGTCGAGGAAACAGGGAACCTGCCCCGAAAATCACGCCCGCTAGGACGATTCGCGAAAGGGAACCATTTTTCCTGCTGACTGCGGGGAAAATCTGTCTAGCAACAGCGCGGCGCAGTCGGTTGTTTGTCGTCCGTAAACAATTTCAACGTAACGCGGTGCTCTTCTGCACCGTCTACTCCGTGCTCCGGAGAGCGTCGTTAGGTTCGTCCTGGTCACGCAGGATATTCGAAATTAAAAAAACGAACGGTACAAAATAAAACAGAAAAACAGAAAGTTCCAAATTTGTTACGCATCTGTCGTGCCTCGCTAATGAACTCGTCGCGGAATCGAATGGGTTGCGAATGAATCGTCCCTCAATGCAAGCTGACCGAATGTCGACATAGCTTACAATGGATCCCTTCTTCAAAATAGACTAAAAACCTCTGTAAAAAAGCTTTTCATCAACGCCTCCAAAAATCGTTTCACTCTCGGTTGGGCATCCTTTTGGCATGAGCGTTCGCGTTCCTTACGATACGACGCAATGGTATCCTTGCCGGACGACTCGATAGAAGCGAAATGTTTTACATCAATCACACCTGGGAAAAAAACGCGACCAACAACGTCGTATCGATCGCGCACCACACCTCGCAATCAAATAAATCAAACCGGTGGTGTAATGCACCGGTGCGACTGAAGCATCATCGTGATGGTGACGAGCTGTTTCGAGTGGTGGAACTGTGTTTTTTTACCGTGAGGAGACGTTCGCACTGAGGTTGTGCGAGTTAAATTGAATCCTCGCTTGTACCTGATGATGGTTCGAGATTCATGCGAAAATCATGGAATGGATAAGTTAAATTGTGGAAGGAAATCTCTTCTGTGTACGTCACAGAGGTTAAAAAATATTCTGCCTGATAAACGAGTATTCCAAGAAAAATGTTCCGGTATTAACTGCAGATCGTTTTGTTTTCTACAAAAGATCGAAACAACATAACTTTCTTCAAATGTCGTTCTTAGTAGAGTTGATTTCCCGCTTCTCCGAAACAAAACACACTTCTCCTAAACTTGGAGATCTGGAAAGAGTTTGTCTGTTGCTCGAAATGCTAAAAAAAATCGATCAAAATCCTTTGCTCCAGCTTTCGGCACAGCAAATAGGGCTTGAAAGATGTTGATGTTTATGCAAATAGGGCTTGAAAGATGTGAAAGATGTTTATATGCCAATGTGTTAGAAAAAATATTCGAAATAATAATTGTACTATTTTGTGTATAAAAATAGTCATTTAGTGTTAGATGAAATTGGATGGTTTGAATTAATAGAGCATCTCAAACATCTTCCGGAAGATCAACTTGAATGTTTCCGATGTACTTCTGTTTTAAACCTCCCCCTAGCCCAATCCTTACTATAACTTTGTGGAGGAAAATCATTTTGAGCTCTTTTTTAAATCAAACTGAATATATAAAATATATACCCATGTAAATATGTACGATTTTTTGAAAACTTTAATCTTACACCCGGTCGATCCGCTGAGGTATGGTAGAGTTATGAACTACTCAATCGATTTAATATAAATGTTATACAAAGAAAAAACGCAAACACACAAGCTCCACTTAAACCACATGTTTCGTTGCAGTTCTCCCAACGAAACTTAATAACATACTCCAAACAATACACGCGATTGCAAACAGTTACCAATGCAAATTAATGTAAACAATGAGCGGATGAGTTGTAGCTGAGCACAAAAAGTTCAAATCGCATTCCACAACAAAATAGATAAAAAGCGTCGTATTATTCACGAACAGGCGTACTATCTAATCATGCTGCAGCGCAATTGCGACATCCGGGCCCTTGTGGCAACCCGTTCAAATCACGAGCCGGGCAACTTACTTAATTAAGCCATAATCGCGCTCAGTGTTGCCTGAGGCCACCGCCGCCGTTAAATGCGCTGCGTGTGCACCAATAAATGACGCTATATAGCACTAATAAATGCGTTAATATGGGCAAATAAACTGATTGCAGCTGATTTTGCAAGTGCATTGCGAAAAGAGACCGAGAGTGAGAGATAGAGAGAGCATCCGGTGGAACCGATTTTATTCGCCTAACTTTTCATCCGATTCCGCGCGCGCTTGTGTATGTGTGTGTGTGTGTCGTCATCTTCCCACCACCCACCGTCACGCACAGCTCGCAATCGCATGCCCGGCACCAGTTTATCCTGCCAAAGTAAACAGCACAGCACAGTTCGAAGCGCTCGCTCACCCTCCGACGCAGGGCCGGCTGCGGAAACTGTTGAACTGGCATCGCAAACCGGCGGAAAAGCGCCCTCCCACCGTCCAACGCTTGCGAGAGATTTACAGAGGCGCATCAAACCGGCAAAGTACACAAACACAAGCGCCAAAGCGAAGTGAAAATGCGTTCACTTTCCACTGCTGGCGAACGACACACGGGACCCACGGGCGGGCGGAAGGTGGTGGTGGGGTTACGGAAAAACACCTCCCACCCCCCGCGACGCTCCTTGCTGCCAGGACACTCGTATCCGGCGGGCGTAGCACGGCGCGTCGCCAATATTACAGATTCATTATGTTGATAGAATCATCATCATCGTTTTGATTTTGTATTTACACATAATTTGAATTTTAAATAAACCGTTCACGGGGAGGGTGGGTGAGTGCTGTCGTCGGTCGCAAACGTGGCTGCAGCGGTCCTGTCCACGGACCGAACCGGGCACGCCGGGTTACGATTTCCAATCCGACGCTGCCGTGTTCTGCCGTGGCACCGGAAATCTATCAACCCCAAATCAACTCCAGGCGAGCCCGATCCACCCGGACGGAGTGTGTGTATGTATCGGTGCCGTGCGCTGTCGTGCCGGAGACACCGAAATGGATGCCCGACCGACAGGAGCCAACGCCACTCGGTCGATCTTTAATCCTTGCCGCTGCCGGTATGCAGCAGTTTCGCCGGTGACGCAAGTAAATGAGAAATGTGAACTGCCAGTTTGCTAAGCTCACGCAAGCTTGCCTTCGCAATCGGTATGCTAATTTGCTCATTTCGCTCGCAGATTGCTGTGGAAACAAGCGCTACGCGGCTACGCGTTTCGATCCAATTGTTGGAAGTGAAAGTGGTGCAGCTTTTAAAAAGGAAGTGGATAGTTGGAATGGCGAACCGAGTGAATAATTACAGCTCGCATACGAGGAGATTGATCTCGATTTGAAATGTAGAATAGTGTTCTTAAGATTTCAATATTTTCTTTAGATCATGTCTGTGGTGCACTCAGCAGCGGGTTTAACGGTACGCGTACTGAGCGGCCGCGGGGGGCCTCGAGCTAGCAAGGGGCCCCGAGCTACTAAGGAGCCCCAAGCTTCAAACAAGCTCCTTGTTAAGCCTTCTTTGCGCACGTCTTGCTCTTAATTACAATAAAAGATGCTCACAGTCTGGATTCTGGATAAAGAGCATTGTGCAAGTGCAGTTTTGTGCTATGTGCCAATTGCTCGTTAAATTTAGCCTTGCATTATTTCTTTTTGTTTCAAAAGTTATTTCCTTTTTTTTCATCCTTTACTAATCAATGGAATTTTTTACAAAAATTGAAATCGAAAGACCATGAAAGAGCTCTAAAAGTTCCATGAAAGTATGAAAGACCAAAAACTCTAAAAAGATTGATTGATACAAGATGGTCTGCTAGGGCTGATGCAGGTTATGCGATCAAATTAGGGTA